>CM055068.1:13394799-13534966 GCA_029204045.2 Tillandsia leiboldiana
TCACAAACCTTGTGAAGATTCAGAAACTGCAAATGCTTACGAGCAAGTTTGACTCTATTTTCATGGCAGAAAATGAATCGTTCACAGACTATTACACACGATTGCAAGACATCGTAAACTCATGTGCTAACTTGGGAGAGAAGATTCCAGAATTTAAAATTGTAAGAAAAATATTAAGAACTCTTCCTGAAAGATTTCGTTCCAAGGTTACAACCATTGAAACTATTAAACACCCGGACGAAATCCGTGTAGAAGAATTAGTTGGTTCTTTACAAACTTATGAAATGACATTTCCTACTAACTATTCTTCGGGAAAGGCATCCTCTTCTAAGTCTTCAGGTTATGCTTTGAAAACAACAAAAGAAGAAGACGCGGTTTCATCCTCCTCAGGCGATGACGAGAACCTATCTATGGAGGACTTTGAGAAGCAGCTCGCTCTCTTGACAAGGAAGTTTCGCCGAAATTTTCGAAGGGGTAATTCAAGCAAAACTCCATCCTTCGGAAAGTGGAAGAAAGGCAAGGGTTCTTCAAGTTACAAGTCAAGAAAGCAAAAGGGTTTTTCTAAGGATAAGAAAAGCACAGAAGGACAAGTCCAATGTTTCAAGTGCCGAGGATACGGCCATATCTCAACGGAATGTACAAATAAGAATCTGTCCAAGAAGAAGGCGATGCAAGCCGTCACTTGGGATGACACCTCATCGTCAAATGAGTCATCGTCAAGTGATGAAGAAGACAACGCAACAGCGTTCCACGCGTCCACATCTTCACCCTTCATGTGCTTAATGGCAAGTACATCCGAGTCATTGTCCAACTCCACTGTTGAAAGAATGCAACGGACAATGAATCGGATGATTCGAAAGGTGAAGATTTTGCTCTAGCCTACCACAGACTTTTAAGGGATTCAAAGAAACTGGCTAAGCAAAACAAGGGGTTGAGAGGGAGATTGCAGGATCTCGAAGAAGAACTAAAAAGGGTAACTTCTCTCTCGACCGATCTTGAAGTGGAAAGGGATAATCTGATAAAAGCAAATGTTTCCCTTCAAGAGTCCAATGAGCAATTCGAGAAGAATTATATAGATATGGTGAACAAAGCAAATTACTTCTTGAAGCTCAACGGCGAGGCTCGACAGGATAAATTGGAAATGACAGAGACCATTCTCCAACTCAAGGATGACTTACAGCGATTTTCATCAGGAAGGAGTAAGTTGGATAAGCTTCTTGGTCTTGGTCAATCAAACAAGTTCGGCCTCGGATACAATCGAACTGAAGACCATTTTAGTTCGGTTGGGACAGTTTTTGTGCCTCAGTCGGTATCTCCTCCTCCGACACCGGAATTCACGACAAGCAACGACAACAAGCCTACTTCACCCTCCTCGGAATCGTCAAGTACTAAGGTATGTTTTCGTTGTAATTTTGCAGGGCACATAAGGAGAAATTGCAAGATAGGAGCCAAACGGTCAACTCAAGCACTTCTTGCAACGACTACCAAAATGGTGATTCCTCGGAAATCAAATGCAAATTCTTTGAAGGAAAAGAGCCTCGGTAGTTCATCAAACAAGACGACGACGTCAAGGAAAAGCGAAGGATCAAACAAGACGCTTTCACCAAAGGTATCAACCTCACAATCATTTCCGACGTACACCAAAACTCGAAAGGTTTGGGTACGTAAAGGTGAATTCTTCTTTCATCCTTGAATCACGTCGGTACCAAACGGCCCTTGGAATTATTGCATATGGATCTTATGGGGCCGACACGTCAACCATCCTTGGGAGGTAAATGGTATATTTTCTTATTGGTTGATGATTTCTCTCGGTATTCTTGGGTAGCATTTTTAAAAGAGAAAGCTGATACTTTTGATTCTTTTCACGAGATTTGCCTTCGTATTATGATTGAAAAGAATGAAAAGATCATTCGTGTTAGAAGTGATAGAGGTGGAGAATTCATAAATTCTAAATTCATTGATTTTTGCACTTCCAACGGCATTAAGCATGAATTCTCAGCACCCTATACACCTCAACAGAATGGTGTTGTCGAGCGCAAAAACAGGGTTGTTCAAGAGATGGCATGTGTTATGCTTCACAGCCGGAATTTACCGCTACATTTTTGGGCTGAAGCTGTGAACACTGCAATCTATGTTATTAATCGAGTTTATTTGCGCCCGGGAACGTTAAATACACCATATGAACTATGGTGCTGTAGAAAACCCAACATCAAATATTTTTGCATCTTCGGGAGTCGGTGTTACATTTTACGTGACCGTGGAAATCTTAGAAAGTTTGACTCTCGAAGTGACGAAGGGATTTTCTTGGGGTATTCTACAAATAGTGGAGCATATCGGGTATTTAACTTGGAATCTAAAACGATCGTAGAATCTATAAATGTTAAAGTAGATGAAGCTTTCCACTTTGCATCTGATAAATCTACCCCTGATATCTCTCTTGATGATGATACTCCTGTAAGTGCATCTTCTCATGATAATACTTCCAATATTAATGATGCATCTAATGGTTCTTCAAGTTTATCTGATGTGCAGGAATCATCTCATGTACCTCCGAGTACTCCATTACAACAAACGTTACGCATCTCCAAGGATCATCCTGAATCAAACATCATTGGAGACCCACAAGAAGGAGTCAAAACTCGGAGACAGTTGGTTTGTGGATTCGCCTGTTACGTTTCCATGATCGAACCAAAGAATGTCGATGAAGCTCTTCAGGATGACTACTGGATTGAAGCAATGCAGGAAGAGCTCCATCAGTTTGAACGCAACAAAGTCTGGGAATTAACGACGCCTCCGAAGCAACACAATGTGATCGGTACCAAATGGATTTTCAAGAACAAGAAAAATGAGGATGGTACCATCATCAGGAACAAAGCACGTTTAGTTGCTCAAGGCTACTCTCAAGTAGAAGGTATAGACTTTGATGAAATGTTCGCCCCTGTAGCTAGACTCGAGTCCATTCGTATCTTATTCGCTATTGCTTGTCACTTTAAAATAAAACTCTTTCAAATGGACGTTAAGAGCGCGTTTTTAAATGGGTTTTTAAATGAGGAAGTTTATGTGGCTCAACCGAAAGGTTTTGTAGACTGTAAACTACCTAACCATGTTTTTCGTTTGAAAAAGGCTCTTTACGGTTTAAAACAAGCACCGCGAGCGTGGTACGAAAGGTTGACAAAGCACCTTTTGGAGAAGGGCTATACTCGAGGGGGAGCAGATCGGACTCTCTTTGTGAAGCATTATCAAAATAACTTCATTGTTGCACAAATCTATGTCGATGACATTGTGTTTGGAGCAACAAAGGATAATGATGCTTCTAAATTCGCAGAAACCATGGAAAGCGAATTTGAGATGTCTATGATGGGGGAACTGACATACTTTCTTGGATTGCAAGTGAAACAAAATGGTGAAGGCATCCATCTGTGTCAATCCAAGTATGCAAAGGAGTTGGTAAAGAAATTCGGATTAGAAGATTTTAAAGATTTTTCTACTCCTATGGAAACTAGCAATAAGGGATTAGGAAGTGAATCTCTTAGTGAGAATGTAGACGAGAAACTTTATCGCAGCATGATTGGAAGTCTACTTTACCTCACAGCTAGTCACCCGTATATATCATTTAGTGTTGGGATTTGCGCGAGATATCAATCAGCACCAAAGGAGGTTCACCTGAAAGTGGTGAAACGGATCATCCGGTACATCAAAAGAACCATTAATTTCGGAATTTGGTATCCTATGGGAACAAGTCTAGATATTATTGGATACTCAGATGCCGATTGGGCAGGATCTGTGGATGATCGGAAAAGTACGAGTGGTGCATGTTTTTATCTTGGCCATTGTCTTGTTGCATGGCATAGTAAAAAACAAAACTGCATTGCACTCTCGACTGCCGAAGCGGAATACATCTCAGCGGGTAGTTGTTCAACTCAACTCATTTGGATGAAAAGCGTGTTGAGCGACTTTCGGATTTCAGCAACTTCGGTAACTGTTTTATGTGACAACACTAGTGCTATAAATATTTCAAAAAACCCTGTGTTGCACTCTAGAACAAAACACATTGAACTTAGATATCATTTTCTTAGAGAGCTAGTTGAATCAAATATTCTTCAAATTTCCTACATTTCAACTGAAGATCAATTAGCTGACTTTTTAACAAAACCTTTGGATCAAAAACGTTTTATTCATTTGCGTAAAGCAATTGGAATGCTTTCCTTGAAATAACCTCTTTTTGAAACTTTTGTTTAGGTTAGGTTTTATTTTTGTGTTTTTGTTCATTATCTATGCTTAGACATAGAACATTAATTGAGCATTAGTTTTGATTGACTTTAACTGCATCCTTTTATATATTTAGAAATCTATTATGCTTTGGATATCATAATATTTCATTTGATGCAATGATCATTTATGTCAATTAAATCATCTTTGTTTTGATCAAAGTCAATTTTTCTCTCGATGATCTCTTGGTATAGTTTTTATCTTATTTGACTGTTTAGTCGAGTATGAAATCGAGATTAATATTTGGCTGAATACTTTATATCTTAAATAATTGATAGCCAATTGAGGGGGAGTCAAAGAAAAAGTATTATGCTCAAAAGATGTGGAAAGAGTTACATCCCAATGAGGAGTGTGAAAACTACCACCACATGGAGGAAAGAGCTACCACCTCGGTCGTCCGAGTACTGTGTGCAGCTACCACATGTATACCAAGCAAGGTTTTTCAAGTTTGATTAAATAAAATGCATGTTGAAATTCTTGACTCTGTCAAAATTTTAAGGTTGGTATAAGGTGGGAATTTTAATAAAAGATGCTCAAAAAGCCACTCTCTTCAATAAATTGACTAGATATATTATCTAACTTATCTGGGATGTTAGACATCTATTGATCTTTGTATTTCATTTTCTTTACCGAATTGATGATTTGATAAAGGCATTACTCATAAGATCAAGTTAGATGTAATTGAAGTTGTTCAACTTTAAGGGATTTAATTTTTATAAATTTTTGTTTCATTTGTTGGATGTTATTGATAGATTTGGCATAATCTATTTCTTGTTGTATGAAACGATGATTTTCATTTAAAGTTGATACACAAAAGTGCTTACAATCTTTTTCTGGTTTTTCTAGAATTTCTCTGAAATTTTCTAAAGAAAAAGTTGAAGCCGATCCGGATTGGACCTGCCGATCCGGATCCCGAACG
Source organism: Tillandsia leiboldiana (assembly GCA_029204045.2). NCBI lineage: Eukaryota > Viridiplantae > Streptophyta > Magnoliopsida > Poales > Bromeliaceae > Tillandsia > Tillandsia leiboldiana. The sequence continues at coordinate 13,399,988 of CM055068.1, forward strand.
CAGATATTCTTCTGCGGGCAGACGATCCGGATTGGACTTGCCGATCCGGATCCCGAACGCAGATTTTCTCTGCGGGTAGCCGATCCGGATTGTAATCACGAACTGATCCGGATCGCGGCTAGGGTTTTATATAGAACAAAAGGGTTTTGATTTCTTTTACTCCAATCTTTTGTTCCAAAGTTTCCAGAGCTTCTCTCTCTAGAATTCATCCATCTTGGAAGCTTTCAAACTCAAGTTCTTCGATTCTAAGTTTTATTGATCAAAATCTCGGTTTTTCACAGTTTTTCATATTCTTCCTCAAAACGTGATGAAATTCTTGTATCTATTTTGTTTGTGGATGGTTTTTGATCAAATTTCTTTTGAAATAAGAACTCTGGGTAGATTAGTTTTGATTATATGCTAGGTATTCTCAAGATAAACGGATTTTTGGCCTTCGATTTCAAAAATTTCAGTTTTAGGGCATATAATGGGAATTTTCGAAAATCATTCGATTGATCTATTTTTAAAATTCTTTTTGCAAAACTAATTTGATTCTTAGTCTCTCTACACGATAATGATTGTTTGGGTATAATTTTTTCTAATTTTTAAAAATTAACAATTTTTTCGTGTTCTTGAGGTGTTGCTCAAGGATTTCTTTTCACAAGAAACCAATAGCAATGGTGATCACGTGGATCATTTTTCTTCTGGCTGCTATGGTACATACGAGAGACACTGTCAAGCCCAAGAGGGCTAAGAAAGCGAAGAAAGCTAAAGATGATTCCGATACAGAATCTGAAACGGAATCGATCGATTGGGATGAGTTGCAAGTTGAAGCAACAACAGCACCCATTGCTTCGAAGGGAAAAGCGCCTGCGGAAACATCGAAGGCTCCGCCTACTGCTGCTGAAAAGGGCAAAGCTCCAATGGAAGAAACTTCTGGGAAGACAAAAAGAAAAAGACTTGCTCGACGGCTTGGACGAGCTCGAGGTATTGAAATAAATGAACCATGTCAAGATGAAACAAAGAATATCCCTCAAACTGAAAATGAATATGAAGAGCAAGAAGATTGGGACACATTTCTTACTGAAGTACAACAAGGTATTGATGAAGAAAATAAGGTTTACCTAAAGAACAAGAAGCTACTGAAGTCTTCCTCAATACTTAAGCAGCAAGCAAGGAAAAAGAATGTGCCAAGCAATGAACCTCTTGACAATTCACATTCTCTGCCAAGAAGATCTCCTCGGAATGAAGGTCAGACTGCTCCGTCAGTCGTCACACAACGTTCTTCAACTTCCAGAAGAATTGACCAAAAGGCAAACTTAGAGTCTTCCATCAAACAAGAACAAGATAAAATGACTCTAGAACTAAGAAAGATGTCCAAGGACATACATCAGATGAAACAAGAGTGTTCTACGATTTCGGGAATGCTTAAAGGAATTTTGAAAAAGCTGGGCTGCACGAGCTCTGAAGACTCTGCCTCAGATGATTGACTTGCGCTGATTTCTAATAATTTTCTTTTGTGCAGGTTTTTAAGTTTTAGTTTTTTAGTTTTTAGCTCTCAAACTTTTGGTACTTGAACTGTTAACTATTCTCTCCATTTTGGTAATTTTTGGCTAATTTTTGTGACAAAAAGGGGGAGAGAGAAGTATAAACAATGATACAATGTTTGTGAGAAAGAAACTTGAAACTATAGAGGTAAGTATAACCTCAACTTGAAAGGTAAGTAGAACTTCAACTTTCGATTTTCATTTGTGTTTGAATGCATGCCTCGACTAACTATTCGACTAACTATTTGGGCATGTAATATAACTAACAAGTTGATGTTCACTAACATGACATTTGGATTTTGATTGCATAGAAGATATGTTGGTGTTTTAACTATGATCAATTTACATATCAGAATGTATAAATGTCATGGTAAGTATAAATGAGTATAAACTTCATCTCTGTATGTGGTTTTTGAATGATATAAAATTCTTGAGGTATCTAACGATTTCTTTTGTCAAGAATGATTTCTTTTGCAGAGAGTACAGATGTCTAAGTCTAGAGTCTGTTTTAGGAGTTTAACTCATGTATTTTATTTTGGATCTCCATTGTAAATTTTTGTTGTATGGTGATAGCAACAAAAATATCTTTTTAAATTTTTTTTAGTGGATCTATGTTTTGTCACGAAACCGCCAAAGGGGGAGATTGTTACGGAATTTAAGTTGGCGTATTTCGTGAATTCGGTTAAGTCTTGAAGATTGAAGGTAAAGAAGGTTGGATCATATAACTCAATCTCAAGAAAGAAGAATTCAAAAGGATCAGGTATGTTTAACTTATTATTTTTGGTGATCCGAATACTTCTTATAGTGTAGAAACACTTGGATGAACTTGTAATTGCATAATTATCAAAAACTGGACATGGGACATGTTCAGGATCCGGATCAGGCTTTGCAATCCGGATCCCGAAGGTGGTTCGTTCATACATCAGTTCAATCCGGATCGTAGCTTCCCTTGATCCGGATCCCGAACACTGGGTTTACCATTTTATTTGAGCGATCGGGATCAGGCTTTGCAATCCGGATCCCGAACGTTGATGTTTGGTGAACTGTATGAACGATCCGGATCAAGCACTTCGATCCGGATCCCGAACCTTCGTTTTTCTGGAATCTATTTTTCTCGCTACTGCAATCCGGATCGCCGATCTCCGATCCGGATCGTCGTCATGTAAAAATTCCAGAAAAGGATAGTTTTTTATCCTTATCTTTTTCCAAGCGTTTCTAACCTATAAATAGACCCTATGATTCTTTTTCTAGGGCTAATCCACATAATCGAAAAAGAGGCCGTCATTTTTTATACGGCCTAAGATCCACATATAGAGAAGAAAGGAAATCATAAATTCTATCTTATGTTTCTTCATCTATATTGATTGATTTGATTCTAGGTTTTCATACTCACATTTTGAGTAGAATCAAATCAACGAATACTTAGATGGTATTTCCGATCTATTTCTAATCTAAGTATTCGGCGGATCATCACCACCCAAAAAACAACGATTTACCCGAAAATCGGCGCGTGGACTCGCGTGTCCTTGTGGATTCAAGGTGCTACCGCTCTCGTGGATTCGGAGCGAGGTACGTTCGTGGATTCGAAGCGTGCTACTGGGTGAAGACCGTGGATTCGGTCGGACGTCGTGGACTCGACGTTGGACGCCGTGGATTCGGCGTTGGACGCACATCGTGGATTCGAGAAGCGTCGTGGAGCGAGCGGAGAAGATCAACTAGGAGCGTATGGAAAATGTTGAGTCGTCTGTGAGTACGGTATATCACCTTGTACGTGTTTAATTCTAGTGGATTTCACCGTGTTATCGGTCCCGTAGTTTTTTACTCCGGTTTGGAGTTTTCCACGTAAAAATCTCTGCGTGTTATTTATTTTTCCGCATTGGGTTTTATATCGCAAAGATTTTTGAGTGTTTATTGTTTACACCTATTCACCCCCCTCTAGGTGTTTTTTTCCCTATTTAGATCCAATTATACATAACCCAACACAACCCTTTGCCGCTGGCTCAACCAGATTCTACTGGGACTCAACAGTCGGCTAGGCGAAACCGCCGCAATTTCCTGAATTGCGCGATTGCCACCAAGATGCCGTTAAATCGACGATTTTTGCCGATTCTCGGACCGATAACCGATTTTCGCTCAACGGGAGTCGTTGGATTCCTACCGAAAAGCTTAGGAATCATAAACACTCTGCCCTAGGCAGTACAAGCTGTTACATTTGCATTTAGACCCCTAGGGTTTCCAAAAATCAACTTTTATAGCTTTTTGAGAGCCGTTTTCGCTCGCTCTCTTAACTGGGATATTATTTTTACGAACTGTCACCTCCAGTAGGTGACCCTCGACTTGCTGAACACCGTGCTCACCCATTTTCAGCAGCACGGAACCCGAGGAAAACTTCGGGCCATAACCTACTATACTAACATAGCCTTAAGGCATTTTAATTTCTTCGGCTCGACCAAACCCAAAACTAACGCCAGCATCGCGTCCAGTGACCCCAAAATAGCCAGGAGCTCACTATCGCAGCTTTCCTACAAGCCCAAAACAGACCCATGGCCATCCATTCAACATAAGGCTTATTAATACTATAACTTAATATTTACTTGTGCCATTTTCAAAACAACTTGAGCATCTTGCTCAGGGCACCACAGGGACTCGAGGGCTTGCCCTAGTGCAGCTCAGAAACTGCTGGATCAAAAGATCCAAGTCCCTAGCTCTCTAACTCTTCAACATTGCTCCACACACCAATCCACACAGACCACAATTGATCTGAAGTGAGCATCAAGCTCAGGGGACAGCATGGAGAAACTTTCATATTATGCTCGAAGCCTGAAACAAACTTTTTCTTCATTGAGGCATTTCCTCAAACACCTGGTGGGCATGCTTCATAAACAATGAACCAAGCTCTTGCCCGAGCTTGTTTTCTGCAGAGGGAGCACCTGGGACTTCCTAACTTGGATAGAAACAATCTTCCAGGTTGCAGCAACTCCCCATTCAAGCCTGGCCCATCTTGTATCCTCGGTTTGCCGAGAAACAAGAAAAAGAAATCTGGGAAGATGAAGCCTTTGCTTCGAAAATGGTGACCACTCAACCAAAGGTTTTAGGACTCAACCACTTGCACCAATAGGTGCAAAAACTCATTACCAACTTACCTGAACCCATGCCCGGCGACAGGGCACGGCGGCGGCGGCGGTGGAGCAAAGCTCGGTTTGAGCTTCACCACCAACAATGGCGGATTTTCCTCGGGGCAGCATGGGGCTCATGCAACAGCATGGATGGGATCTAAATGATCCAAGGATCATTTCTGGGCAAGTCTTTCCCGACGGAAACGACCGGAAGGCCGGCCATGACCCTCGAGCTCAAGCTCGGGTCATCCATGGCAACTCTCTCTTTGGGCTGCATGGGTGCCATGCAAGGGCATGAATGAAACCTCCTTGCTCCTAGGAAGCTTCTCGGCCACTTGGCCGGAGGTGGGGAGGCTCGCCGGCGCCGGAGCACAAAGCTCGGCCCAAAGTGCAAAAACCAAAAACTAGGGTTTCGATCTGCCATTCACAGGGTCAACCAAACTCCACTAAATTTGGTGGAGATGATCCTCATCTCCTACAGAACTTTCCCATCATTTTAGTTTTTTATTTGGTCAAGTGGTTGCGGAGTTTGGCCGCGGCGGAGCAAAAGTAGGTTTCCGGCGAGGAGTTTCCTCCGCCGGAAACCGAGGCCACCACAAAGGCTAAGACTCGACAGGGATCACCCTTACAACCTATAGAGGATACTTCCTAAGGTCTAGGGTGCTACAAACCAAAGGTAGAAAAGACTTACCTTTGCCGGAGTTGGAGAAGAAGAGGAAGAAGCCGGTACTCTCCATGGCAACGCGCAGCCCTCCAACTCCCTCGGTTCACTCCCCAGGAAGCAGAAGGACTCCCCAGAAGCCTCAGGGTGCAAGCTAGAGATCCTTGGTGCAACCTTCCTCTCTCCCTCTTACTCTCGAATTTTCCCTCGGGTTGGCCTCAATGGAGATGGCTCCTCAGCTATCCCCGCACCCAGGGTTATGAGGAATAACTCCTGGGAGTTAGAAATCCCAAGAGCCACCTCGTGTAAACCCCCACAAGAAGCCCAAGAGCCAAGTTGGCTTTAATGCACATTTTTGCAAAATTTGCAAAGAACCCCCTACACAACTAACCTAAAACCCTAGGGTCCCTGTTGTAGGTGACAAATGCACCCAGAACCCTCACCAAAAAGCCTCATAAATTTTGGTACATAAAATATTAGGGTTTCTTCAAAAATACCCGCTTTTTCGGCACTTTTCACGCATTTCGAGACAAACTGTTCGCCGAATTGCAAAACGGACTTCGCCACGACGTCCGGCTCGTCGAGACCTATCAAGTAGCGTATTCACTTGCTTGATTCGGCGCTCGAATAAAATCTCGGGTCATAATGTTCTTTATGTTGTAGAACGACGCACGCAATTCGATACACCCGGATCGCCAAACGCAAATTTCGTTAGTGCCATTGCGCTCAGAACGTCGAAAATAGCTATAATTACTCATACTACTATGTCTGGGGTCGAGACGGCGAAACGGCCGACGTTGGTCGAGAGGGTATTTAAATCAGGGGTTACTATTCACAACTTAAGTTGTGGGGCCCGCTTTTCTTTGCTGTTTTGCGGAAGATCCAACCGTTGGATCGAAGACATATGAATATCAATTTTTCTTGTTTCGACGAGACGATCGCACTGGTGATATCGGATTTTCAAGATCAGGCTCCGATCAAAAGTTGGTGTTTTTGGACCATAATTGCACTACTAATATTATATTTTTGCCAATTAATTAATTTCGAAAATTATTTAAACTTAAAATCTTGTTTTAAAAAAATCATGGTTACTACATTTTCAGACTCAAAATAGAAAGTTAGATGGAAATTAAGAGTAATTGTTACCTTTTAATTGTGTCTGATCTGATTTTTCATAGCATTGTAGATCATTTGATTGAAAAAAAATATCTTCTCTTTGACAATGAGCATGTTGGACTTTGTTGCTGATTTTAGTTTGTTACCAACATATGCCCTTAAGGTAGCATTGTGTTAGACATATTTGATGGCCATGGTGAGTGCATGGTTTGTTGTGATAATACTTCATCCAAGCAATTCTTCTTTATTATCTCCCAAATAATCTGTTGAAGAGAGGATGTTTCAGAATGTTTAGCTATTTTAAAATTTTGTCAGTTTCAACTTCAGCTGATGCACAATATGTTTTTATTGAGAACAATCAAGATATACTTTCTCAAGAAGATCATTCAGTCTGCCATGCCCGTTGAATCTATGTTTGTTGGTTAATTGCTTCAAGTTTTGTGTTTTCATGAGATTTGTAAGTCAAAGAATCTGAAAGTAGCCAAGAAGTTATTGGCTAGCACTAGCAGCCATATGTTTGTGAGGAGTTCAACACAATAGTGGAGTACATTGCTACTTAGACTATGGCCCATATTTGTGTGATGCATTATAGTTTTTGTTTAGCGTAGATGTCCTGTAATTCGTCTTTTCCCTTTAAAAGGAAAAAAAGTATCTTTGTTCATTTTCTTCTGCTGCAATGAAATGAAGTTGGTGCCATTTCATTTAGTTTTTCTCTGTGGTGCCTTATTGCTTGAGGTTGGTGATGCTATTATAAACTATTAGTGCTCTCTAGCTAGATCAAATTTGGATTTATGATTGTTTTCGTTTCTCATGAGCCTCTCCAATATGCTTGATATTGCTTTTATTATTTTCAAGGTTAGATCTTTTCTCGCTTCGTGGCTGTTGGGGACCTTCTTGATGGTCTCTGTCATTCCTCCTCTACTTCAAGGTCCAAGGAGCTTGGAAGTCGGCACTTCTTTGATTAGCTACATACTTCTGTGGATATCTTCTACTTATTTGAAGTAGTCATACATTTAAAGCAACTCTTATTCTATCACTCTCTAACTCCCCCGAATGATAATAACAATTTGCATATAGGACTTGTAATGCTACTGATGAGGTATCTATGTTCTGACAGTCTGCCAACTTTCAGATATTGATCCATTTAATTCACTTGTCACTGGGTGTAATGGTGGCAAAAAACTCATTAATCATGTAGTTTGTTGTAGTTAATTAGCACTTATTGCTATTGATGAGGATATTTTGACAGTTATATTTGCTGTTTGTGCTTGCCTTGCAATATGAATACTGTTAATCCAAGTAGCTGGTGCACATCCAATCTGATGTGATGTTATTAACTAATAATCATATGTCGTTGGCTCGTTGCAATTGCAGCTATAGTTTCTATTTACTAGTCATTTAATATATTTTTAGTGGCAATTACAGATAATTATAGTGGCATTTATAATAGTTGCTATTAGATAGTATTTAGCGGCATTTGTTTAGGCTTTTACCAACCGCTGAAACAAATGTCGCAATAACTTTTAGCGACCCTACCAATAGCGGCAATTATTATAATTGCCGTAAAACTATTTAGCGGCAATTATAATCGCCGGGAAAGTAAAAAATAATCGCCGCTAAAATCCAGTTTTGTTGTAGTGCCACTATCCACAATCAAGTCCAACCTGTCCCAGACCTAATGTCCTGACTACACTATCCCAAACCCCTGCTCGAACCCGAGCAACAAATATCATGAGTCTAAATAGAAAGGAGAAAAGAACAATCATGATTTCTCCTAAGTCAACTCCCAGCATGATAGTGTAACAGTAAAAGATGGCCTATCTAGATGTCCATACAAACATGCAAGTGTTCTCATGATGAATAAAAGAAAGACATCTAACAGTGTTCTTGCATCTATTAGAGCATGATATCTCAAATTTAATAATCCATCTCATAGGAAGGTTAAATGCTAACATGACATACATCAGATCCATACAAGCATGCAAGTTATCAACACTGTTCTAAACGACATTCTAATTCGGGGATTACTATAATATCCCTAATGAGCATGTCAAAATATGAGGTCCACAACAACCACCCATCTCGGTCGCGAAGCACAGATCCAAACTCGCCCTCTCACAAGGAAAACCCTGGCTCACTGCGAAAACTGCAGTAACAACCAAAACGGTGCACAATTAATCCCACAATTATCATAATGCCGCTGTCCGCGCAAATAGTCCAGAAGTCGGTCGATTTTCACCTGAGAGATGACCTCCGAAAATTCCAGAAAAATCACCGCTGTGATCCTCGCGACGAGTAAATGCAAATCGAGTACTCGCATGTCTCGTTCCGACACCTGTAGGCCAAGATACAAATAGAACACCGCGATAAGCCAAAACTCCTCACGATCACAAATCTGCAGCATTCAGTCCAGAAGAAGTTAAAACATCACCTTCGAAACGTCCTCCAAAAAATCCAGAAAAATCACGACGGCGTTCCTCGCGACGAGTAGATGCAAATCGAGTATTTGTACTCCTCGTTCCGATACTTGTGGGCCGAGAAATCCCACATACTCCAATGTTGTCCAAAAGTCCGCCGTAGAAAAAGGGGTCACAAGATGATCCGAAAACCCCAAGAAAAGCTCGGAATGGAGGGAAACTGTAAATACAAGAATTGTAGCTCTACCTGTCGTGGAAACACCGGCGCAAGAATCACCCAAAAACTCCTTCGGGGTAGCCCAGGGGAGCCCGCGGATCGAAACGCGACAGAAAAGGCTGCCGGAGAAGGAGCGTCGAAGTGCGCCGAATCGTCGTAGACGTTGATGTCGCGGTCTCAAAAAATCCCAGAACTCCTCCACAAGGTGTAGATCAAAGTGGGGAAGAAGTCTTCTAAAAGAAGCTCTCTGTGAAAAAGTCCAAAAAAGGAGAAAAATGAGCTGCAAGAGGCCTATTTAGAGGCCCAGGCCGAAAAATGGGCTTACTGCGGTTTCGAGCCGAAGATTCGGGCGCCCGGAATTTTTCGAGCGCCGAAAGCCCGCTCCAAGGCCCAAACGATCAGCGCCCGGATCGTCCTGCGCTTGACACGTGTCCCGAACACGTGATAGCGTGTGCAAGCACGCCTGGGCGACGACACGTGGCCCTCTCCCGGTCAAACGGGTAGGTGGCGCCCGCGAATCGCAGGGCGCCACGTGGCCCGCACTCGACTGCGGCCCACGTGCGCCCTGCCGAGCCGCCTGCCCCCTGCCACGCAAGCGTCCCGAGGCGCCCACGTGCGTAGACTGCGTCTACGTGAGCCCGCCTATCAGAGGCTACCATGTGTCCCCACGCCCGGTCCACGGCACCCGCGCGGGTTCCGTGGGCCGCGCCGCGTGCGCCAACCACTCCGGGGATGCCACGTGCCCCCCGTCCCGGTCCATGCACCCCCCACGCCTCACCGTGGGCCGCACCGCATGAGCCGGCCAATCCCAGGCCGCCACGTGGCACCCAACCGGTCCACGGCTTCCCCTATGCACCCGAATACACAGAAAACTTTCGGGAGTCCGTTTTTGGGCATCCGGACTCAGAAAAATACGAGCAAATAGCTGTTTTCAAGCATTTTTCCGCGCAGAATCCAAATCCGACCTCCGATCAGCCTGAAACCTCTTCCAAGATTCGGCAAAAGTAGCCGAAAGACAGGCTTGATCCAGAAACCTCACTGAGTCCGCCTAACAAATCCATTTGACGCATTACCGGTCCGACACACCAATAACAGGTGTTTCACATCATGGATCATGAAAAAAAACTACACGGGGATCTGGGCCACTACAACACTATGCCAATGCCCGGATTGGAGTACCCACCTCAAAATAGGTGATCTTGGAATCCGCTACTAGGCTCACGCACAGGCTCCTGCCTACTTGGGCCCGAATCAGAAACACGAATCAGTGACTCACTGACTCACAACGCCCCCACTGACTCACAATGCAAAGAAAGACAAAAAAGTGGACTTCACTGAAGTCCCGGGATCCGTCGAAATTTTCGATAATCCGCCGATTGACCACTATTGGTCACTAAAATCAAATGACAATCACCGACGAATAAGTGGTCCCAATCACTTCGTCACTGTCACGCCCCGGGGCGATACTGCGCCCCGGCTCGCCAACAGATCCGCCGCCCGTACGGGAAGCCCCGTATAGGCGTAGCGACTAACCTGCAAAGAAACATCTACCCTAGCAGATATCAGAGCTGAAAGAGAAAAGCTGGAATAAAATACATAAAATAAACTACAACTCACAAATATACAGACCCAACTCACCAGAATACAAGAGTCTCTCAGAAAAGCAGGAAAGAAAGGTACAACTCAAAACCTCACTACAACAGTCACTCGACATAACACACACCAAAATGGAACTGGGGTACATCTACTCACACACTGAAGACGACAGGAGGGGATCTATCTCGCGACGCCCTTACCTCGGTCAGAAGGAGCTGGATCAGCAACAAGAGCTGCAGGAACCGGAGCAGAAGTCCCTGGGGAGAAAACACCACGACGGGTGTGAGAACTACATCCCACAGTAGTTCTCAGTGGGTGCCGCCAACAAGCCCGACGGTCTGCCCACTAAGTCTACCAGAGGCAAAAGTAACATATGCAGTGCTATAAGGAAAGCTGGGAAAGGTAACTCTACAGCTACTATGCCTCTATCTAGATGCTCAACAGTGGAACAGAAAGAACATAATGCCACACTAACTCTCCTCCCTGATCACCCAATCAAAACTGACTGCCACATCGGGTCCAGTCAAACCTGCGCCAACCTACTGCCGTTACGTCCCGGAGGAGCGGACTTACGTAGGGCGTCCATGGCTGCCAACAAAAGCACAGCCAGAGGGACAACTGCAACAACAAGTCGCGAAAGAACATCTCATCTCACGCGGGTACAACAACCCGGTCTCGCCTACTCCGGAGTGGCCCTCGAGGGGAGCGACCCGCTCGAGTCAAAGTAACCCATAAGTATCACTGTAAAGTATCACTGTAAAGCTCTAATGTGGCTCATGCAGGCTATGATCCAATCCTCGATCAATAAGATCGACCACCAAACAAATCACTGACTCACTCACTGGCTGGAATTTACACAGCTGAAACTCACTGTCTCTCTGACAGTTTCCAAGAACCCAGATCGACCAACACTATCACTCTCCCAAAGACATCAAATCTACAGACTGCTATCAACTCCACTCGGTCCCCAGACACGAGTGCAAATGCATCCCACAGTCACCCGACCTCTCGGCCCACAACTCGGGCGAGGGAAAAGCTAAGTCCATAGTGAAATGAAGTATCGTGATGTGGAATGTCTAGAGCAGTAAAAACCTAGCCCAAGTTGGAGTTTTTCTACAGACTGGCTGAACATGATACATATGACAGGGGTGCTAGGTCAAATTCCAAGATTTCATTACTTAACATAGAGTAGGAAATCAAAGATTCATCAACAGATATACAAGATACAACATACAGTTTAACACATGCTAATACTCCAATTTCTAACATGCATGATCCTACACACATAGAATTAGTACACAGTCCAGAGTTCTTGGAAGTAAGGTCACCCACCTGAAAGTGCTAACTGTCCGGAATCGTACAGCTGAGAAAGCCCACAACTCTCAAATCACAAATCCCACCAAGCCAACAACACGGTAGAAGTGCTCACAAACTCCTGGGTACAAACATACACCAAAATTACACTTTAATTCACACAAATTCCACATTCCCAAAATCTGTGGTGAACAGTCCCATTAACACGAAATTTTCACCTGAAAAACTTCCTCCAAAAATTCCAATAAAAATATGACGGCGATCCTCGCGAAGAGTAGATGTCGATAGAGTCCTGAAACGTCGAATTCCGATGTCCGGATGAGGAGATAAAAATCCGACAAGTAGGTGCTGTCCAAATCAACCAACAGTCGCAAAGGGGGTTAAAAATGTACCCAGAACCCCAAGAAAAGCTCGGATCCATAAAAAGTGTCCAACACGGAAAATGTAGATTTACCTCTTACAAAACCGTCACCGCAGAAATCGTCCAAAAATAACGTCGGGGTAGCCCGGTAGACCTCCCAGACTAAACTGCGACGAAAATGGGCCTCCAACAGTAGATCGTCGCTCCGCACCCCGATGTAGAAGTCGCCGTCGTCGCGGCCTCCAAAAATTCTGAACTTCCGTCAAGAGATGCACAAGAGGGAGAGGAAGAGAATTGGTGAAGGGCTCCAAGTGAAAAGCTTTCGGGAAAAGCTTCAAAACGAGGCCCCTTGAGGCCTTTTTATAGGCCTCACCCGAAACAGCCCGGAAAAACAAAGTCAATGGGCTTTGGGCCCAAACATTCGGGCGCCCGGTACATTCGGGCGGCTACAGTGTTGGGCCGGCCCAACACTGTTCACGCCCGAATCCACCAGGAGCCGCCACGTCGCCCGCCGAACAGCAAACAGCTGTTCGGGCCACCCACGGGCTGCCACGTGGCCCGCCCCCGCACAGTGAGGCGGTTGGCGCCCGCCAACCAGCGGGCGACGCGTGTCCCCCCGGTTGACCCGCTGACCGGTCGGCGGCCGCGCTGGGCGCGCGGCATGGCCCCGTCGTGGGCACGCGCCCCGAGGCACCGACCCCGACTCCGTGCACCGCGCACGGTACGCCAGCGAATCGGAGGGTGACACGTGTCCCCTACACCCGGTCCACGCATTCCACTTTGGAATTCCGTGGACCGCGCCGCGTGCACCGACCAACCGGAGGCTGCCACGTGCCCCCGCCTTGGTCCATGCACCGCCGCGCTCACCCGGTAGACCGCGCGCCTTGCGCCCGCCAATCAGGCGGTGCCACGTGTCCATGCGCCGGGTCTGTGCACCCCGCCGCGCAGCTCTGTGGACCGCGCATCCTGAACCGGCCAATGACAGGCCGCCACGTGGCATCCCGGCGGTCTACGGCCCCTCCCATGCACCATTTTCCACTAAAAACTTCCGGGAGTCCGTTTTTGGGCATCCGGACTCAGAAATAAACAAGCAAATAGCCGTTTTCAAGCGTTTTTCCGTGCTGAATCCATTTCCGACCTCTGTTGGGCCTAATTCTTTTCCGAAATTTCGGCAAACTCAGCCGAAGGCCTACACAGCTAATAAACACACACAGGGTCCATCTGTGGCATCCCATTGATGCACCATGGGCCAGATACACCAACACTAGGTGCTCTAACAGTGGATTCATCGGAAGAACGCTGCATGGGAATTAGGGCCTCTACATCCTCCCCCACTAAAAGGAAGTTTCGTCCTCGAAACAAGTAAGGTAGAACAGGCGTACCTCAACCAGTAGTCTCGAACAGAAAAGGGTATGCAGATCTCATCTCTGTCTCTAGCTCCCAAGTAGCCTCTCGCTCTTCATGATTGCTCCATAAGATCTTCACATACGGAATGGTCCGGTTGCGCAATTCCCTCACCTCACGAGCAAGAATCCGCAACGGCCGCTCCTCGTAAACCAGGTCCTCACCGATCTCCAAGGGAGTGAAGTCAACCACATGCGACGGATCGAAGACATATCTCCTCAGGGCTGAGACATGAAAAACATCGTGTACACCGGCCAAACGTGGAGGAAGAGCAACTCTATAAGCCACAGGGCCTACCCTCTCAAGTACCTCAAAGGGTCCAACAAAACGGGGACTAAGCTTCCCACGCACTCCAAATCTCCGGACCCCTTTCGAAGGCGAGACCTTTAAGAATACATGGTCACCAATCTGAAACTCTAAGGTCTCGCCGTCGAGTATCTGCATAACTCCTCTGACGACTCTGGGCCACCTCAAGGTGTCGACGAACAACTCTGACTTTCTCCTCAGCCTCCAAAAGCAGATCTGGTCCCAAAGTCCTCCTCTCACCCACGTCACTCCAATACAAGGGTGACCGACACTTGCGTCCATACAACGCCTCAAACGGAGCCATCTGGATGCTCGCCTGATAGCTGTTGTTGTACGCAAACTCAACCAAAGATAAGTGTCGGTACCACCCCCCTCCAAAATCCATAACGCACGCTCTCAGCATATCCTCGAGGGTCTGTATAGTGCGCTCAGACTGGCCATCAGTCTGTGGGTGGAATGCAGTGCTGAATCTGAGCTGGGTCCCCAAAGCTAACTGTAAACTCCCCCAGAATCGTGACACAAACCTCGGATCCCGATCTGAAACAATCGACGCAGGTACCCCGTGTAGCCTCACTATCTCGTCCAAATAACACTGTGCCAGACGCTCCAAAGACCAAGTCATCTGAACAGGCAAGAAATGTGCAGACTTGGTGAGTCTATCAACAATAACCCAAATCGCGTCGGCTCCACTCTGCGCTCTCGGCGGCCCTGTAACAAAGTCCATGGTGATGTGGTCCCATTTCCACTCGGGAATTGGAAGACTTTGTAACTTGCCAGCAGGAACCCGGTGCTCTGCTTTCACTTGCTGGCAAGTTAAACAGTGAGCCACAAATCTTCCAACGTCCCGCTTCATTCCGGACCACCAAAAATGTGCCTTGAGGTCCTTATACATCTTAGTACCACCAGGATGAATGGTATAAGGTGTATAATGGGCCTCTCCCAAAATCTGGTCTCTGATCTCTGAATCCGAAGGCACACACACTCGGTCCCTGTACCGCAGTACTCCCGAGCTATCCACTGAAAAATCCCCTATCTGATCTGCATGTATCTGGGATCTGATCCTCTCCAAGTGGGGGTCCTCACTCTGCGTCTCCCTAATCCTGTCCAACAGAGTGGGCTGTAAGACCATAGACATCAGTCTAGCAGAGACCCCAGGGGATACAACCTCAATCTGGAGTCACCTCAACTGCTCAATCAGCGGGGCTTGCTGTGTGATCAACATGCTCAAGCTCTGCACTGACCTCCGACTCAAAGCATCTGCTACCACATTGGCCTTGCCGGGATGATAGAGGATACTCACATCGTAATCCTTCAGTAACTCCAACCACCGGCGTTGCCTCAGGTTCAGCTCCTTTTGAGTAAACAGATACTTTAAGCTCTTATGATCCGTGTAGATCTCACAATGCTCACCGTAGAGATAATGCCGCCACAGCTTCAATGCGAACACCACAGCTGCCAGCTCTAAATCATGAGTAGGGTAATTCTTCTCATAATCCTTTAATTGCCGTGAAGCATAAGCAATTACCCTCCCACGCTGCATCAAGACACAACCCAAACCGCTGTGCGAGGCGTCACTATAAATCACGTAGCCATCACCCATCACTGGCAGTGTAAGAACTGGTACTGAAATCAGTCTCTTCTTCAGCTCCTCAAAACTCCGCTGACACTGCTCAGTCCAAATGAACCTCATCCCCTTCCTAGTCAAACAGGTCAGGGGAGTAGAGAGCTTCGCAAAGCCCTCTACAAACCGACGGTAGTAGCCTGCCAAGCCCAGAAAGCTCCGGACCTTAGTCACCGTCGTCGGTCTCGGCCAATCCCGAACTGTATCAATCTTCGTTGGGTCAACTGCTACTCCTGCGGCTGATACCAAGTGGCCCAAAAATGCAACCTCCCGAAGCCAAAACTCGCACTTCTTAAGCTTGGCATACAGCTTCTTCTCACGTAGGAGCTGCAGCACTATCCTCAAGTGCTCCTCATGATCCACATCGCTCCGGGAGTAGATCAAGATGTCATCAATGAACACAACCACAAACAAGTCTAAGTACGGCTGAAATACCCGGTTCATCAAATCCATGAATGCAGCTGGGGCATTAGTCAAACCAAATGGCATAACCGTAAACTCATAATGCCCATACCGGGATCGAAAAGTCGTCTTAGGGATGTCCTCGGCCCTCACCCTCAACTGGTGGTAACCTGACTGAAGATCAATCTTCGAAAACACTGTGGCTCCCTGCAACTGATCAAACAAATCATCTATCCGTGGAAGAGGGTACTTGTTCCGGATGGTCACTTTATTCAACTCCCGATAATCCACACACAAACGAAGCGACCCATCCTTCTTCTTCACAAATAAAACTGGCGCTCCCCACGGAGAAACACTAGGCCTGACAAAGCCCCTATCCATAAGATCCTGAAGCTGGGCCTTCAACTCCCTCAACTCGGCAGGTGCCATCCTATAAGGCGCCTTCGAGATTGGTGCGGTTCCCGGTACCACATCAATCACAAACTCCACCTCCCTCTCCGGCGGCATAGTCGTCAACTCAGGGGGAAACACATCTGGGAACTCGCGGACAACAGGAATATCCTCGAGTCCCAGTGCCGCCGTAGGCACCTCCACAATCGTCGCTAAGAAAGCGGTGCAGCCCCTACTAATCATCCGCCTAGCCCTCGCCGAAGAAACAGTCATCGCAAAGAAGGTGCTCTGGCAGCCTCTGAAGACGAACTCCTCCTGTCCAGGCTCGCGGAGGGTCACCGTCCTCTCTCTGCAGTCTATAACAGCATAGTACCTCGACAACCAATCCATACCGAGCACGACGTCGAAATCCTGGAGCTGCCGCAAGACAAGCAAGTCTGCCGGCAAAATCCAGGATCCCAACTGCACGGGGCAATCCCTACAATACTCCTCGACATGCAAGACATGATCTGGTATCTGAACCTCTAATGCATGCGATAAAGAAACTACCTCTATACCATGAAGGGATGCAAATGCTCTACTGATAAATGAATGCGATGCACCGGTATCAAAGAGAGTACGAGTACGAACTGCAGAAATCAAAATAATACCTGCGACGACATGCTCTGCTGCTGTAGCATCCTCTACCTGAGCGGCATAGACTCGACCGCTCAGCGCCGGGGGATGTCGCTCTGGCTGTCGCGAGGACGATGGAGCAAAATCTGGCCTACCGGAGGTCGCCGAAGGTCCTGCTGACTGACGAGGAACAAAGGATGCAGAAGCTGATGAAGGAGCTGGGTAACCTGCCCTGGGGCACGCCCTCGCGAAGTGACCGGTCTGCCCGCAACGGAAGCAGCGGTCCCGACTCTGCGGGCACTGGGCCGGTGAGTGCGGTCCTCCACAGATGATACAACGGTCGGGGCGCGGCTGCCGCGAAGTCTGCTGCTGCTGCGAAGACTGCTGCTGCTGCGAAGACTGCTGCTGTCGAGGTGGTCGACGCTGCTGCTGCTGCTGCTGGAACTGACGAGATCCCCCAGATCTCTGCCGCCCCTGATACCCCCGTCCCTGAGAGTGGAAACGGGGTGGTCTCGGGGGTCCCTGTCTACTCGACTGCCCCTCCTCAAACTGCGCCGGGCGCTTCGCCCCAGGAGTCACAACGGGGGCTGGAGTCACCTCTGCCATCACGGCCTCACCACTCTCCACATAAAGTGCCTGCTCCATCGAGGCCTCTAAAGTCTGTAATCTGAGGGAGCGAACCAACTGATAAATGTCCCGACGCAACCCTCTCTCGAACATGTAGATCCGGTGGGTCTCATCTCTGGCCACGTGGGGCATACAAGCTAACAGCCGATTGAAATCGGCTATGTACGCGTGTACGGGCCTATCTCCCTGGCGGAGATTCCTCAGCTGCTCCTCCAAGCTCTGTCGAACACTTTCGGGAAAGAAGGCCCCAAGAAGCATACCGCGAAACTCTGCCCAAGAGATAAACTGGGTCCCAGGCGGACCTGCGGGTCGCACACGCCGCCACCATGCCTCGGCGTTGCTCTCCAGAAAATGAGTAGCCAACAGAACTCGAAACCTCTCATCAATAAAAAGGCTCTCGAAATGGCGCTCCATAGCTGTAACCCAAGACTCAGCCGCCCACGGCTCAGCACTCATACCCGAAAAGCGGGGTGGATCAAACTTGCGAAACCTCAACAAAAGACCCACCAAAACCTGCTGCTCTGCCAAAGTCAAAGATCCCGACGTCCCAGACGGTGGCCTACTGGAAACAGGCTCAGCCGGAACTGCTGGTGCAGGCTGCACAACCGGGGGTGCCACAACAGGGGAAGAAGGCACCGGAGAACTCTCAGGGGGTACTACCGCCGGCTGCGCTCTCTGCTCCAACAAGAGCGTCAACCGACTCACAGCCTCCTCCTGGCGTCGAGACGCCTCAGCCAACTGTGCCACCTGGGCACGGAGCTCCAAAACCTCGCTCTGTTGTCCCTGCCCCGAGTCCTCCTGCTCGGGCTCAGAGGACGAAGGCTGCGAACGCGTCACCATCGAGCGTCGAGGAGGCATCCCCACCTGAGGGACAAGGCAAACAATCAGAACCCAAATCATCTCTCGACCCAATCTAGCGAAAGTCAGAAGGCATGTCCCCCTTTCCGAAGTACTATGTTGTCTGCAGCCAACATAGTTGCCACCGAAGGAAGACATGTCAATCGCTCACCCCGAACCGCTCGGGAGAGTTAGAAATCCAATCAGGACTCTCGCTAAAATCACGGCTCTCACGCGAGTCATCCTAGGGTCCAACCACAAGCCTAGGGTTCCTAAGTCCTCCAAGACCTACATCCTAGGCTCTGATACCACTCTAATCTGTCACGCCCCGGGGCGATACTGCGCCCCGGCTCGCCAACAGATCCGCCGCCCGTACGGGAAGCCCCGTATAGGCGTAGCGACTAACCTGCAAAGAAACATCTACCCTAGCAGATATCAGAGCTGAAAGAGAAAAGCTAGAATAAAATACATAAAATAAACTACAACTCACAAATATACAGACCCAACTCACCAGAATACAAGAGTCTCTCAGAAAAGCAGGAAAGAAAGGTACAACTCAAAACCTCACTACAACAGTCACTCGACATAACACACACCAAAATGGAACTGGGGTACATCTACTCACACACTGAAGACGACAGGAGGGGATCTATCTCGCGACGCCCTTACCTCGGTCAGAAGGAGCTGGATCAGCAACAAGAGCTGCAGGAACCGGAGCAGAAGTCCCTGGGGAGAAAACACCACGACGGGTGTGAGAACTACATCCCACAGTAGTTCTCAGTGGGTGCCGCCAACAAGCCCGACGGTCTGCCCACTAAGTCTTCCAGAGGCAAAAGTAACATATGCAGTGCTATAAGGAAAGCTGGGAAAGGTAACTCTACAGCTACTATGCCTCTATCTAGATGTTCAACAGTGGAACAGAAAGAACATAATGCCACACTAACTCTCCTCCCTGATCACCCAATCAAAACTGACTGCCACATCGGGTCCAGTCAAACCTGCGCCAACCTACTGCCGTTACGTCCCGGAGGAGCGGACTTACGTAGGGCGTCCATGGCTGCCAACAAAAGCACAGCCAGAGGGACAATTGCAACAACAAGTCGCGAAAGAACATCTCATCTCACGCGGGTACAACAACCCGGTCTCGCCTACTCCGGAGTGGCCCTCGAGGGGAGCGACCCGCTCGAGTCAAAGTAACCCATAAGTATCACTGTAAAGTATCACTGTAAAGCTCTAATGTGGCTCATGCAGGCTATGATCCAATCCTCGATCAATAAGATCGACCACCAAACAAATCACTGACTCACTCACTGGCTGGAATCTACACAGCTGAAACTCACTGTCTCTCTGACAGTTTCCAAGAACCCAGATCGACCAACACTATCACTCTCCCAAAGACATCAAATCTACAGACTGCTATCAACTCCACTCGGTCCCCAGACACGAGTGCAAATGCATCCCACAGTCACCCGACCTCTCGGCCCACAACTCGGGCGAGGGAAAAGCTAAGTCCATAGTGAAATGAAGTATCGTGATGTGGAATGTCTAGAGCAGTAAAAACCTAGCCCAAGTTGGAGTTTTTCTACAGACTGGCTGAACATGATACATATGACAGGGGTGCTAGGTCAAATTCCAAGATTTCATTACTTAACATAGAGTAGGAAATCAAAGATTCATCAACAGATATACAAGATACAACATACAGTTTAACACATGCTAATACTCCAATTTCTAACATGCATGATCCTACACACATAGAATTAGTACACAGTCCAGAGTTCTTGGAAGCAAGGTCACCCACCTGAAAGTGCTAACTGTCCGGAATCGTACAGCTGAGAAAGCCCACAACTCTCAAATCACAAATCCCACCAAGCCAACAACACGGTAGAAGTGCTCACAAACTCCTGGGTACAAACATACACCAAAATTACACTTTAATTCACACAAATTCCACATTCCCAAAATCTGTGGTGAACAGTCCCATTAACAGTCGCAAAGGGGGTTAAAAATGTACCCAGAACCCCAAGAAAAGCTCGGATCCAGAAAAAGTGTCCAACACGGAAAATGTAGATTTACCTCTTACGAAACCGTCACCGCAGAAATCGTCCAAAAATAACGTCGGGGTAGCCCGGTAGACCTCCCAGACTAAACTGCGACGAAAATGGGCCTCCAACAGTAGATCGTCGCTCCGCACCCCGATATAGAAGTCGCCGTCGTCGCGGCCTCCAAAAATTCTGAACTTCCGCCAAGAGATGCACAAGAGGGAGAGGAAGAGAATTGGTGAAGGGCTCCAAGTGAAAAGCTTTCGGGAAAAGCTTCAAAACGAGGCCCCTTGAGGCCTTTTTATAGGCCTCACCCGAAACAGCCCGGAAAAAACAAAGTCAATGGGCTTTGGGCCCAAACATTCGGGCGCCCGGTACATTCGGGCGGCTACAGTGTTGGGCCGGCCCAACACTGTTCACGCCCGAATCCACCAGGAGCCGCCACGTCGCCCGCCGAATAGCAAACAGCTGTTCGGGCCACCCACGGGCTGCCACGTGGCCCGCCCCCGCACAGTGAGGCGGTTGGCGCCCGCCAACCAGCGGGCGACGCGTGTCCCCCCGGTTGACCCGCTGACCGGTCGGCGGCCGCGCCGGGCGCGCGGCATGGCCCCGTCGTGGGCACGCGCCCCGAGGCACCGACCCCGACTCCGTGCACCGCGCACGGTACGCCAGCGAATCGGAGGGTGACACGTGTCCCCTACACCCGGTCCACGCATTCCACTTTGGAATTCCGTGGACCGCGCCGCGTGCACCGACCAACCGGAGGCTACCACGTGCCCCCGCCTTGGTCCATGCACCGCCGCGCTCACCCGGTAGACCGCGCGCCTTGCGCCCGCCAATCAGGCGGTGCCACGTGTCCATGCGCCGGGTCTGTGCACCCCGCCGCGCAGCTCTGTGGACCGCGCATCCTGAACCGGCCAATGACAGGCCGCCACGTGGCATCCCGGCGGTCTACGGCCCCTCCCATGCACCATTTTCCACTAAAAACTTTCGGGAGTCCGTTTTTGGGCATCCGGACTCAGAAATAAACAAGCAAATAGCCGTTTTCAAGCGTTTTTCCGTGCTGAATCCATTTCCGACCTCTGTTGGGCCTAATTCTTTTCCGAAATTTCGGCAAACTCAGCCGAAGGCCTACACAGCTAATAAACACACACAGGGTCCATCTGTGGCATCCCATTGATGCACCATGGGCCAGATACACCAACACTAGGTGCTCTAACAGTGGATTCATCGGAAGAACGCTGCATGGGAATTAGGGCCTCTACAGTCACAATCCTCGGTATTCCAATTAACTGGAACGTTTCCTCAATTCTCGAACCATCGCACCCGATCGATCTCTTACTAGAAAAAGAGGCTAGAACGACATCACCGTCGTTCAAATAAGGACAAACAATCCAAGGGTCCAAACTACGACGTTCGCACTGTCCGGAGATGCTAACGTGCGCAATTTGCACCACAAAACACTACCGATGAAATTATTGTATTAAATAATAATGTCACGCCCCGGGTGTAAACCAGAACCCGGGCCCGTCCACAGATCCGCCGTGCACACGGTATTTTCCGTGTACACGAAGCGCCAACAACCTGCTCAGATATAAAAGATATAATAAAAGAGCAATAAAAACAGAGCTGAACTAAAACTAATACATCCCAGACTGAAGCTGGAAATAAAATACAATACATCAGTATAAATGATACATCAGTCTCTCCCAGCTCACAAATAATATATACAACCTGCTGGCAAAAGCCAGTCCCAAAAGTGAAAGTACAACCGTCTGAGGAAAACCTGGGTACCCCAATAGTCCAGCTAACACGCTCATCCTGCCTCGAGATCTATCTACTCAGCCGTCCTCTCTCCTCGACCCGCCACTGAAAGTCCAGTAGCACCCGCAGAAGACTCTGCAAAACAAGGGAGAAGAAAAAGAGAAAAGAAGAATGGGGGTGAGAACTACTAGTAAACCAGTAGCCTCCCCTAGTGGGTAAAACCTCAAACTCTGACACGCCCACTAGGTCAACCAGAGGCAAAGGAAAACAAAGGCGGTATGCAAAAAGAATGAGACTCCTGATGAAAAGCTACCACTAGAATGCCTCTAAAATGCCGAGCTAATAGAATAGCTAAATGTATGCATCAGAAAATAAATGTCTGCCAGAATAACCCAATCTGACCACCAGTAAACACTGGTACTGCCTGCTTTGCCGCGACGGGTATGCCAGCCTACGCATAACACCGAAGCAAAGGAGTCCCAAGGACTCAAAACCCAGCATGGTGCCCGGCGCTCTGCACCGCGGAAAGCCTACTCCGGAGTGGCACTCGAGGGGAGCGACCCACACGAGTAAAGTATCACTATAACAAGCATCTCTGTAACCACTGTCTCATAATAGCAGGACTGGGTCAGGACTATGATCAAAGTGGGAAAACCCATCCACTAAAGAAAGACCCGATCTCAACCCGATGCAAGATAGACAAACCGTGGGAAATCCATCCACAAGAGACCTGATACCCAATCTGATGCATAAGAAACCTCCGGTCAACCGCCCAATGTCCGCGGTTGCCGCAATACCCTGCCTGTCCCAAAACCGAGAACCTGACTATACTATCCTATCCACCTGCTCGCGCACGAGCTGCAAATACCCTGAGCCTCAAATGAAAGGAGAAAAGAATAACAAAAATGGTTTCTCCTATGTCAGTTCCAGCATGATAGTGTAGCAGAAAAAGATGGCCTATCAAGGTGACCATACAAGCATGCAAATGTCCCATGATGATATAATATAAAAGAGAAGTCGAGAAGTTTTTACCTTGCTAAAGCATGCTGATACAAGTATAAGAGTAGTAAATAAAAGATAGCCTGTGCCTGTCTAAAATGCATGCCCAAAGCCCACAATTTACTAATCAGCCTTCTAATCATAGAAGCTACTCCAATTCCTAGAGGGTAATTAAAAGTAGGGTTTCACAACAACACCCAGGATCACAAACATGTCCCACATATGGCATCTGGTCCCCCGCCTACTATCCGCGGTAACCATAATACCCCAGAGGCTAAAATCTAAGCCCCGGCTACACAATGCCAATCCCCTGCTCAAACCCGAGCAACACATAGTCACCTGACTAAAGAATAGGGGGTGAAGAAGGAAATATGTTTCTTCTAAATCAAATCCCACATAAAGTGTGGCGACAAGAAATGGCCCTACAAAATGTCCAAATAAGCCAGCCTATGTCCTCAAGAGAGATAGGAGAAACTTGTGACAAATAGTGGTTCGACCAGCGTAACAATTAATAGCTTCACCTGGGTATAATCATCATGCTAAAATCATAATCCGACCACACCTGTCCATAATCTGCTAATCCCCCTCATATAAACCATCCCCTATGCCTGTCCAAAAATATCCTCAAGTGGTGTCCTCCCGCAACACACATCATAATATCCCAACATAAAAGTAAATCCCCCCCATGCTAAGTTAAATGACAATAATATTCCCCTAAGCATGTATATGTTCCAATGACTATCAGACTCCCACTATAGCATTTTTCATATAATAGGCTCACCATTTTATTAATTAAGGATGCATGTCCATTAAATTGTCATTCAATATGTCCAATAAAGAGGTTCTCTCTAATATTCCTAGTGGGTGTATCAGAAAAGAGGGATGTAGCAACCACCCACCTGAAGTGCGAACTGTCCGGTCCCGTACAGCTGAAAATACCAGAAATTCCAAACCCTTGCTCCAACAAGTTCAGCACACCCGTAACACTCCTGGTACAATACAAAATCCACTAAACACACTTAGACTCCCAAATAATGCTCTTATAATCACATACAATATCTGTCCCAAAACTGCTAAAATTTCACCTGCAGAAAGTGCCCAGAAAATTCCCAGAAAAATACCACAGCGATCCTCGCGTCGATAGCTTCGCAACGGTAGCTTGCACGTCCCAATCTGAGTTCGGTAAGACAAGATATAAATTCGGCAAGGTGGTGAACCAAACAACAAACTGTGGAAAAATACTGCGCACTGTACACTGAGAAAACAGTGATTTTCACCACGAAATAAATCTCAAGAAATTCCAAGAAAAATACGAGCGCGTTCCTTGTGATCCGTAGATGAAAAAGTTGTATAAGCTCGTCTTCGTCTGATACTCGAGCGCGAAGATATGGCCAAAATACTCCGATGCTGTCCTCACAATCCTCACAGAAAAAGGGTTCACATTAATGCCTCGGGATCCGTGCCAAGGAGTTAAAATCAGAATGCGCGATTAAAATGAAAGATGAAGCCCTACCTGTCGTGAAGCCAACGGCGCAAAAATCACAGAAAAAGGAGCTCGGGGTAGACCAGAGGAGCTAAAACACCGCTGCTGCGCCGAAGAAGAACACAGGAAATGCAACGTCGCGCCGCGCCGTAAAATCCAAAACCTCGGGATTCGAGCCTTCTAAAATTCTGAAACTTGGCGGGTGTAATCTTCACTTCAAGGAGAAGATTTCTCCTTCTCATCACCCTTCGAGCTGAGAGCTCGAAGGGGTCGAAAATCCCCCTTGAAGAGCCCTCGGGATGCAACTTAAGGGAAAACCAGAAAAATCTTTTGCAAAAATTCCCAACAAGTCCCCAAAATGTTTCGCTGCGCCCGGAGCACGTGCAACCGCCAATGGCAGAGCGCCACGTGGCCCCAACCACCGTGCACCGCCCGTGCACCGCGCACGTCGCACCAGCCCGCACGTCGCGTACGGCACCTGCTCCACCCATTGCGTGGACCGCGCGCACAACGCCGCACCAATCAACAGCCGCCACGTGTCCGTCGGTCCACCGTGCACCCGCGAAACTCCGCGGACCGCACGCTGTGAGCCGCCCAACCACCATCCGCCACGTGGCACCTCCACGGTGCACGCCCGGGCCGTGGACCGCGCGCCTGCCCGACGCCGCCGCGCTCTGCCCGCGCCGCGTGCGGCCGCTGTGCCGCCTGCCCGAGGCCGCGCCGCCGCCGCCGGCGCTGCCCGCCGCCGCCGCCGGCCGCCGGCGATCGCCGGAGTTACTGTTCCGGCCAGTGAACAGTACCCGAGCACCAAAAATACAAGTAAATAGTCCATCTTGACCGTTTTCGCGCGCTGATTCCAAATCCGGCGTCCGATTCGCCCAATTCCAATCCTAAAATTTGCCGAAGGCTCCCGGAAAGGTAAAATTAATCCGTTTTTCGCGTCGAGTCCAA
Source organism: Tillandsia leiboldiana (assembly GCA_029204045.2). NCBI lineage: Eukaryota > Viridiplantae > Streptophyta > Magnoliopsida > Poales > Bromeliaceae > Tillandsia > Tillandsia leiboldiana. Next base: position 13,425,753 of record CM055068.1, read on the forward strand.
ATTTGATATCCAATTTGCGCGAAGACACCTCTAAACATCCGACGGGGTCTTCCGGTTACCCGCGTGATCCAATTTAAGCCCCGAGTCCATCACTTGTGTCCAAATTGGCGCACGAACACCGCCGACATGCCGCGTAGGCTTCCAGAAGCTGCTGGTTACACTGCAAAAGCCCTGCAAGGATCCGGGTCACCACATCCTCCCCCACTAAAAGAAAGTTTCGTCCTCGAAACTAAAGCAACTCCCAAGGAGTCTCAGAAACCAGGGGTCAAAACTCAACACCGCCGTCTCCAGCTTCCAAGTCACCTATCACTCCCCGTGATTCCTCCTCACCAACAACATCAACAATAACCAGAACGGCAAAGCCCGATTGCGCAATTCCCTCACCTCACGAGCCGGAATTCGCAACGGACGTCCCTCGTACCCCAAACTCTCACAGACCTCAAAAGGAACGAGTCAGTCACGGGCGAGGGGTCCAAAGCATAACCCTCCAGAGCTGAGACGCAGAAAAACCTCAAAACTCCAACAAAAGATTGGGGGAAAGGAACGAACAGCCCGAGCAACACGCTCTAAAATCACTCCCAAGAGCCAACTCAACCAAAGTGATCCGAGACACATCCACAAAAACACCAGCACAGAAAAGGGGCCCTAACAAGTAGGGGCTCACACTCGGTCGCCCTCAAAACTCAACCATCCAAGTGGATTGCTCAGCCGCGGCCTCTCATCAAAAGGGATCCTCTGGGACACAAACTCAAACACTGAACACCAGAATGGCCCCACACAGCACCAGCTATGGAACCGTCAAACTCAACTCTCAAAAGCCCTTCTGCTCCAGGTATCCGCCACCACAGTGGCTCAGTCGGGGTGATACTGGATGCTCAACAAAATTCAATGGTAGCTCTAAAGCCACAGTGGGAGGTATCACTATAACTCACAAACCCATCTCCCACTACTGACTAGGTTAAAATCGGTGCTGGTACCAATCTCATCATCCGCTCGTCAAGCTCAGCTGGCACTATCCGGTCCAAAAGCTCCTCACCCCAACAATAACCGTCGGTCTCGACCAGTCTTAAATAGCATCCATTTTGGCCGGATTTCCACAGCCGCCCCTATGGCTAAAATAAGTAATCCAGGAAGATATGCTCTCGAAGCTAAAACTTGTACCACAACGACTTGGCATACAGCTTCTTCCTCACAGACTTTACCACAGCATCCACCAAGCTTCACAAGCTCTAAATCATTCGGGAAGGGGATAAAACCAAAATATCCCCAGAGAATGCCGCTATCAATCCGTTCAGGTCCCGCTGGAATACAGAATTCCTCAATCTTAAAGGCAACAAGGCATTAGTCATTCCATTGGCTTCACTGTACTCGTAATGCCCCTAGCATCTCTTGAACGCCATCTTGGCGAAACACTCAACTGAAAATCCAAACTGGTGCAGGCATCACAATCGACCGACTGCCGGGACAGAACTCCATCAAAAGGCCCTAAATAATACCTGGACCTGACTGGGCTCCAATCACAAAGGGCTCTCACCGTCGTGTATCAACGACGTGACACTAGGTCAAACAGACCCTCCATCCATCAAATCCACGCACCTAAGACATCAACTCTCGCAGCTCTAAGGCGATATCCAACGAGGTGCTATGAAGTTCGCGCGGTTTCCAAAACCACGTTAATCACACTCTTAATCTCCCTTCCGGCGGCATAATCATCGGCTCAAATGGACTCACACCCGGGATCTCACGAGCAATAGGGGTATCCTTAAGTCCCGCTGCCGCCGTAGGCACCTCTCACTCTGTCGCCGTAACTGGTGTGCTCAAACAGTCTCAACAACAAAATGCCTTCCATTATCCGCTTTGGAGAGAATCAAAGTCCTTTATCTCAGCAGTCAAACATCCTGTGGCACTACGCCAACCAATCCCAAGCACTGGGTCAAACACCAAGCTGCCACAAATACCAATATGCCTGCCGGCATAACTCACGGCCTCTACTGCGCTGGACATAATCCACAAGCCTCCCCCACCTACACAATGCCAACAGTAACCTGTACCTCAAGTGCATGTGGTAACGACTCTACCTCTAGTCCATGCAGGAACGCAACATGCTCTAGCTCCGACTGCTGTGATGAAATCATACCTGCGACAACTCAATCCACTACCGTGGCGCCCTCCAACCGGGCAGCACAGATTCATCCGCTCGATGCAAGTGGTCGTCGCTCAGCCTGCCAAAATATCTAGACCAATCACAAAGGGGAGCACGACCTCTGTCCATGCTCACACGGAGGTGCCGAACGTGGTCTCTCGCAGACAGCCAATCCACGCTACCGCTGCGCCACTCTGATAAAAAAAAAAAAGGGCTGTTGCTGTCATCGGGGTCTACCCAACCCCTGACGTCTCAGAAATCCACCTGAATATCATCGTCACACGACCAAGCACAAATGATTCATGTAATTCCTTATACAATTATCCTTACTAAGCTCACCCCTCAAACACATATAATGCACCCCTAAACATGCCAGTTATCAAACACACAGGGTAACATCCCCCGGGGGTAAGCTTTACATAATCCATCCACAAGGATATCCACCATCCCGGAAGGGAAAACGAGAATGTCTCTGCTGGCCGATCTATCCTCCAACACCTAGCGCCAAGCGCCTATATCCAAGACTCGCCTCTGGCGGCAGACCCCTATCCAAAGGAACTGTAACACTATGCTCCATACACAATGCCTACTCCATCGAGGCATCCAAAATCCAAAACGGGGGAAATCAAATAACCTGAAAGGTATCCTGACGCAGTCCACTCACAGTCACGCATATCCTATGCGCCATGTCCCCCAAATCATAGAGCGCGCAGTTTGACAACTGCGTAAACCCTTTAACACAATGAGGCTGTCAAGTAGTCTCTCCATCTCTACCAGCCACGATTCTACCCCAAGAGGCTCCAAACTTAATCCTATGAATCGGGATGGTTTATCTGCCGAAACTGGCTCAACTGATCAACGGTGTCCCATAGCTCATCAGCTGTCAACTATCCACCCTGCCTCGGCGCCTCGTCGCTAAACATCGGCATGAAGGGCTACTCACTCCATCAATACCACAGAAATCCCCGCCCTTGAGGATGCTGCAATCGGGTGGTCTCAGAAGGAAGCACTGTCGAGCTGCCCGCCGCTCTGACAACTGTGTCACAAAACCATATGCTCGTTCACTCTGCCGCTGACAGGCCTCTGACAATCCTGTCATCAGGGTCCGGAGCTCTCTGACTCCAAATTGGTATCCGGCCTGAAACAACTAGCTCAGACCCAACTACTGCACCAAAGTGCACCCGGGTCAGGGCCCAACGTCGGGGAGACACCGCTCGCCACGACAAACCGCAAATCAACACATCCCAAACACTCGACCCAATCTAGTGAAAGTCAAAGACATCCTCCTATTTTTGCAACTTTATGTTGTCTGCAGCCAACATAACTGTCCCACAAAAATAGGGTATGTCGATCCCTCTTCACTCACAGGAAGAGTCAAAACCAAATCACCGACTTCCGCTAAATGTCGCGTCTCTCACGCCCTAACATCCTAGGGTCCGCCATAAGCCTAGGGTTTCCTAAGTCCCAACTGACCTATCCCTAAGCTCTGATACCAACTTAATCTGTCACGCCCCGGGTGTAAACCAGAACCCGGGCCCGTCCACAGATCCGCCGTGCACACGGTATTTTCCGTGTACACGAAGCGCCAACAACCTGCTCAGATATAAAAGATATAATAAAAGAGCAATAAAAACAGAGCTGAACTAAAACTAATACATCCCAGACTGAAGCTGGAAATAAAATACAATACATCAGTATAAATGATACATCAGTCTCTCCCAGCTCACAAATAATAAATACAACCTGCTGGCAAAAGCCAGTCCCAAAAGTGAAAGTACAACCGTCTGAGGAAAACCTGGGTACCCCAATAGTCCAGCTAACACGCTCATCCTGCCTCGAGATCTATCTACTCAGCCGTCCTCTCTCCTCGACCCGCCACTGAAAGTCCAGTAGCACCCGCAGAAGACTCTGCAAAACAAGGGAGAAGAAAAAGAGGAAAGAAGAATGGGGGTGAGAACTACTAGTAAACCAGTAGCCTCCCCTAGTGGGTAAAACCTCAAACTCTGACACGCCCACTAGGTCAACCAGAGGCAAAGGAAAACAAAGGCGGTATGCAAAAAGAATGAGACTCCTGATGAAAAGCTACCACTAGAATGCCTCTAAAATGCCGAGCTAATAGAATAGCTAAATGTATGCATCAGAAAATAAATGTCTGCCAGAATAACCCAATCTGACCACCAGTAAACACTGGTACTGCCTGCTCTGCCGCGACGGGTATGCCAGCCTACGCATAACACCGAAGCAAAGGAGTCCCAAGGACTCAAAACCCAGCATGGTGCCCGGCGCTCTGCACCGCGGAAAGCCTACTCCGGAGTGGCACTCGAGGGGAGCGACCCACACGAGTAAAGTATCACTATAACAAGCATCTCTGTAACCACTGTCTCATAATAGCAGGACTGGGTCAGGACTATGATCAAAGTGGGAAAACCCATCCACTAAAGAAAGACCCGATCTCAACCCGATGCAAGATAGACAAACCGTGGGAAATCCATCCACAAGAGACCTGATACCCAATCTGATGCATAAGAAACCTCCGGTCAACCGCCCAATGTCCGCGGTTGCCGCAATACCCTGCCTGTCCCAAAACCGAGAACCTGACTACACTATCCTATCCACCTGCTCGCGCACGAGCTGCAAATACCCTGAGCCTCAAATGAAAGGAGAAAAGAATAACAAAAATGGTTTCTCCTATGTCAGTTCCAGCATGATAGTGTAGCAGAAAAAGATGGCCTATCAAGGTGACCATACAAGCATGCAAATGTCCCATGATGATATAATATAAAAGAGAAGTCGAGAAGTTTTTACCTTGCTAAAGCATGCTGATACAAGTATAAGAGTAGTAAATAAAAGATAGCCTGTGCCTGTCTAAAATGCATGCCCAAAGCCCACAATTTACTAATCAGCCTTCTAATCATAGAAGCTACTCCAATTCCTAGAGGGTAATTAAAAGTAGGGTTTCACAACAACACCCAGGATCACAAACATGTCCCACATATGGCATCTGGTCCCCCGCCTACTATCCGCGGTAACCATAATACCCCAGAGGCTAAAATCTAAGCCCCGGCTACACAATGCCAATCCCCTGCTCAAACCCGAGCAACACATAGTCACCTGACTAAAGAATAGGGGGTGAAGAAGGAAATATGTTTCTTCTAAATCAAATCCCACATAAAGTGTGGCGACAAGAAATGGCCCTACAAAATGTCCAAATAAGCCAGCCTATGTCCTCAAGAGAGATAGGAGAAACTTGTGACAAATAGTGGTTCGACCAGCGTAACAATTAATAGCTTCACCTGGGTATAATCATCATGCTAAAATCATAATCCGACCACACCTGTCCATAATCTGCTAATCCCCCTCATATAAACCATCCCCTATGTCTGTCCAAAAATATCCTCAAGTGGTGTCCTCCCGCAACACACATCATAATATCCCAACATAAAAGTAAATCCCCCCCATGCTAAGTTAAATGACAATAATATTCCCCTAAGCATGTATATGTTCCAATGACTATCAGACTCCCACTATAGCATTTTTCATATAATAGGCTCACCATTTTATTAATTAAGGATGCATGTCCATTAAATTGTCATTCAATATGTCCAATAAAGAGGTTCTCTCTAATATTCCTAGTGGGTGTATCAGAAAAGAGGGATGTAGCAACCACCCACCTGAAGTGCGAACTGTCCGGTCCCGTACAGCTGAAAATACCAGAAATTCCAAACCCTTGCTCCAACAAGTTCAGCACACCCGTAACACTCCTGGTACAATACAAAATCCACTAAACACACTTAGACTCCCAAATAATGCTCTTATAATCACATACAATATCTGTCCCAAAACTGCTAAAATTTCACCTGCAGAAAGTGCCCAGAAAATTCCCAGAAAAATACCACAGCGATCCTCGCGTCGATAGCTTCGCAACGGTAGCTTGCACGTCCCAATCTGAGTTCGGTAAGACAAGATATAAATTCGGCAAGGTGGTGAACCAAACAACAAACTGTGGAAAAATACTGCGCACTGTACACTGAGAAAACAGTGATTTTCACCACGAAATAAATCTCAAGAAATTCCAAGAAAAATACGAACGCGTTCCTTGTGATCCGTAGATGAAAAAGTTGTATAAGCTCGTCTTTGTCTGATACTCGAGCGCGAAGATATGGCCAAAATACTCCGATGCTGTCCTCACAATCCTCACAGAAAAAGGGTTCACATTAATGCCTCGGGATCCGTGCCAAGGAGTTAAAATCAGAATGCGCGATTAAAATGAAAGATGAAGCCCTACCTGTCGTGAAGCCAACGGCGCAAAAATCACAGAAAAAGGAGCTCGGGGTAGACCAGAGGAGCTAAAACACCGCTGCTGCGCCGAAGAAGAACACAGGAAATGCAACGTCGCGCCGCGCCGTAAAATCCAAAACCTCGGGATTCGAGCCTTCTAAAATTCTGAAACTTGGCGGGTGTAATCTTCACTTCAAGGAGAAGATTTCTCCTTCTCATCACCCTTCGAGCTGAGAGCTCGAAGGGGTCGAAAATCCCCCTTGAAGAGCCCTCGGGATGCAACTTAAGGGAAAACCAGAAAAATCTTTTGCAAAAATTCCCAACAAGTCCCCAAAATGTTTCGCTGCGCCCGGAGCACGTGCAACCGCCAATGGCAGAGCGCCACGTGGCCCCAACCACCGTGCACCGCCCGTGCACCGCGCACGTCGCACCAGCCCGCACGTCGCGTACGGCACCTGCTCCACCCATTGCGTGGACCGCGCGCACAACGCCGCACCAATCAACAGCCGCCACGTGTCCGTCGGTCCACCGTGCACCCGCGAAACTCCGCGGACCGCACGCTGTGAGCCGCCCAACCACCATCCGCCACGTGGCACCTCCACGGTGCACGCCCGGGCCGTGGACCGCGCGCCTGCCCGAGGCCGCCGCGCCCTGCCCGCGCCGCGTGCGGCCGCTGTGCCGCCTGCCCGAGGCCGCGCCGCCGCCGCCGGCGCTGCCCGCCGCCGCCGCCGGCCGCCGGCGATCGCCGGAGTTACTGTTCCGGCCAGTGAACAGTACCCGAGCACCAAAAATACAAGTAAATAGTCCATCTTGACCGTTTTCGCGCGCTGATTCCAAATCTGGCGTCCGATTCGCCCAATTCCAATCCTAAAATTTGCCGAAGGCTCCCGGAAAGGTAAAATTAATCCGTTTTTCGCGTCGAGTCCAAATTTGATATCCAATTTGCGCGAAGACACCTCTAAACATCCGACGGGGTCTTCCGGTTACCCGCGTGATCCAATTTAAGCCCCGAGTCCATCACTTGTGTCCAAATTGGCGCACGAACACCGCCGACATGCCGCGTAGGCTTCCAGAAGCTGCTGGTTACACTGCAAAAGCCCTGCAAGGATCCGGGTCACCACAAATAAACTATACGAAAAACGGATTCTACCTTCGATCCGGCGATTCAAAACAGTCTAACGCCGATTTAGAGCAGTACGCGGTGTCTCGTAAGTCGTGCCGCTGTCCGGAGTTCGTTCGGTGTCAAAATGCCTGTATTCGGGTCAACCGGAGCCACAAACGACACGCATATGTGATCACACATCACCGCATCGATTTAATATAAAATAATATAAATTATGGGTATAGAAGGAGTTACGGGTGTACCTTGCTCGACTATCAGAGAAACAGTGGCCGCAGGAATGTTCAGGACTCAAAACAATCCCCCGCTGTCCAAATGTGAGAACCGAACAGCAATCGCGCCACCGGGACGATTTGCCATCTGATGGGGGTTCCGGATGATCAAAAAGGCGACCCGACGCTCGGCAGAGTGATGGGTGACCGTCAAGATGCTCAACGACGTCGCTGCGATGACCACGGCAGAAAAAGTGTAGGTCCGAGACCGTCGAAATCCGCAACCACAAAGGGGTTAAGCTGCTACCCCGGGCTAAGGCACGGTAAGAGCTGGACAGGCGCAGGTGCGGCGGCGCGCTGGCACGGGCTAGGGCTGGCTCTGTGCGGAGTGCGCGTAGGCAACCTGCAGGCGGCGTGGCGCAAGGCGGCGTGCAAGCTAGTGGTGCGCTGTGCGCGGGCGGCGCGGCGCAGGCTGCGCGCAAACAGTGCACAGGCGGCGCGGCGAGGACTGCGCGCGGGCAGCATGCAGGCGTGGGCTGCGCGTGGGCTAGGCAGTGAGCAACGCACCAGTTGGCAGTGCGGAGCGAGCAGATGGCGCGGCGCGGCTGCGCGCAGGCAGCGCGCGGAGGGCGCGATGCTGGCTGCGCTGGGCTGCGCAGGCAACTCGCGGCGCGGGCTAGGTGCAAGGCCGGGGGCGGCCAGGGCAGCGTGCAGCAGGCGCGCACAGGCAGGGGGGAACGGCCAGGGCAGCGTGCAGCAGGCGCGCGCAGGCAGGGGGGGCGGCCAGGGCAGCGTGCAACAGGCGCTGCACGTTGGGGCGGCGCTGGCGCTGAGCGCGTGCGGCAGGGGCGGCACGCGCTGGGCGCGCGCGGCGGCAGCGCGCGGGCGGCAGTCTGCGCAAGGCCTGCGCAGCAGCAGGCGCACGCGGGACGCGCGCAAGGCGCGTGCGGCGCCGGTTTGCAAGGAGCGGCGGCGGCGCGGGCATCCAGCGAGCGGCGCGTTCTAGGCTAGGGCATCCGGACCCACAGCAAAAAAAAAAAGAGAAAAGGGAAGGGCAGGGAGAAGAGAAGAGAAAGGAAGGGAGAGGAAACCAATCTGTTTCTTCTCCGGCAACGGCGACGGCGACGGCGACGGCAACGGCGACAGCGGGAAGGTGTACGGATGAGAGGAAGAGGAAGAGGTGGAGGCTGGGTGAAGAAGAGGAAGAGATTAAGGGAATTTTAGGATTTTAATTAAGAAAACTCAAATCCAAATCTAATTTCCTTTAACATTTACAAAAAATTACGATTATGTCTCCATTCTTAGTGTTTGCATTTTGAACTCCAAATTTTAAAATTTCCACTTTAATTCTCTCAAAAAAAAATATTGTGCCAAAAAAAATATCGTGGCAACCAATCTTACAGATTTTCACGCGCAACAGCCGCGCGACTGATACCTTGCGGGACTGATACCGAATTTCCCGCCCCGTAGACTGGTTATTCGATCTGATTTACACGCAAAAACTATATTTCTAAAAGATTCCACTGATGTTGAATTTTCCGTCCCGTAGACTGATTTTTTGATCCGACGCGCGAAAAAACTATATTTCTAAAAGATCCGAAAATTAAAATTAAGATCCGGTCGCACCAACCATCTTCAGCCGACGATTTTACTTTTTCAAACAAATTTCATTGATTAAATTTTTCATATTTAAAAATTCTAGAGTATTACAAAAGGATTTAATACCTATATGTTTCCAATAGCACACAAGCCGCGTGGGCACACGTGCAAGGAAAACATTTTGTTGCCAACAAAGAAGACAAAAAAATGAGCAATGCTATTTCTACATTCAATTTTGGATATAGATTTTACACCCTATCCATTCAAAAATAAAAACTTCTCCATCTATCACTTCGAAATTATAAATAAAATTCACCCCATTCTAAAATAGATGGGATATAAAATATACATCCTTTTTAAGGTGTACATTTAGTATTTTTCTTGAAAATTTATCCAAACATCGGACCGTAGCTTCTCCATTAGAAATTTCATATCAGAGCTTATGTTCTCAAAAGTCAAAAACTAAATTGAGCTTCGAACGAAGTTACACACTTGCACCAAGAATTCATAATCTCTAATAGAAACAAGAGAAGGGAAAAAAAAAAATAGGCATAAATAAAGAAATTCTTAATTCTTATAAACTTTGGACATAAGATATTAACTAGTAAGTAACTGTACAGGTCAATTATGAATACAGGAAAACTATAATTTCTATCTGCATACTTTAATTTTACTGAGAATGTAACTCTCTGTAAGTAAGAAAGTGGCGTCGTTGTAGACTGCCGTTGTAACACTATTCTTGTATATCGGGCACCAGAAGCTTCTTTAGCAGCTTACTCCCTGTTGAAGGAGATAACAAGGTCTTTTATGTACAGAGAAGAGCTCTTACTGTTGATGAAAATCTCTCTGTTCATGGAGGAAAAGACATTCCAAGTGATTTTCATCTTCTTTGGCAAAAGCACAGAAAAAAAAAAAAAAAAAAAAAAAAAAAAAAAAAAAAAAAAAAAAAAAAAAAAAAAAAAAAAAAAAAAGAGGAAAAAAAAATCCAAATATCAAATGCTTGAGTTCATACCAAATAGATCCAATTTTTTTGACCCAAAAAGAAGTAAAAAGAAATATTTGTATTTGGTACTGAAGGAAATATTGGATTTAACTGCATAAATTGTAGAAAAAACATTGAGAGAGCGCGTATAGAATATAAAAACTGTACAGACATACTAAATTGTTCCCAGGAATCATCTTTATAGCCAAAAAGCTCAAAATAATGGTTAGAAAAGCACTCACAAGCAGTTTCAAGGATGGCTTTATCTTTAGAAGATAGGAGACTTGGATTTTCTTTCAAGGGAACAGGGTTATAATAGGTACTGCAGAAAGAAAAGGGTCTAGAATTTTCCTACCTTCAAGGGATAAGCCTCATGGTTTAGGTGTTTTTTGGCCACCAGAATCCTTCAGCGGTAACTCAATCCTTCTGATAAAAGGAGAGAACAAGGTCTGTATGTACAGAAAAGAGCTGGGTGTCCACGAAAAGCTGTTGACGAGTATGAAAGTAATTTTTATTAAAAGGTAAACAAAACTGCTGTTTCTTGCATTGTTTATCACATGATATGCACATCCTGTGAATAAAACGCATATATACAATACTAATGTATGTGTGTTTGGAGGAGAAGGTATATGAAGTTCATACCTTCATGAAGGCCCTGTCCCGATTAGGAAAAGAACCCAGAAAACTCTCCTTGAGAATTAAAGAAACCTAAACAGAAGCGGATAGAAAAGGTAATTATACAGAACACGAAAGACATTTCTTTGTTGGGTTAAAAGGAGCCAGATGCTACTTTCATTAATCTAAAAATATTACAACTGAGATTACAAAGATAGCTCTAATATAGAAATAAGTACATGCAATAGCACTTTTGTATAGGTTCATTTGATGTCAAAAGCGAGTTGTGGTTCACAAGTTTAAGATGGAATAGATAATCGATCTCCATGCATGAACTCGTGCACATTTTTCTTCATGCATCACCTGTTTACCACAGGTGTTATGAAGAAATATTCAACAACGATGTGTTTTGTAATACATTCAATGCACACATCATAGATGAATTAGCTAAACCTCTATGAGGCACGGGAGCAAAGAAATGTGTAACCCACCAAGGTTAATGCAAAGTTCACAAGAATGGTAATCACAAAAATTTAACTTATTTTAAATAACTTCTAACAACTTTTACTCTAATACGTAACTTCTAACAATATTTACCCTGGATATTCAGCTAAATATCCTCAATTCAACATATGAGTAAATGCACAACACTTCAGATAAATATCACATTAGGATATGTTATCAGTTTGTCAACATCCTACTAGACCTAGATTATGATTGCATGCATGAAATAAAGCCACTTCAAATATGAATCATAATTAGCATGCACTGTATGTAAAAATTTTGTTAATAGTATAAGATAAATATCATCATCACAGACGCAAAACTCTTTTGCTCAAGGTGAAATGCTAGACCTAGTACATCAGTATATCAATGCCTATAGCAAGAGATCCACACTGTTTTATTTCGCTACTAACTTGGTCATTCACTAAGCACTACAGTCTTTCCCACTGTTGTCGCACAGCTATTAAAGTTTTATTTACTAACAGCATACAGAGAGTAGTACAATATGACAAAATAAAAAAGCAGAGGAATTCATAAAGGTTCTTCAGACTTAAAATTTGTTAACAAAGAACCTTATCACTATTGGATTGCACATTTGTAATTGTGTGAGACCGCAAATTGGAGCACAGAGAATCAAGGTATGATCTGAGAACTGACAAGAAACCTTTAGCAGCTTCAACCTGCAGATTTATGAAAATTAGCGGCCTTACAAGGTAAAGTACTTGAAAAAACTTGTAATTGTTTTCAGTGACAGAGATAGCTAACCATCATTTGACTGTAGAGCATAGAGAACGTGCAAAAGGTAAAAACAACAAAGATACTAATAAACAGATTTACTAAAGAAATAATTTGATGTCATTAACAACAATTACAATTCAAACATTTTGACACTTAAGGTTTGAGAACGCATTTATGATCCTTGCACCACAATTGGTAAGATGAATTTAGACATAGCAAGTTTCATCGGTAGAAAACCCAAAAATGTAAGGACAAGTAAAATGCAATAACGAACAGACTAAGCAGATGCGGGAAAAAGAAATTTCACTGGTTACAATCTTGAGCATGCAATTACCTGGACATCTGTGCATTCATAAACCGGCCGTTTTCTTGCTAGGTAACTTTCACCCACGAGCTTAGCATGATATGGACGTAAAGACGAGAGTAACTCCCTTTGATGGGGCAACTGTGGCATTGAGGATGACTTGACCTATTTGTTTAAAAAATAATAAGTGGTTGATTACACTAATGATACTGATGAAGAATTAATGCAGTAATTTCTTGACCAAAATAATACAGAATGAAGAACAAAAAGAGAGAATGAACAACCGAACAATTCCAATAGTAATAAAATAAAGAAGCATTAGAAGAGAAAGGATGCTCTCATCACAAGCACAATTATGGGTACTATTTATTGTAAAGGATATTCTTTATCAGACCAGTAGAACTACAAGCTTTATGAGTTACTGGAATAAAGAAATTCTAGCCCAATGAATTGGATTTGGAAAAGTTCTAAAGACACCAACACTAGCATTCCTAAGTAACTTGTATCACATTTTAGTATTAGACTGATGTCAGCACGAAATGAACTTGAAAGCAATACAAACTCCAACTGTGAAATAAATCTGGCAAATAACTATCAGAAGAATCTGGATGCAAGAATAATGATCTATTCCAGGCCCTAATCACTCTCATTGAATTCGTAAAGATTTCTTGAAAATTTGTTCTAATTCATATTCATAATAATTTCTTAAAAGAAAAGGAAGTAAAGAAAATCATAATTAGAATGAGGCCAACGCAATGAAAATCATTTCTCAAAGTTGGCAAAGTAAAGAAAATCTGGATAACGATAATGACAAAAGCAGTAGCAATGAGGCCAATGCAAACCTGATTCTTGTTAGCATCTACAAGTACAACGTTTGCCAACTTTGACTGTATATCAGCTGTCTTGTTCTTTACGCCAACCTAAACATGCAATTTTTTTCTTCGTTAGAAGTACATCAACCAGCCGAAATGGAACAGAATTTACGAAGTCAACTGAGAAAAAGAAACACTAATGATAGAAAGATAGGTTTTTCAGAGAAAACAGAAGAAACATTCTTAACTTCTTCCAAATGGCATGGCCAACATATCATTCGATCAAAGTGAAAGTACATAGGCTACCTCCATAACTAATTTCTTTTTTCAGTATATTCTACCTTGCGAACATCATAAAGCAAACAGGTATCTTGATATGTACTTCACTGAGATTATGCCAAGGAAATATATACTGATTAGAACAGCTACATCATGAATGAGAAGACATGTATGTTATCTTCGCAATTATTCCTTTTTTTTATTAAATTGGCAAGATTTCCAACTTGTTAACAAATTTTGTAGTTCCAGATGAACCAATTAGCCAACTAAAAATGGTTTGACAGTCAAGAACTCCAGTTTTGAAAAGAGAATACATTTTAGTTTCAAGCGCAAAGACAGAATGGACAATACTGTGGTGAGCTATTCCTCATCACATAAATAGTGGACTAAGAACGTACATGGATTTGAGATAAATCATATCAAACCGAAGAGAATTTTAGGTATGCATAGAAACTCACTATGTATGGAACAGGTGCATCCAAAAACTCCACCATGTCATCTGGCAAAACCTAGATTATAAATGTAAATTCAATCAGTAGTAGTAAACAATCTATAAAGACATGCAATGCTGAAAAGGGTATCCGAGTGCACATACTAAATAAAAGATACAAGGTTGTTTTATTGAAATACTAGACTTTCAAAAGGCAAGAAAGAATACTCACTGGCATAAGTAGGCTCTGCCACTGATATGGTTGTATTAATGGTATTACTGACAAAACGGAAGCAGATAATATTCCCTGTGCACCAAATATGAGCCAGAACTTAGTACTAATAGACACTATTGACAATACTATGACTTCTTGACAAGATTAAACCAAATATGTAATAAACTAATGAAAAGACGGGAACAATCTACACCATATGGTCCCTTAAAATCCAGCAATCATGCTGCATTATAGATATATATTACATCAATTAGGACAAAGAACTCTCCTTGACAACTAGAAGCAAAAAAAAAAAAATTGATTCATAATCTTTATAACAGTAAAAGAAAGAAAAAACACAACCAGAATGAATATAAAGGATTTTCTGGTTAGCAGTCAAATTCAATAGATAACTAAAACTATCATTGTTTATGTTAATTGATTGGCCCACTTTTTTCTACTAAAATTATAAGATAACTTGCATAACCATTGATCTGAGATGGTTTAGTTTATGGTGTTATTTTTCAGCAAGTATAAATTTTATATCACAACAGTAGAAAAGATGCTGAACTTCTCAACACTCCCAGTCAGAACCAATGATATTATTACCACGACCTCAGCCTTCGTATATTAGTGCTTTCCTGATGGCCTTTTCGGGCAAAATGTATGTATTTATAAGCACACAGTCATACGTTACATTTACCCAGCAAGACCTGCATACTGGTAGCACTTTCTCTAGCAGTTCATGAGTAACAAACATTGAAAGCTTATTCTACTTCAACACATAAATGAATATTTGATAACGTAGAGAAAATCATAATTATAGGCACCCAATTCACACTCATTAGAACTACCGCTGAAGATTGAATCTGGTTATATCCTTGTGATCAACATAAATGCATGCTTTAATGCATGTCTCCAATAAATGAATAAATAAAAAGTTAAAGAATTATTTACATTTAAATAAGAGTGGGAAAGCCATCATATTGCAGGAAAAAGGAAAAGTAACGAGGCAACAATACCAAATTAGAGCAAACGACGACAATTTGTTTCTCTAATAGTGCTGCTGCAAACAAAGTCAATACCTGTCCACATCAAAATGTCAAGTCAATATAAGTGAAACAACTTTAGCAATCCAATAAGGTGAAGCATATCGAAACATTTGATCATTATATGAAGAAGACTTAAATGCTATAAAGATATATTTGTAATGTTTTGACTCCATCTAAATTGATAGTGCACTGGCCATCATTACTAAACAAAATGAATATGCTAAATGCTAAATATGCAAATGAAGGTTTTATTGCCAGAAAGTAAAATAAATGTGCACAGTTTAAATTGCTGTGATAGTCTCTATGATCATCATTCCATTGTCTTTTTTCCCTCTTTTCTTTTATGTGAGTGTTTAGAGGCAGAAGTGGTGGATCATAAGAAAAATACAACAAAGTAAAAAATAATAAAAATAAAGTCTGCTTGATATACAGTTATACTATGGTAATGTAGAAAGGAATCCTCCAAATCAGGTCAGAAAGAAAACTCCATACATTCTCAAGCCTCAAGCACCCACATAAGCATGCAATGGTCCACACAGATAAAGCAGTTGATTCCTCCTCGGCTAGAAGTGCATTATTTACCTGAAAAGACAAGCAGAAGACAAGTTTAGTTTTTTTTAGGGTGATAAATTGAACTCTTGAATAAGAAAAAAAGGAAAATTCTGATAGATTTTTTGCCCTTTGCACAAAAAAATGAAAGCTTCAAAAAAAAAAAAAAAGGATAGCATCTATGCACCTCAGAAACCTCGAAGCTTGTACTGCAAGACCTAACATCAATCTGCGAACCAGCAATACAAAGAGTTGTTTCACCAGTCCTATTAAACTCCAAAGGATGCAAGTGCTCTAAGGGCTGGAAGGCAAGTGATGAACCTCTGCCAGGGCATTTTAACCGGTAATACTCGCAAATTACTTGTAAAGAACCATGATTATTTGCCTAAAAATTTAAAGTAAACATATCAACTACAATTTGCATATGTGGGCAAACAAATAGTTTTGCATTCTTCAGCTTTAATGATATGAGTGAACCTTGGCCCATTCCAAGATGTTGTTGAGAACATTTGAATCTTCATGACCAATGGAAGATGGCGCTTCATGGTCGGTATCGCGAATATCACTCCTTAAGTTTCTGTCTTCACAGGGGGAACCCTGGAAACTGCATGTAATAATGTCATTTCTAATTCATCAAATTAAAGTCTGTCTTTGATTACGTGCTAATATTAGAGAAACCACATATTTACAGTATAATTCCACAAATATATGTAAGTAACTGTATTTCTCCTATTTCATACGAAGTCCTTTTAACAGAAAGATATTGTGCAGCAGTGAAATCATCTTGAGATAAATGCCATGTGTGGAAGATGCTTAGAACCCATAGCCTTCTCCTTACTTTTAGCCGCATAAATCACAGTTAATTTCCATTTTAACCAATATTAAAGACCCATCACAAAGTAAAGGTCCAATTAAAATGCAGTTCTGGGTGAGTGTTTGGAGACTATTAACTTGTAGCATTTTCGTATGAAGTAGCTACTCTCAATACTTGAACCAACAAGCTTAGACGCAGGCCCAAACTTTTACCAGTGTGCCAAGCCTCCACCATAATGGAAAATTAATATGCCCATTTTAATTCACATAAATTTTTTTTATTGTCATAAAGGAACTCTTGACATCATTTTTTTTCTTTTCAATGCAACTTTTTTTTTCTTTGGTACCAAGGTTTTAAGTATCCATCGGCACGGGCCGTATCTACCGTGCCGTACCGTGCCAACAAGATACCGGCACGATACAACTCCCGTGCCGATGACACAGTTCAAAACCCTTTTTTCTTAAAATTACTAAGTAATTTTCTTAATAAAGTTCAAAATATTTGATAAAGATACATAATAAGCAATTAAAAAATTTTGTTGCTAAAGAAATTAAATATTTCATGCCATTATGTGTCGGCACGCATGCATTTTTTGTGACCGGCACTCATCGGCACGGCTCGGCACGCACCGTGCCGTACCGTGCCGGCAAGTTTTCGGCACGATCCCGTGCCACAGCACTTAAATCCTTGTTTGGTACCCAGCAAAGAGAACAAACCTTGCAGAAGAATCAGAGCTCTCATACACATGGCAGCGCAGAAGTGGCAAAACAGCATCAGTTATTCGAACATCAGATTGGTTGTCACCTGAATTTTCTTCAGCAAAATTATCACAATCAACTGGAGCAAAGACCCCACTTTCACTTCCAGTTACATCCTCTCCTCCTTGATTAATTTCATTATTATTTTCATTCTCAATGACTTTCTGGGAATCTATTTCCTGTTCAAGTGGTTGGTCTTCCACCAAACTTCCATTATCTAAGATTCTTTTAGGTGAAGATTCTTCAACACTCAATTCAGCAGAGTTAGTCTGATCTACTACATCATCGGCAAAGTATTGCTCCTCTTTTGGACTATCAGTTAGTTTATCAGTACCGTCATCCTCATTGATTTCTTCTGGAGACAGCAAATTTAGCATGTCAATGCCTTTTGTTAGCAATTCCAACCTTTCCTCGATGAATATACTACAAGTAAAGAAACAACAGAATTATTAAAGACAGAATTGCACAGTGAATAGTTTCACCAGTAATAAATCAAAATCTATGGATCAAAGAATCGCCAACATTTATGGAACAGAACACATGAACAATGATTTCGGATTTTTCAGCAAAAAGCAGAAGTTACCTCCTGAGTACACCAAAATGTAAATCAAAGAATGGAAGCTTTGAGAGTATACAATAGCACCGCGGAGTAGTTATTATGAAACGGCTCAAGGATGAAAAAGAGGGCTTCTCTTCCAAAAGCATGGAAACTAGGTTGGAAGGTTTCTGTACAATTTCTTCAACTAATACGCAGCATCCATATAGGGTTGAATCATCAGGCACCTGAGTTATCAAAGTTCTAGTAAAATTGCCTCAGGCTGTCTGCCATACTGATGAAAAAAGAAATTATGCACTCATATAGAGACGAGTTTATAATGATGGATTTTAATAAATTTGAGACATTGAGCATATAGTTTCATGCCCACAGCCACAGTTACACCTCATTTAAATGTGAAAAACATAGTTTCATGCCCATTTACCACCTTTTCGTGTATTTTAAAAAAATTCTATTAAATTAGATTTTAAGGAAAAAAATCCGAACCAACTTCTTGAAGAGGTTTTACAAAAACTGACACCTGTAAGGGAAAGATTCACTCAACCTTTATAAAAAATTGCAAATAAAAAGAAATACTAACGCTTCGACATTTAGTCGTACATGGTCATTGTAGCAGCAAAAGACTAAAAGAAGATATGAGAAACAGAATACAAGTCATAACGACTCCATATGTATAGAGTGGACTATAAGTGATGAGCAAGATGTTGACAACAACGGCAAGGTTAGTCATACCTGTAGACGGAATACAAAAGACTGGCCGCTTTCCTTAAATTGCTCCTGTAAAGGCCATTGTGTATCATAAGATGCACGATTTAGAAAGAAAAAAGAGGAGAATTCAAAGAATTATTGAACATTCAAGATGCAAGCTTGTCTTTTCAAATATATCACCAAGTAGTAACATCTTTTCATGCCCTGCAGAATATTCTTCACGCCCATAAATACTCCCACCAAGTTTTATATGAAGACCTTTTATCAATAGCATGCTATAGTCAAAGTCTCAAAGATCAAGCCAACTCATACAATTGGAAGTATGCAAGGGTGGGATTAGAGTTTAGACCAGCTTGAGAAATTGTTCAATATATAAACAAGGATTAAAAGCATTACTTAAGGTCTAGGGTTTTATAAGGATCAATTTAAAAGTAATTTGACCTCAGAGTATCGCCCCACTACATAAGGGTCAATTTTTGGAATTCCAATCAGTTCGTGAAGTGCTTGATCCGCAAGGACCACAAATGTGGGGGACTAAAGACACTTCCAGCAGCATTTATCACAAATAGGCATTTTGAAGCTATAGAGTCTACAGACGGAGATCCTGTTTAAGGTCAATGTACTGAAGGGAAGTTAGAATGCTTATTAGAGAACCATATACGTGAAAAACTAGTTGTGTTCTGCATCGGCATGTGCATGCTGAGGAATTTAGAGGGCCATATAAATGAAGATAAAGTTAATATAAGGATACACAAATTGATATAAATATATATTTATATTTATATATAGGACACCAACAGAGAAAGTTGTAAGGGAGAAATAATTACCTGGCCTAGAAGTATTTCGTTCAACTCGCTTAATGAAGGGGTTCTTTCCACTGCATGAACCTAATATCAAGAATAATCACCATAGATAGATTTTCTGAACTTCATTCTGCGTTAGTTTAATTATATAACAGCTAGAAGGAGAGAGTATTAGGAGACGAAAAAACAGATGGCAAAAATGTATGTAGACCCCTCAACTATAAGCCATTCTGAAATGGCCATCTCAACTATATTATTTTTATTGGCACTACCCTCAACCTTTAATTATATTGAATCAAGCAATTTTAGCCAATTGAATTTGGGGATTTTACTAAATTCATTGGTGATAACATCAAATTTAATGATTTTAATCAATTTTTAGCGAACAAAACTGGAATAATTGATGGCTAATAGCTAACATAACCATTAAATTTTACAAATTTTTTGACTTAAAAGTAACTAGAATAACTAAAATAGAAAAAAGTTCACGGAGTGTCAATCAAAATAACTATAGGTAAGGGATGCATTTCAGAATGGCCTGTAGTTTGGGGGTCTCCATAAATTTTTACCAAAAGAGAAAAAGAGCTGTAAAATCAGTATAGAACTGTCAAACTTGTATATATCTATGCACAAAACCCACACACAAACAAAGCCATGCAACCATGAGCAGGTAGGGACACACAGGCAAATTTAATACTTTAAAACGTGTTCCATTATGATGTGATCTCTGCATCAACATTTAGAAGAATATCCACAGAGGGACTATTGACATCACAAATTATACAAAGCACGCTAAGTTCACAGCCTTTGATATATGAAAGGGATTTACTCTATCAGCTTGTCTGTAGTACAATGAAACTACAAGGTGTTCATCAAGTTTTAGTTAATATAAATAACAAACTGCAACTAAACCACCTAAATACTTTGAATAGTTGTTCATCAATATTTTGATGTTTTCACAATAAGAAAATATAATAAAGGAAAAATTCTTCAAATCCAAATTCTATATAGCATGAAAATGAACACATATAATAAATCATTAAGATAGAACAATGCAGATAGCGCTTAACTAAAGAACCTGGCTAGCAATCTAGGATTTCCAACCTAGATCTGCCCATTGCTTGACAACTCTGAATTTAATATATTAACAAATCAACCATCAAAATACAATCATTAAAGAAAAGTTGTTCTATACATATTAAGTGGTCTGCTTCAAGTGAAAAATCACACATCTATTGCTGAAACATTAAAATAGAATGTCCGCAGCAGTTACTGCCGTAAAGTAGTAAAATAGAGAACACAAGAAATCAGAAGATCGTGCTACAAGACGAAGAGCCAAACCTGAATGCCTGCAGGAAAGCAGAAAGAGACGAGATCTTTATATTTAAGCGGAAGGCGTTTTTCTGGAGGATATGCAAATAGAACCTAAAAAAAGGAAATAAATGTCAGAAGTATACAAAGAAGTCAGTAATAATACTTCGTACTTAAAAGCAGATTCGAAAGGGCCACATAGTAAACGAGAAGACAAAAAGTAAAGGCAATTGTCAGACTGAGAACATTAAAGTCACTGCAAATATTCATGGAGTAGCAATTGATTAAAATAACTTACATATACTATATGCAATTCTAAAATCAATTCAAAACTGAACTATCACCTGAGGTTCAAGACTTGGTGCGGCATGAACTTGTTGATGGTTTCCGAGTATGTTTCTTGGTTTCTTCATGTCATCATCCTCTCTCCCAGCGACAAGCTTTTCAAGAGCTTGGACATCTGTATTAGGATGAAGTCCAATGATAACCATGCTCTCAAAAATTCTTGATGGTTCCTCCACAGACTTACAATCCTGCTCAGTAGAGAACATTGAGATGTATCATACATTAACAAATGCCGAACACACATAATATTTAATGGAGAGAATAAGGTAAAAATGTACAGACCTTTTCTGAACTACAGCATAATTTAAAACCGGTATCTGAACTTAAAAAGGTTTTGTTTTTTACTGCCCAACCTTAAAGTCATTTTGATTTAAGCACCTCTCTGTCAAAAGTAATGTTCTTTTACTTGTATGACAGAATATTCTGTCACTTGCTGGAATATTCAATTACTTTTTTGGTGGATCACGTAAGATCTAACAAAATGCAGCAGAATTTCTGCAATCAAAATAAAAACAACATCAACTAGTACAATCAGAAATTTGAAAATTTAGGCCTTGTTGGCATCATCGCCGGTTTTTTTTTTCCTTAAGTAGAATATTTATATTAAACAGTGTATGAGTGCAATCCTTGCATCCAAGACATTTGTTTGGCAACATAAGACAAAAACATTGAAGTAACATTTCTCCTTGCTTCTTTGATTTTTCTGAAGCTGTTATCATCCCTCAACAGGTCAGGATGCAATGCAAGCTAACCACCACCCATAACAAGAATGGAAAAGCCCACCTGCTGGCATATCCAATTATATAGAATTTGTGTTTAAGAAAACAAAAAAAAGACAATGATGCCAAACAAGGCCTTAGGTAGTCATTTCGAAATGCACTCCAATTCAGGTAAATGTCTATATAACTATCAAGAAATAAAGAAGTACAACTATATCCAGAAAAATGCTAAATTCAGAGAATGAAATTAGTATACCATTGATTTTAGATGGAACCTTGCCCATTGACGCTTCTGACGAGTAAGTACCTCAGGATTGTAAGTCCCTTTCACTTCGGGTGGAGGAGAGAAACCCTTAATCATCTTTGTGACTTGGTTGCGCAGTTTCTGAAGGTTGCTATTACTAGTGTCATTTCCCAATGAGTAGACTACAGGTGGTCGTGGCGATTGAACAGTTGCAGCTGAAGCGGCAGCAAAAAATGCTCTAGTGGCATCTTCAGTGGCTTGCATGAAAAATGAAGCACCCCATCCAAGACTGTCGGAGCTTGCATTCTTGTCCATCTTGCCTTTAGCCCTGCTAATAATATAAGGAATAAGGAAGTGAATCCCTACTGCTTTGAAGGACAAAAGTTTTTTTTTCCCATTTTTTATCTGAAGTAATACAAAGGAAATTTATAATAAATCTATCCACTTAATCTGTCAGAAAAGGGGACGAGATGAGAACAACAACAGCAATAAGCCAAGAAGTCTAGACTCATATGAAAAGAGCAAGCAATATGTATAGATTGGACATTCTTAGGGTAAAACAATTGTGCCTCTTCAAGGAAAAGTCTTTCGAAGATATCATAAGCACAATTGTCTTAGTAATCTAATCTCATCTGTTGAAGAGGAGATATGGGTTATGTAATGTCTACAAGAAATTTATGTACAACTAAAGTATCTAGTACTTGTATTTGTTCCCCAGGGAAAGCTTTCCTAAGAATCTTAGCAGCACTCTTTTTTCTTGCATTATTGTTTTTAATCCCTACATGAAAATGGTATCCCTCCTCCTGATGCAGTTCCTTTACAACAACAACAACACTAACACACTGAAAACAACTTCAAACCCTATTCAGACTTCCTTATCAATTCCACTTGTTGTCCCCCAATCATCCCTACTAACATTGTGTGCATAAATAACAGATTCCTGTTAAGGCACTCATATAGTAACTTTAATCTCCATTATACAAATACAACAAGCTAAGATTTATTTAACTTTAAGTTTGTTACAACTCCGCAGAGACACTGTTTGCAATAGAACTTTGACATATCCATTTTGCACATAAAAGTGGGAATTTTAAAAGATTGAATCGGAAAACTTAAAATTAAATAAAAAAAATGAAAACTAATTCAAGCTAATTTACATAGACAGAAGCTATATCTAATAAAATATGAGTCCACTTATTGTATACATCGAAATTTTCCCATCGAGCATCAAACGAAGAAGAAAATAGTCATTTACTTCTTCAATTGAACAAGAAAAAACAACTAAGTATCCAAAAATCTAAAGATTAAATCCTTTTTTAAGCCACTGATCACCTACAGGCGAGCTTCGAAGCAGAATAAAACCACTGCAGAGAATAAAGATTTGATCTTTCCACAGAAATCCAGATTAATTAAAAGAAAACTAGCAAAATAATAATTACAATAATCTATACTACAAATAAATCAAAAATTTCACAGATTCGAGAGCGGATCCTCTCCAAAAGCTCTTCAATTCGAGGGGAGCAGAGTACGGCCGCGATCGTAATCGACACGGTATCGAAGGAGCAACCCGAAAAATAGGGAAAAATCTAAACAAAAACCGATCAAAAATTCCAAACAAATATGGCAAAAAAAAATAAAACAAAAAACATACCTGGTAATAAATTAGGAGAAGGGTTTCGGGAGCCGCCGAGGGTTTCTCTCTCTACAACTCTCCCGCGAGTGCTCCGCCCCCCGAAGAAATAAGGGAGAAAAAAAAAAAATTAAAAAAAATTGATGGGCATATATTATATATTATTTATTATTATTATACGTATTATTTGTTGCATAAACAATTCATGAAGCGTTAGGAACTTACCCTACAACACAGGGGACTACCAAATGGCGAATCGACGGGGCTGATTTGGTGACACGTGGCGTTTACTTCGGGGTCCAATAATAAGAATTCACAACGGGTGAGTTCACATGCGCAAATTACAAATAATATGTGTGCTCCGTATCTATATTTCTTTTATTAATAACTGTTTCATGCGGATAAGTTAGTTTGGTCACACCACCTGTCAACTTCATTGACCAACAAATCTAATTTGTGTTTGTCTGTACATTTCGGGCTTAGGTTTGGTAAAAGACTACTCGGTTTAGGGGACGAGGGGAGAGCATTTGATCGGTTTGCCCACAAAACTATAATGAAAAGATAATATATAATAATATTTTATATATATATATACTTTTAGTACTTTTAATTTTTTTTTTTTTTACATATATTTTTATATAAATTTTTTTATTCAAAAAAATTCCCTTCGGTAGTATTCTTATTATATTTCGAACTAAATTTGAATTAAAATTTTATCAGAATTATAAAAAAAAATTAATGATAATAAATAAATAAATAATATATATATATATATATATATATATATATATATATATATATATATATATATATATATATATATATATATATATATATATATATATATATATATTATAAAAATTAAGATATTTTTATTAGTTCTAATTAAAAACTAAATAAAACAGTAAAAAATTATATTTAAAAAAATAAAATAATAATTTTATAAAAATAACGATCGTTTCTAACTGTTGAGAAAGAATTTAGTATTTTTAATATTTGAAAAGTAAATAAGAAAAGTATAAAAAAATTCCAGGAGTATATAAATAGTTATCCCTTTAATAAAATGATGATGATAGATCGAATCAAATTTTCTAATTTTGATAGCTCTTCAAATCAAACCGATAGAATTATTACTCTAAATTAAAAATTAATCGAATCAAAAATTTCCAGTTTGACTCGATCGGTTTGATCAGTTTGGATTTTTTGAAAGTTGGGATTCTAGGATTATAATATAGCAAAAATTTAGATTTGCTGTTTTAAAATTTTCAAACTATTTATTTTCAAATTAAATTTATATTAAAAGAATTTAGAGAAAATAACAATAACATTTTTGTTAGGCTAAATAGAAGATTTTTATTTACTTATTAAAATATTTTAAAAGATAATATATGGTCCAATTTTTAGTGTCAAAGAATATTTTGGCTCATTTAATCAACTAATTTAGTCGGGTCGGGTATGGATTGAATAGCGCTCAATCCATATCCATATCTATAATTTTATACCGGATTCGGGTGTTGATTAGGTACTAAAATTTAAATATATATAGTAAATATGTTATGAGACAAGTCGGAAATTAAAGGAATACAAACATTAAAAGAATATTTGAGAAATATATAATGCTAGAAGCAGTATATATATATATATATATATATATATATATATATATATATATATATATATATATATATATATATATATATATATATATATATATATATATATATAGTTAGTAGAGCTTATAAACTTTCAAAAGTGTAAGTTCAACTATGCTTGTGAATTTTTTATCATTGAATTTACATTCGGATTTGTGCTATTGTAAGGTCAACTAAAGAGAGAGAAAGAAAAAGTAAATAACACAAATCTCAATACAAATCCAATGGTAAAAAATTCACAAGCATATTTAGGCTTATGCTTTTGAAAGTATATAGGCCCTACTATATATATATATATATATATATATATATATATATATATATATATATATATATATATATATATATATATATATATATATATATATATATATATATAGAGAGAGAGAGAGAGAGAGAGAGAGAGAGAGAGAGAGAGAGAGAGACCGGCTATGCTATCGATAGTACCAAGTATTTTGTACTACCATATTTTCCACAATTAGATTAACCCTTTTGATTATTTTCAATTCTTAGATTATATTATTCAACCATGCAATCACCCACTAAACTTTAGAGCCCCACCATCATTTTAGCCTTCATCCAAGGGTCAAAAATCTAATAGCATAAATGACTTGGTACTATTAACAGAATAGTAGCATAGGTCTATATATATATATATATATATATATATATATATATATATATATATATATATATATATATATATATATATATTATATATATATATATATATATATATATATATATATATATATAAAGTCCGGCAACTATGCTTCTAAAAACACCAAGCAATTGATGCTTGTAAGTAACCTACCGTTAGATCTATCTTTTAACCAATTTCACCCCTTAAATCATGTTATTCCACCAATCATTCATTAAACTCAATAAGCCCACTATCATCCAAACCACGCATCCCTTCATCAAAGGGCTAAAAACCTACAAGCACCCCTTATATTATACTATTCAACCAATCACCCACTAAACTCTAGGGCCCCACTATCATCCTAATCTTCATCCAAGGGTCAAAAATCTAATAGTATAAATAACTTGGTACTATTAATAACATAGTAGCATATATATATATATGATATATATATATTATATATATATATATATATATATATAGAGAGAGAGAGAGAGAGAGAGAGAGGAGAGAGAGAGAGAGAGAGAGAGAGAGTTCGGCTACTATGCTTGTAAAAGCACCAAGCAATTGATTCTTGTAAGTTTTCTATCGTTAAATCTATCTCTTTGACCAATTTCACCACTTAAATCATGCTATTCCACCAACCATTAATTAAACTCAAGGGGTCCACTATCATCCAAACCACACATCCCTTCATCCAAGAGCTAAAAACCTACAAGCACCAATAACTAGGAACTTTTAAAAGCATTGAAGCTCAATTATATATATATATATATATATATATAAGTCCAGCTACTATGCTATCAATAGCACTAAGCACGTGGTGCTATCAAATTTTCTGCTGTTAGATCTACCCCTTTGATTATTTTTATCCGTTAAATCATACTAAACCCTAGGAGCCCACTATCATTTTAACCCCACATCCCTTCATCAAGGATTAAAAACTTAATAACACCAATGACTTGGTGTTATTATTAGTATAGTAGTCTAGTTCTATATATATATATTTATAGAGAGAGAGAGAGTGCATCTGAGGTGCTTTAATAAGAACGGAGGCACCCGTGCTTGTAAATTGTTTTTGATGTTGGGACTTCCGAATCGACGATCGGCTCCGTTAGACTTGATTTAGAATATTTGAAATTTTTAGAAACTAAATTTGACTATTTTTCGATATCATTTGCCTAGTGATAGAAATTGCTCAAAATCAACGGCTAAAAATAAAAATCTCACAAAATGTGATTGTTGAGACCAGATTTTTCGCCACTTACGAGAGCGACACGTGGTGTATACCGTCGGCTAAGAGCATCAGTCGATGAAGAGAAGGGACGACCGAAGAAGGATTTGCGTCCTAATCCGAACCGATCTCAGTCGCGTAAAGACGTTGCGCACGATGTAGGCCATCAAGTGAAGTCATCAGTCGATAGGAAAAGCAGCCGACTGAAAGATTAGCGCCTTATCTGGGAGCCATGTCAGCCAAAGAAGGACAACAAACCGCCCCGGTCAAACGACGAAGAAGGCGGAGTCAGAGTCAGCCTTCAGCTGATCAAGCAGGAGAAGGAAGGCTCTGGAAAAGAAATGTACGAGATTCGGGGCGCAAATCTCATAACAGACTCCAAAACAGCAAGCGGCGTCCGACATTAGAAAGAGCTGAAGATCACGTTTCGGCGCGATAATAAGGGGTGAACCTGGACGGCAGAACGACTATTACCCCGTTTAAGGAAGTTTCGGCTCAAAAGGAAGTAGTTGAGGATTTCACGATAATTCTCCCAAAATTACGCCAATATTTCAAAATCGGCGTCTGTAAGCATAGTTCGAAAAGTGTATAAATACCCGAACCATCGAAGAAGAAAGGGTCCTGCAACATTGTAAGCCAGGACCACCCCCCTGCTTTTTCACATCTTTCAATACCTGTATTTACCGCTTTCCTAAATAACTTTACCGCATTTCTTAGGAGTAGATTAATTGTAATTGGTTACTAGTTCCCTTTGTAACTGTCACGCCTCGGGGTCGAAACTGCACCCCGGGCTCGCCAACAGATCCGCCACACATACGAAAAGCTCCGCATAGACGAAGCGTCTAACCTGTAAAAGATAGTACTAACGGTTATACAGATATCAGAGCGGGAAAGTAAACTGCTGAAATATAAAATACAATCCAAAATAGTGCATGTCAGGTCCTCAAAATACATAAGTCTCTCAAAATAAAACTCTCAAAAGTAAAATATACAATAATCGAACTAACTATACTATAAATCTCCAAAATGGGGGTACTGTAGGTTATGGATCCCTAAGAATCTAAATAGATTCTATCAAACACCATATAGAGGGGGGGTGAATAGGTGTAATATCCAAAAAACAAATCTTAGTGCAATTTAAAATAAATGCGGAAAATAAAAACAGCACACCGAAATTTACGTTGGAAAACTTCAACTAGGAGTAAAAAACCTATGGGACCAACACGCAATAACAATTCACTAAGAATAGAAAGACAACAAGGTGATTACCGACTCCACGGACTCCAACCCCTCCTTCAACTTCTCTGGATCTTGCGCTCACCGACTGCAGGTCCAATGCACACGTCCGAATCCACGAACGCCACTCGAATCTACGAGCAACACGTTTCGAATCCACGAAACGCCTTCAACACATCGAATCCATGATGCCACGTCAAATCCTTGACGCAATCTCAGCCGTAACGAAAGTATATGCTTCGATAGTGATTCTTTGCTTAGAATAACATTAGAGAACCATGGATGAAATATCTAAGCAAAGATTAGATCAATTCGACAAAAAGCATACCGTCAAAGAACCGTCGAATTGACCTAAAAGAGGCTACAAAGAAGAACGATCAAAACCTAGCCTCTAGGATTGCTCTCAAGTGTTTCTGAGTTGGTCGGTTGCTCTTGAGAAACCCTAAGTATTTATTTATAACCTTTGGAATTCAATCAAAGTCGGTTTAGCATTCTTATCACAACTTAACATTGCGTACCGGTACTAAATGACAGGTTCCGGTACTCAATGACGCAACAGACAAAGTTTTCTATTGCGTACCGGTACTCAAAGTCAGGTTCCGGTACTCAATGCAAATTTCAGAAAATCTTGTGTCGGGTTTTAAGGAACTCAAAGTACGGTTCCGGTACTCAATGTAAAATACTGAATTTTTTGAAGATAAGTTTAACAAAACGAACCATGTACCGGAATCCAAACTTAAAATGAGTTATGAGTTAAAAACCAAGTTCCCAAAACCTCTTCTAAACCCGGTTTCGATAAATTCATGATTTCAAAGATTGTAAATAAACTTAAATCACCAAGAATATTTTAATCATACCTGAGTGTCAACTTGAGCTCTTGTTGAATCTTCTCTGAGTCTTTGATTGCTGATTGACAATTTGGTCACTTCCAGACTCCGACTCAAATTATGAAATATGCCAACATAAAAGCCGTAACAATCTCCCCCTTTGGCAATTTCGTGATAAAATCCAAAAATACATAAAACGCTCAAGACACTGATCTTAAACCAAAAAATCGAAATTCAATGTCATCACCAAAACATTGACTTTCTTTGCGTGAAAGATCCAATAAACAAAAATACATTTGAACCAATCCTAGAACAAACTCTATGACTTAGTACTTGGAGTCTTAAAGTGATGTTTATCCTGCAAAACAAAACTCCAAACAAAATCAAAAGTCAGTTGTCAGAAAATAAATGTAAGTCCTACATTTGATTCGCCCTTTTGGTTCTTTTTGATTTTCGGCTCCTTTTCCATCATCTCCCCCTATCTCATCATCATCATCTCCTTTCCGTCATTTCTCTTCTCCCCATTTTTGTCATAAATTGTCAAACAGTAAAAATACTAGACAAAAGGAAAGTACTAAGAGCATTAGTTCATAGTTACATGACCATAAAAGTGTTTGTTCATCAACAAACGAAAAGAAAAATGAACAACAAGAATAAGAAGAGTAAAGAGTCACTCATCGTCATAAGGGAAGTGAGAAAATACAACTCGGTTCCGGTATTTAACAAAAACGCAGATTGCGTACCGGTACACGAAGGCGCGTACCGGTACCAAATTGAAAATCTGAAAAAATCCAGTTTGGGTTCCGGATTGAAAACCAAATTCCTGGAAATTGGTTCCGGTACTGAAATATGAGTACCGGTACTCCAGAGCAAAAAAACAAAAAATTTCTTGAAATAAATTCAAATTTTAAAATCTTTCAAATACCGATTTGCATGCAATCAAGAAAATCAATTTTAGTACTTGAAAATTGTGAGATCACACAGATGTCATTCAATCCAATTAATTTTACAAAAATTAAAAAGATTTACTCCTTAATCATGAAAAACAAAGATAAAACATTATAAACCGTTTTTCATTTTATATACGTCAAACACAAGTCATCAAAAATAATCTAGAGATCCGAGCTCTATCAAGATGTAATGGATTATCAAAAATGACTTTCTGAGATTTTCAAATGACATCAATTTGATCAATACCCTTTCAAATTCGAGATAAACACTAAACTACTTAAGGGTGGCTCTTTGAGCATCTTTCAACTATCGCACCTTATACCAACCAGGAAATTGTTCAAAAATATAAAAAATTTGAATAGGAATCTCCGAATGCTTCATCTAAAAATTTTTACCAAAAATATTATTAAGCGTTCAAAACACGTTGTAGCTTCACACACTTACCGGACAACAGGGGTGGCAGCTCTTTCCAACATGTGGTGGTAGTTTTCACACTCCTTTGCGGATATAACTCTTTCCACATCTTTTTCAACTCTTTTATTTACCCTTGTAAGAATGCAATCTCTTACGTGAAAAAATTAAATTCCAAATTTTAGTCTATTCGTTGTCTCATGTTTATCACAATGAATTCATACAACCGAGATAGGTTAAGCATCTTAAGATCACACATGATTACTAAAATTTGATGAATATAAATATCAAAAACTCCTATAATGGAATATCTTCAAAGATGATGATTATGGAGTAAAATTGATAATTAATATAAAATTAAAATAGGAGTGAATGAAAGTAAACCCTTTTAATATTCAATGCACTCGTTCGTTAAGACCCTTCTGTTTCAAAACAAAACATTAAAAACGACATACATTGAAATCATGTAATGCAAAGATCAAAATATATATGAAAAGAAAACCGATCAAAACACTATATACAGTCAAAAGCAACCTAAAACTTAAGACAAGGAAAGATATCACCTTTTCGAATCCAAACTTGTCGAATTTTGGGTTGTCTTGATTTGTTGTGGCCGGGGGTTGTTAGTTTTGACTGTTGATTCACCTTAGGTCTCCGCGCTGCAATTGTCTTCTTGAATAACCGATGTTGTGGCTCGGACCTTTGGTGAATTGAGGGAACTCCATTGAATTGATGTAGCTTTTGAATCCGTAGAGTCCGCTCTGTAGATGAAGATGCCGATGAATTCTTCTTTCAATTTTTCGGGCTTGTCTTCATGATGTGTCCTTCAATTCCACATTGGTGACATGTTTTACCTTTCAATTTTGTTGTGGAACTTGAAGCCTTCTCAATTTGTTTCCTTTTATATCCCAAACCAACGTTGCTCGTTTGACCTAATCCGGACATACCGTCAAGTTTCTTGGAACCGGTTGAAAAACTTTGTATGTCGGATTTGACTTGATGAACTTGCTTGGTCAAAACAAACTTGCTTGGTCAAAACTTGGTTGGCGTCATGAATTTCCTTAAACTGTTTTTCAAGAAAACCAATCTTGTCCATATGAGAATTAACGGTCGTTTCCGATTGGTCAAGCTTTTCTTGGAGGATTTTATTATTGTTTAATACAAATCCCCGATCCTCCTCAAAAGCTTTAGTTTTGATTTTTAAGGTCCGGTTCTCGTCTTCAAGTTCAAGTCGTTGCTCCCTCAACTTCTTAATGTGCTTGGCCATCTTCTTTGATTCCGTAACAAGTTGTTAATAAGCCTCAATGAGTTCTTCTCCATCCGTCTCCCCCTCAATTGTCGACTCTCCGTCGGATGTAGATGTTTCATGCAAAACCAAAGAGGTAGAGTCAGTAATTAAAGATGACAAGCAAACATTAGAAGAGGAAACTAGAGAAGTATGAAAAGCAACAACATTGTTCTTTTCCTCTTTACTCGAGGTCGATTCATCAGAGGTAGAATCGTCCCAAGTTTTTTCTTGCAAAGCCTTTTTTTTATATGACTTCTTAGAAGGACAATCCGTTGAAATATGGCCCAAGCCTTTGCATATGTAGCATTGGATTTCCTCTTTGATTTCATCTTTTTCTTTTTCTTTAGAAGGTTTTGCAAATCTTTTGAGTTTAGAGGATTTAGAACCCCATAATCCTTTAGATAAACTTTTCGATTTCGAGGATTAAGATCTATCGGTTCGGTTCTTCCAAAAATTGTGACGAAATTTCTTCGTAATCTGCGCCAGTTGTTCTTCAAAATCAGCATTGATTTCATCGTCGGAATTTGAGTCGCTATCTCCTTTCTTTGTTGATTTGAATGCAATATCTGTATGCTTAGAAGAAGACTTGGAAGAAAATTGATTAGTAGGAAAAGTCATCTCATAAGTTTGTAAAGCACGTACTAATTCCTCTACTTTCATGTCATCCGGATGATTGACGGTTTCAATGGCGGCAACCTTTGCCCTAAAACGTTCCGAAAGAGTTCGAAGAATCTTTCTTACAACTTTAGATCCCGGGATCTTTTCTCCTAAATTAGCACATGTATTGATTATATTTTGGAGTCTAGTATAATAATCAGTAAATGATTCATGCTCCTCCATATGAATAGAGTCAAATTGACTAGTAAGCATCGGGAGCTTTTGAATTTTTACTAGACTTGTACCCTCATGTGTAATTTGAAGAGTATCCCAAATCTCCTTTGCAGTTTCGCACGCTGAAACACGTGTAAACTCGGTCGAGGAAAGAGCGTTAAATAAAGCGTTAATACCTTTCCCATTGTAAGAAGATTTTTCGATCTCCTCTCTGGACCATCTAGAGCGAGGTTTTGGAGTAGTAAAATTTTCTAGTTCTTCTATTGGATGCACCCAACCGAATTGCACGGTTTGCCATACCCACTCATCAATTGTGTGAGAAAAGCTCTCATCCGGACTTTCCAATAGGCATAATTGGTCCCATCGAAAAGAGGAGGTATATTAATATTACCACCTTCACCCAACATGATAGAAAAATCTAAAACCCTCTCTGATACCAATTGTAGGTTATGGATCCCCAAGGATCTAAATAGGTTCTATCAAACACCACCTAGAGGGGGGGTGAATAAGTGTAATATCCAAAAAATAAATCTTAGTGCAATTTAAAATAAATGCGGAAAATAAAAATAGAACACCGAGATTTACGTGGGAAAACTCTAATCAGGATTAAAAAAACCCACGGGACCAACACGCAATAACAATCCACTAAGAATAGAAAGATAACAAGGTGATTACCAACTCCATGGACTCAAACCCCTCCTTCAACTTCTCTCGATCTTGCGCTCACCGACTGCAGGTCCAATGCACACGTCCGAATCTATGAGCGCAACTCGAATCCATGAGCAACACGTTTCGAATCCACGAAACGCCTTCAACACATCGAATCCACGATGCCACGTCAAATCCTTGACGCAATCTCAGCCATAACGAAAGTATGGGCTTCGATGGTGATTCTTTGCTTAGAATAACATTAGAGAACCATGAATGAAATCTCTAAGCAAAGATTAGATCAATTCGACAAAAAGCATACCGTCAAAGAACCGTCGAATTGACCTAAAAGAGGCTACAAAGAAGAACGATCAAAACCTAGCCTCTAGGGTTGCTCTGAAGTATTTTTGAGTTGGTCGGTTGCTCTTGAGAAACCCTAAGTATCTATTTATAACCTTTGGAATTCAATCAAAGTCGGTTTAGCATTCTTATCACAACATAACATTGCGTACCAGTACTAAATGACAGGTTCCGGTACTCAATGACGCAACAGACAAAGTTTTCTATTACGTACCGGTACTCAAAGTCAGGTTCCGGTACTCAATGCAAATTTCAGAAAATCTTGTGTCGGGTTTTGAGGAATTCAAAGTATGGTTCCAGTACTCAATGTAAAATACTGAATTTTTCAAAGATAAGTTTAACAAAACGAACCATGTACGGAATCCAAACTTAAAATAAGTTATGAGTTAAAAACCAAGTTCCCAAAACCTCTTCTAAACCCGGTTTCGATAAATTCATGATTCCAAAGATTGTAAATAAACTTAAATCACCATGAATATTTTAATCATAGCTGAGTATGTCACGCCCCGGGTGTAAACCAGAACCCGGGCTCGTCCACAGATCCGCCGTGCACACGGTATTTCCCGTGTACACGAAGCGCTGGTAACCTGCTCAGATATAAATGAAATAATACAGGAGCATAAAAACAGAGCTAAACTAAACTAGTACATCTCAGACAAATGCTGGAAATAAAAGTACAATAAACTCTCAGAAATATACATGTCTCTCTCCCAGCTCACGAAATAAATACAACCAGCTGGCCGCAGCCAGACCCAAAATAAAAGAAAATACAACCGTCTGAGTGTACAGGGGATACATCAAAACTATCAATCTCGAGCTCAGGGTAGTAGCTATCTAGTCAGCGATCCTCTTACCTCGATCCTGGGAAGAGGGTCCCGCAACTCCAGCAGATGACTCTGCAAAATAAGGGGGACAAGAAAAGAGAAAACAGTGGGGGGTCAGAACTACTATAAAAACAGTAGCCTCTCCTAGTGGGTAAACCTCTATCTCATACCTGCCCACTAGGACTACAAGAGGCGGAAAAATAAAACAAGGTGGTGAGCTATACGTATAACAACTGATAAAAGCTACCACTAAGATGCCTCTAGAGTAATAAGCTAAAAGAGTAGCTAAATGCGTGCATCGGAGTATACATATGCCTGCCTGGGTAACCCAATCTAGACACCGGTGAACCCCGGTACTGCCTGCTATGCCTACTAACTCACGACTCAGCTGCGGGATGCAGACCGGTTCCTGATCGACACGGTCCCATCCCAGAGGCAACAGACCGGCTCCTGACCGGCACGGTCATAAGTATTGCAACAGACCGGCTCCTGACCGGCACGGTCACAAGTGCTGCAACAGACCGGCTCCTGACCGACACGGTCACAAGTAACCTGATATAGTAGGACTGGACCAAGACTCTAATTAAGTGGGAAAAACCCATCCACTAGAGAAGTCCCGATCCCCTATCCCCAAATCTGATGCACTAATAACAGTCCGGTCAACCGCCCGAAATCCGCGGTTGCCGCGAGTACCCTGTCCTCAAACCTGCCTGTCCCCAAATCCCAAAGATGGCTACACTATCCCAGTCCCTGCTCTAATCAGAGCATACTATCCCCCATGTCTAAGTGACTGGAGAAAGAATAAAACATGGTTTCTCCTAAGTCAATTCCAGCATGTTTGTGTAGCAGAAAAAGGTGGCCTAGCTAGATGACTATACAAGCATGCAAAGTCCTTTACTTAATAAAGCAATTTTAAATACTTTAACTTTTACATAACTAAGTGCATAGAACCTCCAATGTTTATGTTGCATAACTAGAAGCTTACTAACAAGTAACCTTTTCAAATTATGAACTCTAATCACATGTCCAAACCTTCCATTGTACATATAACATGATATGGATTTAGCATGATTTCCAAGTGTTTAAGCTACGCATCCAAAGTAAGGAAACACTACTTACTAACATTTAGTTCTCTAACCATGCAACTAGTAACAATGGATCCATGATCTCATTCAATCATGCTAGGTCCATTTCCAAGTTCTAATTAGCAACATGATCAAGCAACACTCTAATATGCCTAGTGACACATCACAAGTAGGAGGTTTATAACAACACCCACCTCGAGCGCTAAATCCCTGTCCAAAAGCGAAACTCACGCTCGGTCCAAAAAGTCACAGCAACACTGCACAATATCCCAAAGGAACAAACATAATTTAAACATACAAAGTTCCCAAATTCTGCCCACAATTACCACAGTCCAGAGTTTCTCAATTTTCACCTGCGGAGAACGCCAGGAAAAATCCAAGATAAATACTGTCGCGATCCTCGCGATGAACCCGTCGAAACGAGTACCTGCACGTTCAAATCCGATTTTTCTACGCTGAGTTACAAATTCTGCAAGTGGAACACCCCAACCCAAACTGCCCAGAAAATCTGTGTCAAAGAACCACAGTGAAAGGAGATTTTCACCTTCGAGAGAAATCCAGAAAAATATGAGAAAAATCCAGGAGACTTTTTGCGGACTGTAGATGAAAAATGCCTCCTGAATCGGCTCGATCCGACGTCTGAGCGAAAAGATACGGCTAGAACACCGCAGTGCTGTCCAAAAATCTGCGAAGAAAAATGGGTCAAATGGGTGCTCCGAAAACTACAAGGTCAGCACGGAAAACGAGGAACCTCAAAACACAGGAGTTGAAGTCCTACCTGTCGTGAGTCCAACGGCGCAAAAATCGGCGAAATCGGAAGTCGGGGTGAGTCGGGGGAGCCCAAACACTGAGAAGGGGCGAAGCGGGTCGCCGGAGAACAAGCGTCGCGCCGCGCCGTAAAATCTCGAACCTCGGGATGCGTGCCTCCGAAAAATCTCTAGGATCCACCAAAGTGTAGGGCACTGAGAGAGGGAGAATCCTTCTGAAGAACTCTCTATGGAAAAAGATCCAGAAGAGCTAAAAAAAACACTAAGGACCCTATTTATAGCCCAGCCCATAAGTGTTATTGGGCCGGGTTTTCGGGCGCAGGATTCGGGCGCACTGCGCCTGGAAACCCGGTCGGACGGTTCCCATCCGACGCGCCCGGATTGCCCTGGTGTTGCCACGTGTGCACGAAACAGGGGACAGCAATACAAGGGGCCCGCTGCGCGCCGCGTGTCCTCGCGCGGTCAGCGGGGGTAGGTACGGCCGCCCACACGCGAGGCGACGCGTGGCGCACTCGAGTGGCCCGACCGGCCGCCTGGCGCCCCCCTGCGCGCTCCGTACCGAGGCGCCCCCGCCGTGGACCGCGTCTTCGTGAGCCAGCCTATACCCTGCTGCCACGTGTCCTATGCCCGGTCCACCTGAAGCTGCGCACACTCGCTGGGCCGCGCCGCGTGCGCCAACCACTCCGCGCACGCCACGCGTCCCCCGCCCGCGGTCCATGCACCGCCGCGCAACCCCGTGGACCGAGCTGCATGAGCCGGCCAATGACAGGCCGCCACGTGGCTCAGGCCGGTCCACGGTCACCTCCCATGCACCAAAAATTCCCGAAAACTTTCGGAAGCCCGTTTTTGGTCATCCGGACTCCAAATTTAACAAGCAAATAGCCGTTTTCAAGCGTTTTTCCGCGCTGAATCCAAATCTAACCTCAGATTGGCCCGAAACCTTTTCTAAAATTCGGCAAATGCAGCCGAAGGCCAAATCAGCTATCAATGTCTCACAAAGTCCATCTGTGGCATCCCTTTGATGCACCATGGTCCAGACACACCAACACTAGGTGTTCTACACAGTGGATTCATTGGAAAGTTGCATGGGAAAACCAGAACACTACAGAGTATCAACTTGAGCTCTTGTTGAATCTTCTCTGAGTCTTTGATTGCTGATTGACAATTTGATCACTTCAAGACTCCGACTCAAATCATGAAATATGCCAACATAAAAGCCGTAACAGGTACAACTACTCTCCAGGGACAGGTAGGGATCTAGCTCGTGACTCCCTTATCTCGATCTATAGAAGCAGCAACAGGAGCAGGAATTGGAGTAGATGCCTTTGGAAAATAGTCACCACAGAGGGTGTGAGAACTACATCAAATAGTAGTTCTCAATGGGTACCGTCTCCAAGACCAACGGTCTGCTTACTAAGTCTACTAGAGCCATAAGATAACAATGCAGCATAACTGAAAATAAAAAGCTGAAAATAACTCTACAGCTATCATGCCTCTATCTATCATGCTCAAGAGGTGATACATATGATAAAATGCATCTACTCGATATCAATATGCTTAATCAACCCACACATAGGGTCCAGTCAAACCTGCGCCCACCTACTACCATTACATCCATGGAGGACTGGAATTAGTAGGGCGTCCAACAAGGACTGTGTCGACAAGTCGCGAAAGCAAAGTTCTGGCCTAGTTCCGGAGTGACACTCGAGGGGAGCGACCCCACCAAGGAATATACACGCATCTCTGTCGAGCAAAATATGGCTCATGCAGGCTATAGTCTAAATCCACGATCAACCACATCGATAATCCGCTTAAATACACGCTCACGGTATAAGGAAAACGGTACTAACACTACCCTCAGTCTAGAATACATCAAACAACAACAACCACGGGTCCGAAAATTCCAAGAGACTGCTGCCTAGAATCCCAATCAAACAAGAACAGGTTCTAGACTCAGCCTCCCGTAGCTTTCAATCCAAAAGTGGAAACAACCCTTAGAACCCAGATCACTCGAACTCTCTTCGGGTGAGGAGGTTTATATGAAAGGGTAACATTTAATCTTGAAAACTGTTTTCGCTCAAACCCTCTTCTATAGAGGATAAAAATTAGCTATTCTTAGAAAAATATCTGGATTTGAGGAAACCCCTTTTAATCAAATTTTAGTTTTTAGGAAATCAGTTAAAACAAGTTTTATTTTTCAAACCCCGAAAGGCTAATGCCGTCACCTTAATCAAACAAGAACAGGTTCCGGCGGCTTGTCGAAGTCCGGAGGAAAAACATTGGTTTACTGAAATTATGTGTGTCCAAAAACATCCTAGGTTCAAGGTCCTGCTATCACAAGCTCAACACCGCCACGAACTCAGTGGCAACAAAACCGATCGGAGAATACTCCACGATCCGGGACCACCGTCTAGCCAAACGACTCCCGACACTAGCACAGAACTAGCCTCAGCTACCAGACTCCACTTGCCCCCCAGGCACGAGCGCAACACATCCTACACTATCCCGGCCACTCGGTCCACTATCAGGGCGAGGAGAAACTCTAAGTCCAGGGAGACAAGAATACAATGTGTAGGAATGTCCAAAATAATAAAAACTAACCCAAGTGAGAGTTTTCTAATAGTCTGGCTAAATAACATGCATCATAGACAGGGTGCTAGTCAAGGTTCCATAATTTTTCATTCATCATGAGCAATAATTAAAACACTAATGCTATCTCACATACATCTCAACCAAGAATTGAAACACAACTATATCATGCATGTCCACTATAAGATAGAATTAGAAAACAGTCCGCCGATCTTGGAGGAAATCCAACCCACTTGAAACTCAACCATCCAGGGTCCGATCTGGCTAAAATTCGGCGTTCTTATTCCTCGGCCTCTTAAGAATCCAATGCAGCAAGAATCACCCAAAATCTTCAGTCGGATTGGGCATAATCGCGAAATTATTACGCGCTGCGCAGAAATTTCCTAGAATTCCAGCAAACAACCAAGTGGTAAAAAAAATGTAAAATCTGCATTAATCACCTCAAGGTGAAGCTCCAAACTGAGATTCTAAGTTGTCCTCTATCCCATGAACATCTCCAAGGTCTCAAAAATCTATCATTAAGTCCCATTAATCATCAAATTAACTAATATCAACAATGTTGTCCAAAATTTCGGCAAAATTTCAGCAAGCACTTCCATGAAGTGTAGGGACCAAACCAAAAGGAATTTTCAACTGAAATCAAAAGAGGAATTGCTTACCTTGATCTTAAAAAGATATTTAAACTTTTAAATCCACGGAATAACCAAAAATCACCAACAAATCTGCATCCCCAAAGTCATTCATCAAAACAAAATTCAAAACAAAAGGCTGCAGTAATCTCTGTCACAGGGTCAAGAAGAATGAAAATGTTACCTAGGCAAACAGACTCCAAATTCAGCAAGAAGAGTCTCAATGCGTTCCTCTACGAGAGTAGATGCAAATCAAGCCTTTGAACTCTAAAATCCATGCACTAATCACCGATAAAAGCGAAAAATACTATGTACTATCCAAAACTTTGCTCTGTACACAAAGACTCCAGAGATGAAGTAAAAACCCCATGAAAACGCAAGATATGGGAAGAGCAATCAGTAGAAAAGTTGTAGGCCTACCTCTTATGAAGATTCCTTCCAAAAATCAGCTACATATTCCAAGTGGTTTGTCCTGTAGAGGCCGCGCATTAAACTTCGATGGAGGTGGCAGCAAGTGCAACAATGGTGGAGTCCTCCAAAAGTTGAGGAAGAAGATGAAGATGGAGCTCCAATGTTCCAAAAAGAGCCCAAGAATGGTGGGGGAAGAAGGTGATCACCTCTGTAAAAAGCTCTCCAAGAAAAGGATCACCAAAACCTCAAAAATGGTGGAGAAGGGCCCCTTTTATAGCCCAAAAATTCCGAACTTTCGGATCCAGGGGGGAAATTCAGGCGCCCGAATCTTCTCATGATCGCCTCCTTGTGAGCGCCCAGATCAACAATTGCCGTCCATCGCGCCATGTGTCGCCCATCCGCGCCCGCGCCCGCAGTCAACAGGCTCGCCAATCGCCTGCCGCCATGCAATCCGCGCAAACCAATGGGGAGATGCCACATGTCGCCTCATCCAATCGGCGCCCGAGCCGCAGTGCGCCCAATTGCGCGCTGCCGCGCGGTAGCGCCTTGGTCACCGCATCTGCGTGGACCACGCCTGCAACGCCAGCCACTCCGGTGCCGCAACGTGTCCGTACGACACCAATGGCGGCGCGACACATGTCCCTCCGGTTGCCCCTGTGGTCCACGGCTCCCTGCACCTGATTCCTAGCGCCCGAATCACCAAATCGGGCGCCCGAATCCGCTAGAAACTCAAAATTGATGAGTTTTGAACGGTTTTTCGTGCTGAGTCCGTTTCTCGCGTTCGTTTGGCGTGCAAAAGCACTTGACACACAAAAATGTGTGTCTACAAGCCGTTGACCACACAGTCAAGCAACATAGGAATTCAGGACACCATAGTAACCCTACTTTAATTAATACAAAATTCCTAATCAGCTCCTTAGCCGTATCAAATTTTTGTCTCTATTCTCTGAGTCGGCTACTTTAGGTCGGACTCAGCCTTTCTCCACCTCCATACCCTGATTCGGCTAATCTAAGCTGAACGGATGCGATAGTTTAAGTGAGGAGAACCCGGCCGAGCAGATCCTTTCTCGGCCCGATCGCTTAATTCATTGGAACGCGACGTATCACACTCAGAGGGTCAATCGAACCCCGGGGCCGACCGACGATCGGCATTTTCAGCCTCAACAACTTCTTGGCATGCTTGGTGGGACCGCTCAGGTAACTTTTATCTTTTCCTGCCGTAAATATGTCAGAGACTCCCGAAACCAGCGGGAGGTCGGCACTATCAAAGCCGACCCTGTCTTAGCTATTCGGGCGAATGATCCGAATGATAGAAAATAGCGAGAGGACCCAAGCGTCCTTGGAAGAAACAGCCGAGCATGGGACCGACTCGATTCGATGTTGGCCACGATGACGGCCAGGAAAGGAAATGCAGCTCAAGTCGGGCAGGTCCCAAATGAGCCATGGTGGAGGATATTGCTCCACACCACCCCAACAATTGCCGATGCAATCATTTATGATGGCATCGGCAATACCGACAGTGCAACCACAAGTTGCACTGCCGGCGGCTACTTATCAAGCGGCGCAGCCGCTGGGGGCAGTACAGTCGCAGTGGACCCCGTACCAGGTGAGGTTATGGCCGATGTGGCAGAATATCGGCCACCAATCGAACGCCCACTGGGGGATTACTCCGCCTTCCCTACCACCGTTTGTCCAGTTAAAGGCTGGAGGCAGAAATGGCGGGCAGGTCCCTCCGCAGGGACCGGTTAAATACCAGACCGTCCATTACAGGCCGTTTCAGTATCAGACTGACCACTATGAGCCGCCACCTCCGTCAGCGCAACCGACAACTCCGATACCCCAGGTCGGGCTCGCCGAAATAGCTGGGGGTAGGAATGACAGACAGGTCCCTCAACTGGGGCCGCCTCGGTATCAGGCCGGCCAATACGGGCCGCCACCTCCACCGGCGCAACCGGCAGCCCCAGTACCTCAAGCAGGGTTCATCGAAATAGTCGGGGGGAGGATCAGTGAACAGGTCCCTCCACAGGGACCGTCCCAGCAGCAGGCTGGCCCATATGGGCCGCCACCTCCACCGGTCCAACCGGCAGTCCCAGCACCTTCTATGGAATCGCCGAAGTGCAAGCCCATGTGGAGGAAGTCATCCACAACTTCGCTTGTACCAAACCAGTTGTGCGACCAATACTGTGATGACCCGAATGTTCGTGGATGATAGCAGCGTGGTTAGTGGCTTGTAGACACCCATCTTCGTGTGTTGGAGGTGTTTGTGAGCAAAACGGACACGAAAAATGGTCTCAACGTGAAAAACGAATCAAAATAGTATATTTTGAGGTTTTTTGGGTGAATTCCGGCATCCTTAATAGTGATTCGGGCGGCCGGTTCTCTGGTTACTGTAGTGCGGGCAGGCGCGGACAGCACGGGTAGGCGCAGGACACGCGTCAGTGCGCAATTGGGTGCTGCGGCCTCGGGCGCGGATTGGATGAGGCAGACACGTGGCATCATGCGATTGGCCGATGTGGATTGTGTTGTCGGGGAGCGGGGACGCGTGGCGGCTGGCGATTGGCGGATCGATTGTGTCACGCCCCAAGACCGCCAATTTGGACAGTTCGGGCACACTAACAGACTCGCTAATCGAGCACGACCTCACGACACCCGAAAGGAACGGTCAATATCCATATGAACACAATTTAGTGTATGCGGAAGAATAAACATCAGAGTAAAACCACTACTAACTAAAACTTTCATTCAATAAACAATAAGTTTAAACTGTAAATGAAAGCATGATAAGAGTGAACCATAAAATAAACTTTATTATATATTTCATCTCTCAACTTGTAATTAAATAATATTACAATTTTTACATCTTTTCCTCACAATACATAGTTCACTCAAAATATAAAAAGGTAACATCTGCTAGACCCTCTACTATGCTGCTGGGCCCTTACCCCTGTCATCTGTCTCAACAGTGTACATGGACCTGGAAAAATGGTCACCCGAGGGTGTGAGAACTACTTAAAGTTCCAAGTGGGTTCAACCACCGAGAAAGAATGTTCTACACCGCCTGGTTTAATGAAAGCAATAATAGTAGTATGCTAGGAAAACTATAACCTCGATGTTAACATGCTAATATGCATATAAAACGTCACTACACTACTTGTGTATACTCATCGACCCAATGCTACCATGTTCAGCCATACCATGCTACTATCTATAAACTCGGCCACTATGCCGCTGTAAAAAGGGGTTAAGCTAACCCGGCCACCTATGCCACTCTATTTTGCTTTACTCTTTCACATTCTTATGCTTTAGTTCGAATTGCTAAACCCTTGGAAATTCTTGCCCAACGGGCCCCAGCCCGATAGTCATGCTACCACAAGACAAGATTTTCTAAGGTTGCCGATAGCACCTCAAGTGCTACCCCGCCCAACAGGAAACTTTGTCATATGGGCCCGACCCTGGAGAAGGTCTTTGCACTTACTCTTCGACACAAGATCTACGTTTTACCCCCGAAGGTACGATCGCCTTTTCTGTTCATTTCTTTTCTTTTACTTTAGCACTTAGTCTATTTTACATTTTATGCATTCTCTTTTTCTTTTCAAACATTTAGCTTACATTGCCATTCAGCAAATCTCTTTCTTTTTCATTTAAGCATTTAGCTATTTACTCTCACTTTTACCTTTCTCTTTTCAAATCTCTTGCAATATATTTTTTATTGGAATCATTCGGAAGTATCTCGCCCGACGGGTCTCTACCTAGGGAGTCATACTCCCAAATGACGAGTCTCAAATCCGAAAGTTCATTCACATTTCCCTTTTTCCTTTTCACCTTTAGCCTTTCGAAAGTACCTCGTCCGACGGGTCTCTACCCAAGGAGTCATGCTCCCAAAGGACGAGTCTCAAATTCGAAGGTGTCATTTGCATTCTCTTTCATTTTTCTTGTTTCTTAGCCACTTTCACTTTTCTTTTAAATTTTACCTCTTTCCTTAATTTATTTCTTATCCTAGTTCTTGCCACAAGGATAACTAGGGAGTCTCTTGGACTCTTAAACATTTCTCTTTCATTTATTTAACTCAAATTGAAGTTAAAGTGGTTGTCCATTTGCCCAGACACCCTAAGACCAACTCTAGGGTTATATTTGTTTAACTCTTTAACCTTGACCACATAGGCTTTTCCTTAGAGTTGACTCTAAGT
Organism: Tillandsia leiboldiana; assembly: GCA_029204045.2. Classification (NCBI taxonomy): domain Eukaryota; kingdom Viridiplantae; phylum Streptophyta; class Magnoliopsida; order Poales; family Bromeliaceae; genus Tillandsia; species Tillandsia leiboldiana. The sequence goes on from CM055068.1 coordinate 13,470,045, forward strand.
TAATACTCTAACATACAATCTTACTTAATCTGTAACATATGCCACGCGTCATCTTCTTATGGTTAATGCCACACATTATGCACCCTTACTCTAGGTTTTCTCCTAGTTTTCACATCCATGCAATTCGATGTAGTTTTCTCCTAAGTCATACATCATTCTTTCATTTTTCTCTAAGTTCATTTACACAATTACTAGGATCTTGTCCTAACATGATCACAAACATAATTCAAACCTGTAGAATACCGGGATTTCGGATAGCGCACCGACCTAGCAAGATGGCGTGGTGCGGAGAAATCTCCTTGCACGTGTTCCATATTTGTTTACAGATGATTTCGGGTTGATTCGGATCGACGCGGAAGCCCCAGCTTGAATCGGAGTTTTTCCGGGCATTGTGCGCCGTTTGGGGACTGGGTTGCTAGAGCCGCGACTCCACTGTTGTATGCAGAAAAAATTGGAAAAGGTTTGGAACTTGTGTATTTTCAGTTTACAGTGAAGTTCGGGAGGTTTCGGACCGGTGCGGAGACCCTGAAGGCGAAAAGTGAGTTGGACTCGGCGGTTAATGGAACCGGTTTTTAGATTGAGCACACCGACTCCACAGTTGAGCTTTTTGAGGAGAAAAAGTTTTGTACAGGTGTATTTTCAGATTACAGCGGAGTTCGGGAGGTTCCGGACTGATGCGGGGGCCCCGAGGGCAAAAAGTGAGTTGGAGTTGCCTTTAAATGGATTATTTAATTAATAAATTAATTTGGTTAATTAGCCAGAGAGAAGGGAATTAGAGTAAAATGAGAAAGTTGAGAGTGGGTGTTGGATTGTAGTTGTTGGTGTTGGTGTTGGAAAGTGTTTTGGGTTGCTTGTCTTTATGCACCATGCACCCTACACCCAAGCTCCTCTAATTAATTAGCACCATGCCACGTAGGCATCTTCTTCCTTGTTTCAAAACAGAGGAATTAAGCTTGAAACAGAGGAAAGAAAGATGGGAGAAGAAGGAGAAGAAGAAGAGGAATTGGAGGGAAATAAAAGTTGGGTTTGAGTGAGGTGATGGTGTGCTAGTAGTGTGGACCGACCGTCGGAAGCCGAGCGGAGCACGTGCGTGTCGAGCCTCGTGGAGGTACTATGCAATTTTTTAGTGAGAGAAAAAGAAAGCTTGGTTTCAATTTTTGGAGTTAATTTGGATCTTTCTAGTTGCTGAATTGGATGTGTTTGCTGTCCAGGAGTGGAGGAGTGACCAGCAGAGGGTGCCGCGCGGGCGCGCAGAGGTGCCGCGCGCGGCCGGTGAGGTTGCACCGCGGGCGCGCATGGGCGGCGCGCGCAGCCGCTGCAGGCGGCGCGCGCATGCGGGCGCGCGCTGCAAGCGGCGCGCGCGCAGCAAGTGGGCGCCGTGCGGCTGTCTTGCGATTTTTTTTGTTGTTTTTTTGTTGGTGTTCTGGAACTTGGGAGGGGGTTCCGGAACATGGACTTGGGTACCGGTACTCTCCATGTAGTACCGGTACCCAGCTTGCTGAAGGTTTTTTTTTAGTGACTTTTAGCTTGGGCAAATTGGTAATTTCACCCCTCCAACCCTCCTTTTCACCCTGTGGACCCTCTCTTCTCTATATATATGGACTCCTCCTCCTCCCTTCTCCCTTGGATACAGAGAGAGGAAAAGAAAGAAAGAAAGGAATCGGAGAAAAGCAAGGAAAAAGAAAGAGAAGAGGAGGGAAAGATGGAATAGCAAGCATGAGAGTTCTTGTGTGGTCTTGCGGCTTGGAGCTGAGCGGGGCCGCGCGCGCGTCGGCCGCACGTGAGAGGTAGGTGACAGTTGATTTTTTTTCCTGTTGGATTAAGATTTTTCCTAGATGGGTTTTGAGGATTTTGAGCTGGTTTTGGTTGTGTTTCCTCTCTATGTGTGCCGTTGAGCTGAGGCTTGGATTTTTCTGCGCGGAGCCGAGGCATGCTCGCGCACGCGCTGTGGGTTGACAGCTGGGAGCCCGAGGCGCGCCGAATTTTTGTAGAGGACCCGAGGCATTTGTTCGAGCTTCCGGGGAAATTTTCGAGATTCGCGACAGAGTTCGCGCGCGCGCGGCGCGGTTTTCGTTTTTCTGACAGTTTTCGACAGTGAGCAAGTTCGGCGCTTCACCGACTTCAGCAATGCCTACGGAAAGCGTTCCAGGTGGGTTGGAATTTCTCCGAAATATATGGAATGCCCTCTAAAGCTTCTGTAAGCATGTTGATCATGTTTAGTTTATCTGTTTTATGTTTTATAAATCTGATAGTTGCCTAGAAAATTGTAGAAATACTTTCCTGAGCCCCTGATATTTTTAGCATGATCTAGAGATGTTTTGACACTAGACTGCATATTTTCTTGAGATTCGGAATGTATCTGGACCTTCATAAAATTTCTATAATCGGTTTTAAGTTAAACCCTGATTTTAAAATATTTTAAAGTATCGAGAGCATTAGGAATGGTCCTGGCAGTTCGGGATGCATGTGTCCTCGTGCCGAGGGGATTTTTTTAGAGCCTTGTGAGATGAGTTCTAGTGTCATGAGAGATTGGGCATTTGTTTCACTTTAGGGACGGAAGGTATGGGCGGCTGCGCCTGCAGCCTGTTCTTGTTTGATTTGGGTTGTAGGCGTTAGTCTTTCGGAATTTCCGAGCCTCTTGTGTGCGAGATTGAGGACTGATTCCATTGTTGGGTTGAAAGCTATGGGCGGCTGTGCCTGCAACCTGTTCTTGTTTGATTTGGGTTGTAGGTGCCAGTCCTTCGGAATATTCGGCCTTCATGGAAGTCGATTGGTTTACCCTAGATCATGAGTTGTGCATTATCAGATTGAGTCGTAGAGGGTTCTCCGACAGATTATGTGAGGACTTGGGCATTTCCTGAGTGAGTTGAGGTTCTTTTCCGACTGAGATGTGCTATTGAGCTCGTGTTACCGATCTGTTTGATCGTGGATTATAGCCTGCATGTGCCACTTATCAGACAGTGAGACAGATGTGATACTTGAGTTCGGTGGGGTCGCTCCCCTAGAGCTACGCCCCGGGTGAGATGATGATACCGAGCCTGACGAGGCTGCGATGTATGCGACTAGTTGATACACTAGAGTTCGCTTGTGATAGTCCGTGTAGGACGCCCTACGTAAGTCCCGTCCCAGTAAGGATGAGGTGGCAGTAGGTTTGGCGCAGGCTTTACTGGACCCTATGAGGCAGTCATTGAGATTGGGTGATATTGAGAGAGTGATTGCATAGCATGTTCATATATGAGATTTCCTTTGAGCATGGTACTTGAGGCATATTATTAGTAGTGAGGGTGTATGCATAGCAGGATCAGAAGAGTTTTCTTGAGCATGATGTTGGTACATACTAGCTGTAGTTCCTTTCCTGCTTCCAGCTTTTATCTATCTATTTGCATACCTATCTGTTTTGCCTCCAGTAGACTTAGTGGGCATACCGTGGATATTGGGACGGTACCCACTGAGATCTGCCTTTTGCAGTAGATCTCACACCCGCTGCGGTGACAGGTTTGAGGCAGCTGTTCCAGCTTGGTTCACGCCGGGACAGCAGATCGAGGTGAGGACGTGGCCGACTAGTCCCTTACCAGCATTATGAGTCTGAGGTAGATGGTACCTGGTTTTATTTTTATGTTTCCACGTTTGTACTGGACATTCTAAGAGATCGGTGAGGATTGCTTGTAGTTTTTATAGCTGAGAGACTTGTATTGAGATTTTAATTATATTAGATGTTCAGTGGTTTTCTGTAGCTATTAGTTCTTTTCCAGCTCTGATACATGTTTAGCTATAGATCTTTTGCAGGGTAGACGCTTCTTCTGTACGGCAGTTTCCGTACAGATGGCGTATCTGTTGGCGAACCCGGGTCGCAGTTTCGACCTCGGGGCATGACAGATTAGAGTGGTATCAGAGCCTAGGTGTATAGGTCGTTGAGGACTTAGAGACCCTAGGCTATTGGTTGGACAGTAGGATGACTGTCGTGAGAGACGTGACTTTAGCGAGAGTCCTGATTGAGTTGTACCTCCCCCAGGGGATTGGGGCGAGTGATCTTACATGTTATTTCTCTAAAGATGATTATGTTAGCTGCAGACAACATAATGCTTTAGAACGGGTAACATGTTATATACTTTCGCTTGATTGGGTCGAGAGAGTAGTTGGTCCTAATGTTTGTTCTGTTGCAGTGGTTTTCGATGCCTCCGAGACGCCGTGTAGCGGCGAGGGCGTGTTCGACCTTGGACAAGAAGCCCGAGCAGCGGGAGGCTGAATGGACAAAGCAGAGCGAGGTCTGTGAGTTACGGGCCTAGGTGGCCCAGATGGTTGAGGCGATGCGGCGCTAAGAAGAGAACATGGAGCGCGTGATGCGCATGGTTGGACAGAGAACATCTCCCGGGGTATCGTCAGGAGCGTCTCCAGCCGCGACATCGTCGACTTTGACCCAGATTGCACGGTGAGTAGTGCAGGAGCAGCGAAGTTGCTGATCGGTTGTGTACTTCATCTAGTTCCATCCCTTGTAGATTTCGGACCGAGTTTGGAGCCTTGGGAGGCCGAGAACTGGATCGCTGCTATGGAAAAGTTATTTGAAGATTTGTTCATCCAGAAGAAGCATCTGGTGCACTTGGTTATGCACTTTTGGATAGGGACGCCGAGAGTTGGTGGCGTCGAGTTCGTCCTGCTGGACCACCGGGAGCGTAGTTGATGACCGGGAGCGAGTTTCTGCGATTGTTGAGGGGAGTACCCCATGTTGCCCAGGATGAGGCCTAGAAGGTTGATCGTGTTTGATAGGGGACTGCCTCGGGATATCTAGCACCTTGTGCATGTTCGATGGATTGATGAGGATCACTGATCACGTTTAAGGGGGGGGACGAGGAGCGAGGGACCAGCTCCAGAGAGAGATGTCCAGCATCGTCGGATTTTGGGATAGTTGAGTGGATCGAGGTTGCCATGATTCCAGTCTCAGGGTCATGGGTCTCAGAGGAGACAGAGACCAGGAGGTTCTCGACAGACGAGGTACCAGCAGAGTGTCCCAGAGTAGTTCTCATGGTTTTGCCGCTTGCGACGACACCCCCACTACCCCTTCAGGATGAAGAGGTTCATCCGACTTACCGGCAGGCTGATTGAGCTGTGACGCCGAGACATATTAAGCGATGGCCACCAGCATCCAAAAGATGAGATTGTGGAGCCGGTTAGAGGACGCAAGGATAGTGGATCGTGTCTTACCTGGTGTGATTTTCCTTGTGGTCATCGGAGTTAGAGCATGTTAATGCCGACACCGCTTGTGTGTGCTTCAGTAGGGCAGGGGTAGCTTCGTGTGAGACAGAGATGGGATTGTTGGCTGGTGCACGTGAGAATCAGGTTCCAGATCACGTGTAGCACATGGATCAGTGTTGCCAGTCCTGCCCAGTGCAGGTAGGACATTGGATTCGATTTCTTGAGTTTTCAGTCCTACATCAGCTTCGGGATGTTGAAATGAGGATGGATTAGGTTTGGTTATCCCAAGGTTACGATATCATGGATTGTCAAGAGAAGACAATGATCCTCCGTGGACCTGGTCAGGAGGTGTATGTTCTAGAGGGAGCTAGAGTACAACTGAGGTTGAGTCGTCGTTGGATCGCTTAATAGTGATTGTAGAGGAGGTGCCTGCGGCGGCACTGGGACTAATGAATATTCTTTTTCACCCGTGTGATTCCGAGTGTGAGTCTACCTGAGCTGTTATTAAAGCCGCCGTTCAGTGAGTTTGAGATCGAGACAGTGGTTGACGTGGTTTTGGAAACCGCGCCGACTTCAGCAGCACCGCTTGGAGTATCACTCGTAGGACAGTGAGAAATTTGTGTGACCCAATACCATGTCGTGGGAGTACGACAGTAAGGATCTGAGAGTTTGATCTTCTGGATTTGATGCCACGCCGTTGATTCACGATGTTGATGCCATGTCGTTGGTACGCGGCAGTGATGCCTCGTTGTGAGTACACAACGGTGAGGGTTCTATGATGGTTGAGCACAGACAGAGTTGGATTGTGTGCTGGCGGATGCCTTCGAGAGATTGACAACATTACGGAACCTTACGGCCGCGGGCTGTGCCCAGTGAGTGATCAGAACCCGGAAGGGGCATTATGAGCTTGTAGCGCGGTCAAGTGGATTGGCTAAGGCCCTACCGCCTTTAGGATTTGTGGATGATTGTCAGTGGTCAGAGTTACTCGAGATATAGGATTGATCTTGTAATATTATCCCGGCGAGGACATTATGATCAGGTACACCTTGATTAGGCAAGTAGTGCAACCTTGGAACGAGGTAACTGTTCAGTGGATGCCACTGTTGGAATTTTGGATTATGGAGTGTTAGTGGTAGCAGGAACAACCCCAATGCCCTTTCCCTTTTTCTGTTTATGCCGAGGCTTGATGAACTGATCGACGATTTCGGAAGGCTACTCCAGAAATGGAAAAGGTGCCGGAGCCTGTTCTTGTTTGATTGGGGTGAAGGCACTCGCCATTCGGGATTTTCAAACTTTCGCCGTTGCCGGCTGGTTTTCAAAAATCGAGCGTTAGGGGTTGGGGAATGTTCCTGATGTTGGGTTCTTTCTTATTGATGGATACGAGATTGTATTTCTGAGTTTGAGCCGTGGGTGGCTGTTTGGGTAGCGAAAGAGTTATCATTATTCTGAGGAATGTATTGATTTGATCCCCTGCATGTTTTGGGTTCTGCTTCTTTGGACTTGGGTAAGGATTTGAGCTATCAGAAGCAACCGATGCAAATTCTTGCTCGTGAAGCTAAGGAATTGTGCAGTCGAGTTATACCTTTGGTGAAGGTTTAGTGGAGTCATCGTGATGAGTGAGAGCGACCACTTGAGAGCCTGAGGATGAGTTGAGTGCCTTCTATTCCTATTTGATCGAGACATTCTCCTGAGATTTGGATTCATTCTGGTTTCGAGGACGAAACCCTTTTAAGGAGGGAAGAGTGTAGAATACCGGGATTTCGGATAGCGCACCGACCTAGCAAGATGGCGCGGTGCGGAGAAATCTCCTTGCACGTGTTCCATATTTGTTTACAGATGATTTCGGGTTGATTCGGATCAACGCGGAAGCCCCAGCTTGAATCGGAGTTTTTCCGGGCTTTGTGCGCCGTTTGGGGACTGGGTTGCTAGAGCCGCGACTCCACTGTTGTATACAGAAAAAATTGGAAAAGGTTTGAAACTTGTGTATTTTCAGTTTACAGTGAAGTTCGGGAGGTTTCGGACCGGTGCGGAGACCCCGAAGGCGAAAAGTGAGTTGGAGTCGGCGGTTAATGGAACCGGTTTTTGGATTGAGCACACCGACTCCACAGTTGAGCTTTTTGAGGAGAAAAAGTTTTGGACAGGTGTATTTTCAGATTACAGCGGAGTTTGGGAGGTTCCGGACTGATGCGGGGGCCCCGGGGGCAAAAAGTGAGTTGGAGTTTCCTTTAAATGGATTATTTAATTAATAAATTAATTTGGTTAATTAGCCAGAGAGAAGGGAATTAGAGTAAAATGAGAAAGTTGAGAGTGGGTGTTGGATTGTAGTTGTTGGTGTTGGTGTTGGAAAGTGTTTTGGGTTGCTTGTATTTATGCACCATGCACCCTACACCCAAGCTCCTCTAATTAATTAGCACCATGCCACGTAGGCATCTTCTTCCCTGTTTCAAAACAGAGGAATTAAGCTTCAAACAGAGGAAAGAAAGATGGGAGAAGAAGGAGAAGAAGAAGAGGAATTGGAGGGAAATAAAAGTTGGGTTTGATTTAGGTGATGGTGTGCTAGTAGTGTGGACCGACCGTCGGAAGCCGAGCGGAGCACGCGCGTGTTGAGCCTCGTGGAGGTACTATGCAATTTTTTAGTGAGAGAAAGCAAAAGCTTGGTTTCAATTTTTGGAGTTAATTTGGATCTTTCTAGTTGCTGAATTGGTTGTGTTTGCTGTCCAGTAGTGGAGGAGTGACCAGCAGAGGGTGCCGCGCGGGCGCGCAGAGGCGCCGCACGCGGTCGGTGAGGTTGCTGCGCGGGCGCGCATGGGCGCCGCGCGCAGCCGCTGCGGGCGGTGCGCGCATGCGGCCGCGCGCGCAGCAAGTGGGCGCCGCGCGGCTGTCTTGCGGTTTTTTTTGTTATTTTTTTGTTGGCGTTCCGGAACTTGGGAGGGGGTTCCGGAACATGGACTTGGGTACCGGTACTCTCCATGTAGTACCGGTACCCAGCTTGCTGAAGGTTTTTTTTAGTGACTTTTAGCTTGGGCAAATTGGTAATTTCACCCCTCCAACCCTCCTTTTCACTCTGTGGACCCTCTCTTCTCTATATATATAGACTCCTCCTCCTCCCTTCTCCCCTGGATATAGAGAGAGGAAAAGAAAGAAAGAAAGGAATCGGAGAAAAGCAAGGAAAAAGAAAGAGAAGAGGAGGGAAAGATGGAATAGCAAGCATGAGAGTTCTTGTGTGGTCTTACGGCTTGGAGCTGAGCGGGGCCGCGCGCGCGTCGGCCGCACGTGAGAGGTAGGTGACAGTTGATTTTTTTTCCTGTTGGATTAAGATTTTTCCTAGATGGGTTTTGAGGATTTTGAGCTGGTTTTGGTTGTGTTTCCTCTCTATGTGTGCTGTTGAGCTGAGGCTTGGATTTTTCTGCGCGGAGCCGAGGCATGCTCGCGCGCACGCTGTGGGTTGACAGCCGGGAGCCCGAGGCGCGCCGGATTTTTGTAGAGGACCCGAGGGATTTGTTCAAGCTTTCGGGGAATTTTCCGGGATTCGCGACAGGGTTCGCGCGCGCGCGGCGCGGTTTCGTTTTTCTGACAGTTTTCGACAGTGAGCAAGTTCGGCGCTTCACCGACTTCAGCAATGCCTACGGAAAACGTTCCAGGTGGGTTGGAATTTCTCCGAAATGTATGGAATGCCCTCTAAAGCTTCTGTAAGCATGTTGATCATGTTTAGTTTATCTGTTTTATGCTTTATAAATCTGATAGTTGCCTAGAAAATTGTAGAAATACTTTCCTGAGCCCCTGATATTTTTAGCATGATCTAGAGATGTTTTGACACTAGACTGCATATTTTCTTGAGATTCGGAATGTATCTGGACCTTCATAAAATTTCTATAGCCGGTTTTAAGTTAAACCCTGATTTTAAGATGTTTTAAAATATCGAGAGCATTAGGAATGGTCCAGGCAGTTCGGGATGCATGTGTCCTCGTGCCGGGGGGCCGAGGGGATTTTTTTAGAGCCTTGTGAGATGAGTTCTAGTGTCATGAGAGATTGGGCATTTGTTTCACTTTAGGGACGGAAGGTACGGGCGGCTGCGCCTGCAGCCTGTTCTTGTTTGATTTGGGTTGTAGGCGTTAGTCTTTCGGAATTTCCGAGCCTCTTGTGTGCGAGATTGAGGACTGATTCCATTGTTGGGTTGAAAGCTACGGGCGGCTATGCCTGCAACCTGTTCTTGTTTGATTTGGGTTGTAGGTGCCAGTCCTTCGGAATATTCGGTCTTCATGGAAGTCGATTGGTTTACCCTAGATCATGAGTTGTGCATTATCAGATTGAGTCGTAGAGGGTTCTCCGACAGATTATGTGAGGACTTGGGCATTTCCTGAGTGAGTCGAGGTTCTTTTCCGACTGAGATGTGCTATTGAGCTCGTGTTACCGATCTGTTTGATCGTGGATTATAGCCTGCATGTGCCGCTTATCAGACAGTGAGACAGATGTGATACTTGAGTTCGGTGGGGTCGCTCCCCTCGAGCTACGCCCCGGCTGCGATGTATGCGACTAGTTGATACACTAGAGTTCGCTTGTGATAGTCCGTGTAGGACGCCCTACGTAAGTCCCGTCCCAGTGAGGATGAGGTGGCAGTAGGTTTGGCGCAGGCTTAACTGGACCCTATGAGGCAGTCATTGAGATTGGGTGATATTGAGAGAGTGATTGCATAGCATGTTCATAGATGAGATTTCCTTTGAGCATGGTACTTGAGGCATATTATTAGTAGTGAGGGTGTATGCATAGCAGGATCAGAGTAGAGTTTTCTTGAGCATGATGTTGGTACATACTAGCTGTAGTTCCTTTCCTGCTTGCAGCTTTTATCTATCTATTTGCATACCTATCTGTTTTGCCTCCAGTAGACTTAGTGCGCATACCGTGGATATTGGGACGGTACCCACCGAGATCTGCCTTTTGCAGTAGATGTCACACCCGCTGCGGTGACAGGTTTGAGGCAGCTGTTCCAGCTTGGTTCGCGCAGGGACAGCAGATCGAGGTGAGGACGTGGCCGACTAGTCCCTTACCAGCATTGTGAGTCTGAGGTAGATGTACCCGGTTTTATTTTTATGTTTTCACTTTTGTACTGGACATTCTGAGAGATCGGTGAGGATTGCTTGTAGTTTTTATAGCTGAGAGACTTGTATTGAGATTTTAATTATATTAGATGTTCAGTGGTTTTCTGTAGCTATTAGTTCTTTTCCAGCTCTGATACATGTTTAGCTATAGATCTTTTGCAGGGTAGACGCTTCGTCTGTACGGCAGTTTCCGTACAGATGGCGGATCTGTTGGCGAACCCGGTTCGCAGTTTCGACCCCGGGGCGTGACAGAACCGTTGCTGTTTACACATGCAATAAAGAACCTACATTAGGTTTATCATAAACTTGCATTATTCTCTAGGTTCATTTACACATGCAAATATATCACCTATATTTGGCAAATCACAAAATTGCATTTTCCTCTAGGTTTTTTTACACATGCAAATATATCACCTATATTTGGCAAATTACAAAATTGCATTTTCCTCTAGGTTCATTTACACATGCAAATATATCATCTATTTTAGGTAAATCATAAAATTATATTTTCCTCTAAATTCGTTTACACATGCAAATTTATCACCTATTTTAGGTAAATCATAAAATTGCATTTTCCTCTAAGTTCATTTACACATGCAAATTTAATATATGCTAAGCTTATCACAACTCTCCATTTTGGACTATACCCAATTTTATCCACATTCATAATCACCCTACACTAACATGCTACTACAGTGCTTCTAAATCAAAAGCAGAGGAAAAGGGGAGAGGTCATCCTTTTTCGAAAGAATCCCCTACCATGGTTTTGCCCCCAATTGCTCATAGACAATTGCAATTGGTCTCCTACGATTTCCTTGTCTTTTCAAGTTTGCACGCAAAACGGTGATCACCACGTGCGAACAACACCACCCGAAAAGCCCGGCGGTACATCGCGCATCAAAATGACACAGTCAACGACGGTCCCTAACATGCGTAAAAGCACGGAGTTCAAATCCAAAAACTCCAACGGGTAAATTCCAAAACCGTGCCGAAAATACCGCAAAATAACAAATGGAACTTACCTTAACGTCGACGCGCCGTTAAACTTGCGCACATGCGTTCGTCTGGCTCCTTGGAACACCTCGCGCGCGCTCCACGGGGCCAGCGGCGCGTTTGCGGCACCCCATTTCCTCTCCCACAAAATCCCTCTCCCCTCCTTGGACCAACGGTTGGAGAAAAAGAGAAAATGAGGAGAAATGAGGGGATTCTAGGATTTTATAGCCAGAAAAACCCCCACATTCGGGTGCCCGAATCCTACTTTCGGGCGCCCGAAACAACCTCGGGCTGCTACAGTGGACACTCGAGCGTCCACGACACCCCACGGCGGCCAATGGGCGGTCGCCACATGGCGCCACCCGCGCCCCCACGTCAACGTGGCTCCAGCGACGCGTCCCGTCGCGCGTCACATCTCCTGGCGCAACCAACGGGGGCCCGCCACATGGCGTCTCCCCCGCTGCCCCGCGCCAGCGCGCCCGCTTCTCCTCACGCGCTTTCCCATGCGCTCTTGCTGCGCCTCGATCACTGCAACTAGTCGGGCGTCCCCACGTGGTGCCCCCATGTGCCCACTGCGCCGCGCCGCGCGCCTCCCCTGCGCCCGCTGCGCCTCCGCCTCCGCGCCACAGCCTCGGGATCCGCACCACCTCGGGATCCGCACTATCGCCTCGGGATCCGCGCCACATCGAGATCCGTGCCATCGTGTCGGGATCCGCGCCATCGCCTCGGGAACCGTGCCCGTCTCTAGATTTGTGCCCTTATCCAGAATCATGCCTGCCTCGAGATTCGCGCCTCTCTCGAGAACCGTTCCCACCGCCTCGAGAACCGCACCCGTCACTGCTACAGTAAATCGGGCGCCCGAGAGTACGGCCCAGATTCGGATTTCGCCCGTTTTCAACCGTTTTCGTCCGTTTTCGTTCATTTTCGTCTCGTTTGTGCACAAATTTGACAGGCAGACTCAACTTAACTTAATTTACCGTGGGCTTTCTTAAGTTCTCAGTTTGGACCCTTTATGGGTCACCAAAAGTCCCGCTGCATTCAAAATCGCTGGCAGACCCCTTTCTCACTACTCGGGTATCCGATTGATTCAAAACTTTTATTGTGACCTTAGAACATACATGTGATGACCCGAATCTCCGCGGAGCATTTGCAGTGTGATCAGTAACTTCTAGAGGCTCTTTGCATGTGTTGGAGGTGTTTGTGCGCGTATCGGACTCAAGAAATAGACTCGGCGCGAAATTTGGGTTAAGAACACTTGTTTGGAGGCCTTCGACAAATTTTAGAAGTGGAATTGGGCAAAACGGATATCGGATTTGGATTCAGTGCACGAAAATAATGAAAATGGACTATTTACTTGCATTTTTCGGAGCCCGAATGCCCTAGCACGGATTTCGAGGCATCAGGGTACTGTTCCGGCGGCCGGCGGCAGCAGGCAGACGACGGAGCGCGGCGGAGCCGCCGCGGGCAGCGGCTGGGCAGAGGCGCAGGCCGGCCGGTCCACGAGTGAGGCGTGCACTGGAGGTTGGACGCGTGGCGGCTCCCGGTTGGCCGGCGCAGTAGGCGCGGTCCACGGAGGCGAGCGGCTGGGTGCATGGGCCGGCGCGGGGACACGTGGCGGCCCCGGAGTGGCGGGCACGCGAGCGCGCGGTCCATGCAGCACGGTGGGCAGGTGGCCGTATGCGCGGGCAGGTGGCCGTACGCGCGGGCAGGTGGCCGTACGCGCGGGGCAGCCGGGCGACGTGCGCGTGGCAGGTGCGGGGGGTGCCACGCGGCGCGGCCGGGGTGGCTGGCACCGCTGTCCGCTGTGCGGGGCTACGTGGCGCATTGTGGACGATTCAAGCGCTGATGGTTTGGGGTACGTTTTGGGTTACTGTAGCAACCGAAATATTTTGGGCGCCCGAAACCAGGGACATGGATGGAATTAAGTGAATTGTTCAGTTGAGGCTATAAAAACCCCCCTTTGGCTGCATTTTCGGACCCTTTCCCGAGCTCCCCTGTGACAGAACCCTTAAGCAAAGTTGATTCTCTTCTTGGGCCCCATCTCTCGAAGGAGTTTTAGAATTTTTGGAGATCTCGACATCTGCGATTTATGCAATTCGGCGCACTGCGACGTTCCTTCTTCGGAGGCCTTTTTCATCGTATTTTGGTCCACGAGGCCCCCAGAGCTACCCCAAAGGAATCTTTGGACAATTTTTGCACCATCGGTTTCACGAGAGGTAGACCTTCGATTTCTGTATGATCACCTTGCTTCATTATGAGTTTTTGGCATGGTTTGCGAGGCATCTTTGAACCCCTTTCCTGCTGGTGGTTTTTCTAGATAGCGGAGGCTTCTCGGATTTTTATCTCAGCACTCGGGCATTTGATTTCGACTTGTAAGGACTCGATAGACATCTACGCTTTGCGAGGATCACCGTCGTATTTTTATTGAAATTTTTGGACATTATCTCACAGGTGATAATTAAGCTTCTTTGGGACTGAATTTACAGCAGATTGTACACTTAGAAATTTTGTGTTGATTACAATGTTTGGACCTTATCTTTGTACCCAGGAGGTGTTTTTGGGTGTTTTTGGATGTTACGGAATTTGAGTTGGCGTAGTTTCGTGAAAGGTTCAAGTCTTGAAGATTGAAGGTGAAGAAGGTTGGATCATTTAACTCAATCTCAAGAAAGAAGAATTCAAAAGGATCAGGTATGTTTATCTAAAGATTATTGGTGATCCGAATACTTCTTGTAGTGTAGAAACACCTGGAAGAATTTTTAATTGCATAAAAATCAAAAACTGGTGTTCGGACATGTTCAGGATCCGGATCAGAGCCAGCGATCCGGATCCCGAAGGTTGTTGTTTCATACATTACTTCAATCCGGATCGCAACATCTCACGATCCGGATCCCGAACGTTGAGTTTTCTGAATTGTATGAACGATCCGGATCAGGCATTCCGATCCGGATCTCGAACGATTGTTTTTCTGGAAACCGTCTTTCTTGCTACTGCAATCCGGATCGCCCAAATCCGATCCGGATTGCCGTCCGTCAAAATTCCAGAAATGTTAGGTTTTTGATTCTTATCTCCTTCCAAATGTTTCTAACCTATAAATAGACCCTATGACTCCTTTTCTAGGGTTAATCCAGATAGAGCCGTCATATTCATATATCATCTTATACGGCCTAAGATCCACATATAGAGAAGAAAGAAAATCATTAGATAATACTCTATGTTTCTTCATCTATATTGATTAGTTTGATTCTAGGTTTTCATACTCATATCTTGAGTTGAATCAAACTAATGAATACTTAGATGGTATTTCCGATCTATCTTTGATCTAAGTATTCGGCGGATCATCACCACCCAAAAACAACGATTTACCCCAAAATCGGCGCGTGGATTCGCGTGTCCTTGTGGATTCAAGGTTCAACCGCTCTCGTGGATTCGGAGCGAGGCACGTTCGTGGATTCGAAGGGTGCTACTGGGTGAAGACCGTGGATTCGGTCGGACGTCGTGGATTCGACGTTGGACGCCGTGGATTCGGCGTTGGGCGCAGATCGTGGATTCGAGAAGCGTCGTGGAGCGAGCGGAGAAGATCCTCTAGGAGCGTATGGAAAAGGTTGAGTCGTAAGTGTGTACGGTAAATCACCTTGTACGTGTTTTAATTCTAGTGGATTTCGCCGTATTATCGGTCCCGTGGTTTTTTACTCCGGTGATGGAGTTTTCCACGTAAAAATCTTGCGTGTTATTTTTATTTCCGCATTGGGTTTTTTATTACGCAACGATTTTTGAGTGTTTATTCGTTTACACCTATTCACCCCCCTCTAGGTGTTTCTTCCCCTATTTAGATCTATATTACATATAACCCAACAAGTGGTATCAGAGCGGGAATAGGGTTGTAAACAATGGTTGAAGGTGGAAACATCAATCGACCCCCTTTCTTTGATGGAACAAATTATGCGTACTGGAAAGTACGGATGAAAGCCTTTTTAATTTCCATCGACGAAAGGGTGTGGCAATCAATTGAATTAGGATGGACTAATCCAACTGAAATTATCTCTGATGTTCGCACCTTAAAACCTAGGTCGAAATGGACCAAGGAAGAGTTAGATTCATCTTCTTACAATGGCAAGGGAATTAATGCTATTTTTAATGCCTTATCTCAAACTGAATTCTCTCGCGTCTCGGCATGTGAGACTGCGAAAGAAATCTGGGATGTTCTTCAGGTTACACATGAGGGAACTAACCTCGTGAAGATTCAGAAACTGCAAATGCTCACGAGCAAGTTTGACTCTATCTTGATGGCAGAAAATGAATCTTTCACGGACTACTATACACGATTGCAAGACATCGTAAACTCATGTGCTAACCTGGGAGAGAAGATTCCAGAATTTAAGGTTGTAAGAAAGATCTTAAGAACTCTTCCTGAACGATTTCGCCCAAAGGTTACAGCCATTGAAACTATTAAACACCCGGACGAAATGCGTGTAGAAGAATTAGTTGGTTCATTACAAACATATGAAATGACATTTACTACTAACAATTCTTCTAGAAAAGCATCCTCTTCTAAGTCTTCAGGTTATGCGTTGAAAACAACTAAGGAAGAAGACGCGGATACATCCTCCTCAGACGATGACGAGAACCTTTCTATGGAGGAATTTGAGAAGCAGCTCGCTCTCTTGACAAGGAAGTTTCGCCGCAACTTTCGAAGGGGTAATTCAAGTAAATCTCCATCCTTCGGAAAGTCGAACAAAGGCAAGGGTACTTCAAGTTACAAGTCAAGAAAGCAAGAGAACTTCTCAAAGGATAAGAAAAGTTCAGAGGGACAACTACAATGCTTCAAATGTCGAGGCTACGGCCACATTGCAACGGAGTGTCCCAACAAGTATCCGGCAAAGAAGAAGGCGATGCAAGTCGTCACTTGGGATGACAACTCAACGTCAAATGAGTCGTCTTCAAGTGATGAAGAAAAGAGCACCACGGCATTCCACGCGTCCACATCTTCACCCTTCATGTGCTTTATGGCAAGTACGTCCGAGTCATTGTCCAACTCCACTGTTGAAAAGATTGCAACGGACAACGAATCGGATGATTCGGAAGGTGAAGATTTTGCTCTAGCCTACCACAGACTTTTGAGGGATTCAAAGAAAGTGGCTAAGCAAAACAAGAGTTTGAGAGGGAGATTGCATGATCTCGAAGAAGAAGTAAAAAGGGCAACTTCTCTCTCAAACGCTCTTGAAGTGGAAAGGAAAAATCTGATAAAAGCAAATGTTTCCCTTCAAGAGTCCAATGAGCTTTTTGAGAAGGAACATACAAATCTGGTGGATAAAGCGGATCACTTCTCAAAGCTCTACAACGAGGCTCGACAGGATAACCTGGAAATGACAAAGACCATTTTCCAACTCAAGGATGACTTGCAGCGATTCTCTTCAGGAAGGAGTAAGTTGGATAGGCTTCTTGGTCTTGGTCAAACAAATCGGTTCGGCCTCGGGTACACTCAAACTGGAAACAATCCAAGTTCGAGTGGGACAGTTTTTGTGCCTCAGTCGGTATCTCCTCCTCCGACATCGGAATTCAAGACAAACAACGACAACAAACCTACTTCATCCTCTTTGGGATCGTCAAGATCTAAGGCATGTTTTCGTTGTGGTGTTTCAGGGCACATAAGAAGATATTGCAAGACGGGAATCAAACGCTCACTTCAAACACCTCTTGCAATGACTACCACAAAGGTGATTCCTCGGAAATCAATTGCAAATCAATTGAAGGAAAAGAACCTTGGTAGTTTACCGCGCAAGACGACTTCATCAAGGAGCAGCAATCATTTTAACAAGACGCTTTCACCTAGGCATATAACTTCACGACCATTACCGACGCATTCCAAAAAGGTTTGGGTGCGCAAAGGTGAAATCTTTCCTTGTCTTGTTACCAATGTTTCCTTGCATGCATATGATAGTTCGTCTTGGTATCTGGATAGCGGGTGTTCCCGTCACTTGACCGGTGACAAAAATAGTTTTCAAAATCTTGAGAAAATCTCCGGAGGACTCGTTGTTTTCGGAGACGGTCGATCTTCCAAAATTGTCGGAAAAGGAACAGTAGCTATTCCAGATGGCCCGGTTCTAAATAATGTGTTATTTGTTGATGGTCTTAAGACTAACCTCATAAGCATAAGTCAACTTTGCGACAATGGTTTTTCAGTTAACTTTTCATCTGTTGAATGCGTTGTAACTGATAAGGACCATGTTTTCTTTTTAAAAGGGGTTAGATCTGAAAACAATTGCTATGTTGTTCCTAATAAAATTTCAGAAAAATGTAACCTAGTTTCTTTGGATAATGAAACAATTTGGCATGAAAGGCTAGGTCACATAAATTTTAAGGAACTTGCTAGAATTTCAAACAAGGACGTGGTCAAGGGGGTTCCAAAACTTTTATTTAAACAAAACATTGTGTGTGGTGGTTGCCAAAAGGGAAAACAGTCCAGGACTGCACACAAGAACTTGAACCACGTTGGTACAAAACGGCCTTTGGAACTTTTACACATGGATTTAATGGGGCCAACTCGTCAACCATCTTTGGGAGGTAAATGGTATATTTTCTTGATGATTGATGATTTCTCTCGGTATTCTTGGGTAGCATTTTTAAAAGAGAAAGCTGATACTTTTGATTCTTTTCACGAGATTTGCCTTCGTATTATGATTGAAAAGAATGAAAAGATCATTCGTGTTAGAAGTGATAGAGGTGGAGAATTCGTTAACTCTAAATTCATTGACTTTTGCACTTCAAACGGTATTAAGCATGAATTCTCTGCACCCTATACACCTCAACAGAATGGTGTTGTCGAGCGCAAAAACAGGGTTGTTCAAGAGATGGCACGTGTTATGCTTCACAGCCGGAATTTACCGCTACATTTTTGGGCTGAAGCTGTGAACACTGTAATCTATGTAATTAATCGAGTTTATTTGCGCTCGGGAACGTTAAATACACCATATGAACTATGGTGCGGTAGAAAACCCAACATCAAATATTTTCGCATCTTCGGGAGTCGGTGTTACATTTTACGTGACCGTGAAAATCTTGGAAAGTTTGACTCTCGAAGTGACGAAGGGATATTCTTGGGGTATTCTACAAATAGTAGAGCATATCGAGTATTTAACTTGGAATCTAAGACGATCGTAGAATCTATAAATGTTAAAGTAGATGAAGCTTTTCACTTTGGATCTGGAAAATCTACCCTCGATATCTCTCTAGATGATGATTCACCTGCCATTGCATCTTCTCATAATAATACTTCCAATATTAATGATGCATCTAATGGTTCTTCAAGTTTATCTGATGTGCAGGAATCATCTCATATACCTCCGAGTACTCCGTTTCAACAAACGCTACGAATCTCCAAGGATCATCCGGAATCGAATATTATTGGAGATCCACAAGAAGGAGTTAGAACTCGGAGGCAGTTGGTTTGTGGATTCGCTTGCTACGTATCTTTAATCGAACCAAAGAACATAGATGAAGCTCTTCAGGATGACTACTGGATTAAAGCAATGCAGGAAGAGCTCCATCAATTTGAGCGAAACAAAGTCTGGGAATTAACGAAGCCTCCAAAGCAACATAATGTGATAGGTACCAAATGGATCTTCAAGAACAAGAAAAATGAGGATGGTACTATCATCAGGAACAAGGCACGATTAGTTGCTCAAGGCTACTCTCAAGTAGAAGGTATAGACTTTGATGAAACATTCGCCCCTGTAGCTAGACTCGAGTCCATTCGTATACTATTTGCTATTGCTTGTCATTTTAAAATCAAATTATTTCAAATGGACGTTAAGAGCGCGTTTCTAAATGGGTTTTTAAATGAGGAAGTTTATGTGGCTCAACCGAAAGGTTTTGTAGACCATAAACAACCTAACCATGTTTTTCGTTTGAAAAAGGCTATTTACGGTCTGAAACAAGCACCGCGAGCATGGTACGAAAGGTTGACAAAGCACCTTTTGGAGAAGGGCTATACTCGAGGGGGAGCTGACAGGACTCTCTTTGTGAAGCATTATCAAAGCAATTTCATTGTAGCACAAATCTATGTCGATGACATTGTATTTGGCGCAACAAGAGATAATGATGCTTCTAAATTTGCGGAGACCATGGAAAGCAAATTTGAGATGTCCATGATGGGCGAATTGACTTATTTTCTTGGATTGCAAATTAAACAAAATGATGAAGGTATTCACTTGAGTCAATCCAAGTATGCAATGGAGTTGGTTAAAAAGTTTGACTTAGAAAATTCGAAGGATTTTCCGACTCCAATGGGAACTAGCCACAAGGGACTTGGAAGTGATTCACAAAGTGAGAATGTAGACGAGAAACTGTATCGAAGTATGATTGGAAGTCTACTTTATCTCACGGCTAGTCGCCCGGATATATCCTTTAGTGTTGGGATTTGCGCGAGATATCAATCAGCACCAAAGGAGGTTCACCTGAAAGCGGTGAAAAGGATCATCCGGTACATCAAAGGATCAATTAATTTCGGAATTTGGTATCCTATGGGAACTAGTTTGGATATTGTTGGATACTCAGATGCCGATTGGGCAGGATCAGTGGATGATCGGAAAAGCACGAGTGGTGCATGCTTCTATCTTGGCCATTGCCTTGTTGCATGGCACAGTAAAAAGCAGAATTGCATAGCACTCTCGACTGCCGAAGCGGAATACATTTCAGCGGGTAGTTGTTCAACCCAACTCATTTGGATGAAAAGTGTGTTGAGCGACTTCCGGATTTCAGCATCTTCGGTAACAATTCTTTGTGACAACACAAGTGCAATTAACATTTCTAAAAACCCTGTGTTGCACTCTAGAACAAAACATATTGAACTTAGATATCATTTTCTTAGAGAGCTAGTTGAATCAAATACTCTTCAACTTTCATATATTTCAACTGAGGATCAATTAGCTGACATTTTAACAAAACCTTTGGATCAAAAATGTTTTATTCATTTGCGAAAAGCAATTGGAATGCTTTCCTTGAAATAAACTTCTTTTTGAAACCTTTGCTTAGGATAGGTTTTGTTTTTGTTTTGTTTTGTTCATTATCTATGTTTGTACATAGGACATTAATTGAGCATAGATCATAATTGACTTTAATTGCATCTTTTCGCACATTTAGAAATTTATTATGCTTTTGCCATCATAATATTTCACTGTTGCAATGATCATTTATGTTAATTAAATCATCTTCTAAGTGATCAAAGTCAATTTCTCTCTCAATGATCTCTTGGTATAGTCATTATCTTATTTGACTGCTTAGTCGAGTATGAAATCGAGATCTATTTTTGGTTGAATACTTTATATCTTAAATAATTGATAGCCAATTGAGGGGGAGTCAAAGAAATGTAAAATGCTCAAAAGATGTGGAAAGAGTTACATCCCAATGAGGAGTGTGAAAACTACCACCACATGGAGGAAAGAGCTACCACCTCGGTCGTCCGAGTATTGTGTGCAGCTACCACATGTATACCAAGCATGGTTGTTCAATTCTTGATTAAGTAAAATGCATGTTGAAATACTTGACTCCGTCAAATTTCAAGGTTGGTATAAGGTGGGATTTTAAAGAAAGATGCTCAAAGAGCCACTCTCTTCAACAGATTGTCTAGATAAATTATCTACCATATTTGGGATTTTAAACATCTATTGATCTTTGTATTACATTTTCTTTACCGAACTGATGATTTGATAAAGGCATTACTCATAAGATCAAGTTAGATGTAATTGAAGGTGTTCAACTTTAAGGGATTTAATTTTTGTAAATTCTCGTTTCATTTTTGGATATTATTGATAGATTTGGCATAATCTAATTCTTGTTGTATGAAACGATGATTTTTGTTTAAAGTTGATACACGATTGTGCTTACAATCTTTTTCTGGTTTTTCTTGAATTTCTCTGAAATTTTTCTGAAGAAAAAGTTGGAGCCGATCCGGATCGGGCAAGATGATCCGGATCCCGAACGCAGGCTTCTTCCTGCGGCTGGCCGATCCGGATCGAAATCTCGATCCGATCCGGATCACGGCTAGGGTTTTATTAAGAACAAGAGGGTTTTGATTTCTTTTACCGTAATCTTTTGTTCTCAAGTCTCTAGAGCCTCTCTCTCTAGAACTATTGCACCTTGGAGCTTTCCAAACTCAAGTTCTTCGAATACAAGTAAGTTTTATTGATCAAAATCTCGATTTTTCACCGTTTTTCTTTTTCCTCCTCAAACGTGATGAATTTCTTGGATCGATTTCGTTTGTGGATGGTTTTTGATCAAATTTCTTTTGAAATAAGAACTCTGGGTAGATTAGTTTTGATTATATGCTAGGTATTCTCCTGATTAACGGATTTTTAGGCTTCGATTTCTAAAAATTTCGGTTTTAGGGCATATAATAAGGATTTTCGAAAATCATGCAATTGATCTATTTTTAAAAGTCCTTTTGCAAAACTAATTTGATTCTTAGTCTCTCTACATGATTATGATTGTTTGGGTACAATTTTTCAAATCTTTGAAAATTAACAATTTCTCATGTGTTCTTGAGTTGGTCTTCACAGGACTTCAATCTTCTTAAGGCACTTGGATCAATGGAATTCTCATGGATCATTCTTTTGTTGGTCACAATAGTGCACACTCGGGCCACAAACAAATTAAAGAGAGCTAAGAAAACACAACAAAAAGGTGAGTTTCTTCTGATCAGTGACACAGAAGTGGAAGCAGACTGTCAAGAGGTAGATTGGACTGAATTGACAGATGATGATGACTCACTGACTGAACAAAAGGCGTCTGATGGTTCAAAAGGAAAAGCTTCCGATGGATCAAAAGGAAAGGCACCCATGGACAAAGGAAAAGCGCCTATGGCTAAACCAACCATCTCTGTGAAAAGAAAACGAGTAACTAGACGCTTTGGACTACGACGAGACGCTGATATTAACACGCCGATAGTTCCTGACTCCCCGCCTCGCGTGGAAGGAGTGTTCGTCAGCATGGATCGCCTTCGAGCGTTTGAACGTCGTGAATGCATCGGTGAACGTCATGTCAACATTGAAGCTCTCCGAAATCACTCACCTGAGTTTGGAACCTTGATTGAGCAAGCTAATCTCATCCAAGTCTGCCGATTCCCCGAACTACTTGGGTATTGTTTGTATCGTGTAAGAACCTTTTACACGAATGCAAGACATCTTCGAGAAGATGAAAATGGATCAATGCATTTCTATACAAATATCCAAGGGATGAACCTTAAAATCACTCCGCAGCTAATTGGCGAAGTCCTTGGAATGGAATCTAACACATCGGGACTCAACTTTTTGAAAGGAAGAAGTTTGACGAATGCCTTGTGGCGAACAGTGATAGATAAAATTTGTTTGGAAGGAACGAATTCAGCTAATGGTAAAAGTGTAAAATCCAAACATCTTCGACTGGAGTACCGATTTCTAAATTTCATCACGTGTTACAACATTCTACCTAACATGCAGACTAAGGTCGTGAGATGGGAGAGACTGCTGTTCCTATATCTCTTAGGTCATCCCTCTGAGGCTGTAGGATTGAACATGAATATCCCCTACATAATTTGGAATAGAATGTCAAGATATATTGTGCATCCTCATCCTTCTGAGCGACTTCCGTTTCCGTTAATCATCATGAGGATATTACAAAAGTTTGACATTGATATAAGCTCGACATCTTATCAACACTGTTGGGGGATGATAGATGAGTCAACGATTGTGAAGTCACTTCACAAATTACCACATGTTACTCCGACACATTCCACTGGAAGGAAACCTTGTGTCGGCACCTCGGCCTCACCGTCTCAACAAGCATCAGAACA
Source organism: Tillandsia leiboldiana (assembly GCA_029204045.2). NCBI lineage: Eukaryota > Viridiplantae > Streptophyta > Magnoliopsida > Poales > Bromeliaceae > Tillandsia > Tillandsia leiboldiana. Next base: position 13,493,148 of record CM055068.1, read on the forward strand.
AAGGCGAATGTCTGAAGAACTCGAGATCATAACGGCATCCCAAATTACATTGACCAAGAAAGTAAATTCAATGAGGAATTTGATCAAGAACATGTTCACTAAGATGGGATATAGTGCGTCTGAGGACTCAGACTCGGATGACTAATTTGTGCTTTAACAATTTTTGTGCAGATTTGTGCAGGATTTTATCTTTTTAGATTTTAGTTCAGTTTTTAGGACTTACTCTTAGTTCTAGTTCTTACATTTCGGAACAATTTTTGAAATTTTTAACTCTCCTTAAATTTTTGGTAATTTTGGCTTTGTTTGTGACAAAAAGGGGGAGAGAGTTTAGAGAGAACTTGAACAATGATTGAACAATGATGATGTGAATGTGTGAACATCAAGGTAAGTATCACTTCAACTCTGACTTTGGTGAAGGGTAAGTATCACAACTTTGGTTTTTATCTTGTGATTTGTTGCATGTTCCTACTAACTATTCGACTAACTATTTGGACATGTATTATTACTAACAAGTTGTTTGATTACTAACAAAGCAAAGTTATGACATTTGGAATTTTATTGCTTAGAAGATATGTCAATGTTTGATTGTGATCTTATTACATATCTGAATTACTCAATGTCATGGTGAGCATAAACTCTATCTCTGTTAGGTTTTGAATGCTAAATATTCTTGAGGTATCTAACGATCTCTTTTTGTCAAGAATGATTTCTTTGTGCAGAGAGTACAGATGTCTAAGTCTAGAGTCTGTTTTAGGAGTTTATCTCATGTTTTTAAATTTTTGGATCTCCATTGTAAATTTTTGTTGTATGGTGATAGCAACAAAAATATCTTTTTGAATTTTCTTTAGTGGATCTGTGTTTTGTCACGAAACCGCCAAAGGGGGAGATTGTTACGAAATTTGAGTTGGCGTAGTTTCGTGAAAGGTTCAAGTCTTGAAGATTGAAGGTGAAGAAGGTTGGATCATTTAACTCAATCTCAAGAAAGAAGAATTCAAAAGGATCAGGTATGTTTATCTAAAGATTATTGGTGATCCGAATACTTCTTGTAGTGTAGAAACACCTGGAAGAATTTTTAATTGCATAAAAATCAAAAACTGGTGTTCGGACATGTTCAGGATCCGGATCAGAGCCAGCGATCCGGATCCCGAAGGTTGTTGTTTCATACATTACTTCAATCCGGATCGCAGCATCTCACGATCCGGATCCCGAACGTTGAGTTTTCTGAATTGTATGAACGATCCGGATCAGGCATTCCGATCCGGATCCCGAACGATTGTTTTTCTGGAAACCGTCTTTCTTGCTACTGCAATCCGGATCGCCCAAATCCGATCCGGATCGCCGTCCGTCAAAATTCCAGAAATGTTAGGTTTTTGATTCTTATCTCCTTCCAAATGTTTCTAACCTATAAATAGACCCTATGACTCCTTTTCTAGGGTTAATCCAGATAGAGCCGTCATATTCATATATCATCTTATACGGCCTAAGATCCACATATAGAGAAGAAAGGAAATCATTAGATAATACTCTATGTTTCTTCATCTATATTGATTAGTTTGATTCTAGGTTTTCATACTCATATCTTGAGTTGAATCAAACTAATGAATACTTAGATGGTATTTCCGATCTATCTTTGATCTAAGTATTCGGCGGATCATCACCACCCAAAAACAACGATTTACCCCAAAATCGGCGCGTGGATTCGCGTGTCCTTGTGGATTCAAGGTTCAACCGCTCTCGTGGATTCGGAGCGAGGCACGTTCGTGGATTCGAAGGGTGCTACTGGGTGAAGACCGTGGATTCGGTCGGACGTCGTGGATTCGACGTTGGACGCCGTGGATTCGGCGTTGGGCGCAGATCGTGGATTCGAGAAGCGTCGTGGAGCGAGCGGAGAAGATCCTCTAGGAGCGTATGGAAAAGGTTGAGTCGTAAGTGTGTACGGTAAATCACCTTGTACGCGTTTTAATTCTAGTGGATTTCACCGTGTTATCGGTCCCGTGGTTTTTTACTCCGGTGATGGAGTTTTCCACGTAAAAATCTTGCGTGTTATTTTTATTTCCGCATTGGGTTTTTTATTGCGCAACGATTTTTGAGTGTTTATTCGTTTACACCTATTCACCCCCCTCTAGGTGTTTCTTCCCCTATTTAGATCTATATTACATATAACCCAACATTGGACCCGTTGGAATTGTAGAAATCCGAGGATTGTCCCCGTTCAGTTTCAGCCTTTTTGGACTTTGGATCAATTTGCACTTCCAGGTGGGTTGCTTCGTCTTCAAAACCGGTGGATTGATCATTAATTCTATATTGTAGTGAACATGCATGATTGTGAGATGTATTAGGAAGCATGCTAGAAGGAGAGAATTGATGTTCTTTGTGTTGCTATGATGATCATATTGATTTATTGCTTCCTAAATATGTTCAATCAAATACTATCATTGGAACTTGACCTAGCACCCCGTCATTTGCTGCATGTTTAACCTGACTAGTAGAAAACTCCAATTTGGGCTAGGTTTATTTATGCTTTAGACATCCACACGTTATACTTTATTCCTGGACTTAGGGTTTCTCCTCGCCCGAGTAGTGGGCCGAGTGGTCGGGATTTATTGTTAGTGTGGGATGCATGTTACACTCGTGCTTGGGAGCAGAGTGGAGTCTGGTAGATGTAGCTGGTCTTTTATCTGTGGTGGGAGCCGTTTGGGTGAACGGTGGTCCCGGGATGTCTTGTTTCTCTGTTTATGTGTCGCCACTGTGTTAGTGGCAATAGTATACTGTCACGCCCCGGGGTCGAAACTGCGACCCGGGCTCACTAACAGATCCGCCATCTGTACGGAAACTGCCGTACAGACGAAGCGTCTAACCTGCAAAAAGAATCAACTATAGTATACAGATATCAGAGCTGAAAGTAACTACTAAAAACTGAAAATAATACAATATCCATCTCCCAAATACGATCGTATACAAAGTCCTCTGATACAAAACTCAAAAGGGCGATATCTCTAATAAAATACATCGATGTACAAGCTCTCAATACAAAAAAAATCCTCACTACATCAGTCTCTCAAACTGTAAAATAAAGTACAACTCTATACCTCACAACAAAGGTCTCTCAACAGAGGAAAAAGAAGTAAACTAATCTACTGAAGCTCTCCTCTGAAGGGGTACCTGTAGTGATCCGACCTTTCGGGGTATTTTTGACTTACGTGTAGTCATTTAAGCCTTTAAGTGAAATAGAATTATTCAATTCTTGAAGTTGGCCATTGTGGGACGCTAGTATTTTTCCGCGATTGTACGCGGAAAAAGAAAGCCGACGGCGCGATCGGATCTGAAATCCGATATCGGGAACCCCCTGAACGGGATTCAAAGTGATACGGTAATTAGTCGTGCATCGGAATTCGTGCTAAATATCTTGCACCCGTTAGAGATAAGGTGGTTTATCTCGTGGGGGATAATTAATTAGTTAATTAATTATCCCAGACGGAAAATTAATTAATTCTCTTACGTACGAATTAAAGAGGAATTAATTAAAGGTAAAGTACGACTATATAAGGGATCCCGATTATCGGAAAGGAAAAGAAAAGAAAATAAAAACCCTAATAGGAGAGAAGGGAAAAAGGAAAAGACGGAACCCTAGCCGGAAGAAAGGGAAAGGAGAAAGAGAATGAGCTCGATCTTCCCGGACGCCGAACCGAAGACAAGAACGCGACCGGACAACCTTCCCGTCGATCTTCGGTTAGTAAAATAATTTATTTAAATTATTTGGGATTTTGTTCGTTGTCTCTTTCGTTGAGTTCTTGGTTTCTTGTTTTCTCCGTCGTATCCGTCACCGTCGCCGACATCGTCTTCTTGAAAAGGCACGGAACGGACGGCGGAGGCGCGCGGTGCCGCTAGGGCATCGCGCGGAGGAGGGTCACGGACGGCACCGCACGGGCGCCGCGCGGCCACCGCGCGGACCCGCAACCGTGCGGGTACCGCGCGGACGCCGCGCGGCTGCCGCGCGGGAGGCACCCGCGCGGGCCCGCAACCTTGCGGGCACCGCGCGGGCGCCGTGCGGCTGCCGCGCGGGCGGCCCCCGCGCGGGCCCGCATCCATGCGGGCACCGCGCTGGCGCCGCACGGCTGCCGCGCGGGAGGCACCCGCGCGGGCCCGAACCCGTGCCGGCACCGCGCGGGCGCCGCGCGGCTGCCGCGCGGGAGGCACCCGCGCGGGCCTGCACCCGTGCGGGCACCGCGCGGGCGCCGCGGGGCTGCCGCGCGGGCGCCGCGCGGCTGCCGCGCGGGCGGCACCCGCACGGACCCGCAACCGCGCGGGCGCCGTGCCGGGCCGCACCCGCGCGGGCACCGTGCGGCCGTCGCACGGGCAACCCGCGCGGGGCACCGCGCCGCGAGGGCATCGTCCGCGGAGATACGCCGCGCGGTTCTGAATCGCGCGGGGCTCCGGCAGACGGCGACGGCGGCTCGGGAATTCCGTTTCGTCAACCGGACAATGTTGGACTTTTCCGTCAAAAAGAGTAAATTGGGTCTTGTGTTTTCGGATGTAAGTACACGCTTTTGACTATAGTTATCCTTGCGGACTTTCTTTAGGTCCAGACGCGCAGCGGGGGTGCGCGAAAGATTCGGGTGTTCCGATCTCTCTCCAAATAGGTGGGTACGGTTGCTCTAAATACAACCAGTGCAGTAAGTGCATCTATCGTCATTAAAGTGCTCTCAATTTATCTAACAAAGTAGATGGACAGTTTAACCTTTCGCATAATTGTGTTATTATCTAACAATTGAAGCGGCTGCGGTCGCAATGTTCATGACACGCCGATCTCGGCAAATCCGTTTTGGGATGCTGAACGTACACAGGCGGATTGGCCTCCGCATGGGTGTACTTTTCCGGAAGAGTGGTCTTGTATGACCCGTGTTCCTCACAAAGGGGTGGGAGCCGTGAGGACCCCTTCGCGCCCGCTGGGAATAGCACACCAGCACCGTGGAAGGGGTTAAATGCATCAAAGAAGTGTTTGCGCACGAGGGGAGACTTTGGTCTCTCCGATAAATAATCTGGGGTTGGTGCCCAATTAAATTGACAAATCTGGGGTTGGGGCCCAGCTTAATATGTGCAGGGTTTTAGCGAAATGGTTCCGGTGTTTCCGGTTTGCTCCTTATTCCTTATTGTTGTTAGACATCTACTTTGTTTGTCACTGACATTACCCACTCCGTGACAGGCGCTACGAGGGGCGTTAGCCGGGAGATTGTTGAGACTGCGTCGCGAGGGCCGTAGTCAGAACACTTGGTTATTATCATTATCTCATCTCTCTTACGCATTTTAGTTAATTTGCTTGTGAGTAGTAATATTCGTGGACATGTATTACTTGGCACTGTGGATGAGTTGTACTTTTATAGTTTGGTTCTTTTGGTGATGTTTTCTTATGCGGCATGTTTTCATGATAAACCAAATGACTTTGAAAAGGTTTTCTCAAAACGAAGTGCCGTGTGGGCACGGGTTTTGCAATTGCTGGCTTTATCCTTTCTAAACATTGATGCCGCTTTAATATTCCGCTTGATGTTGAATGTCTATTGTATGGTTGATGGTTGGTGGTTGATGTATGTTGTTGTAAATGAGACGCCGTGCATATACAAAGGAGACTCTGTCCGCGGACAGGGAGAATTTTGTGTATGTGGCGGTCTGGCACGCACCGGGGATGAGGTTTAATGTACCTTGTTAAGAAAAAAAAAAGATACACACGATTTTCCGCTTTGATAGACTCAAAAACCCCCGGGGGCGTGACAGATTAAATGGTATCAGAGAAAAACAACCATAACCATAGTAGACGTGATCCACATCCACAGTGTAGGGTACCACAAGCAAATTAGACATGAGATAACCAAGGTATAGGTGCGTAGTACGTGAGAGTACGGGGAAAAGGGGAGCGTAATGTAGGTGTAATCGTAAGACAGGGTGTTAGGGTTATAACCTTAGGGTTAACGTGGTTTCTTTGTCTATAGCGGACGATGGCCCGGACTAGATCGTCCACCGAGAATGCGGACGCGGACAGAGTGACCCCGACCACCGCAGAAAACCAGCTCCTCCGACAACAACTGCGGGAAATGGCCGGGCAATTAGCGACGCTGACGGAGCAGGTTCGTCACCTGACGCAGCAACAGGCAACCGCGCCAGCCGAGCGCGATCCGACCCCTCCGCCCGAAGCCACCGCACCCACTACGGGACCGCAAGGGACGGGTGGCACGATGACGGAACAGCCCCCATCCCCAAGGGATGTACCGACTCCGACGACCACGGGGCCCGTGGTGGGGGCGACAGCAGGGGAGGCAGGAACGACCCCTACTCTCGGGGGGTCCGCCGCTGTAGGAGGGATTACGGAGCAACGAACGACGCGAGAAAGGGTCAGGACGAATTTGACTAGGTTCAAGAAGCATGACCCTCCCACTTTTGAGGGAGAGACGACCGACCCATGGGTCGTCGAGAAATGGGTAGACACCATGGAAAAACTCTTCGAGGACCTACTGATGGAGGAACACGAGCGGGTTCCACTAGCCGTTCACTTCCTCGAAGGGAATGCACGCATCTGGTGGAAGACGGTACGCCCGGATCCGTCTACAAACGACCCGCTACCGACATGGACGACCTTTAGAGAGGAACTTTTTGACGCTTTCTTCTCCGATAGCGTCAAGCGGCAATTGGAAGACGACCTGAAGAACATTAGACAAGGGAACCGCTCGGTCATGGAATATCAAAGGGAGTTCGTAAGATTGGTTAATTGCGTCCCGTTTGTTATATGAGATGAACCCCACAAGGCCCGTCTTTTTGTGGACGGGTTACGGAGCGACATCTTTGAGATGGTCCAGGCAGCGGACCTGCGCACGTTCAGGGAAGTGGTGGATAGGGCCACCATAGTGGAGCGGGGGTTCGCTATCACCCGAGCTCGACGTGAGGGATCAGAAAATAACCGGGACAGGAAGCGGACACAGACTTACCCGGGAGGGGGTCCGTCTGGTGGGAGCCGACCCCCAAAGTACCCCAAGACGCAACAAGGAAGCAAGAGTGCGCCTATCGGAAAGCCGCGACCACCGAACAAGCCATGCGTTATTTGCGGAGCATCGCATCCAGTGACGGAATGCCCTAAGAGACAGGATCACTGTTACCGCTGCGGCAAACCAGGGCATTTCCGATTCAACTGTCCTCTGAACACTGGAGCGGCATCTTCCGCAGCTTCCACCCCAACGGCATAGCCACCGGGACGGGGTAGAGCATCAACGGGAATACCCCCACACCCTCCGGCGCCAAGAGCAGAAGGAGAATCGCGACCACAGCCAGGAGGGAGGCTCTACTCCATGGGCCAACATGGAGCGACACTGCAAAAGGAGGCGGTCGCAGGTATTACCTCCGTTTCTAATTTCCGAGCACGAACCCTGTTTGACACCGGGGCGACTCGCTCTTTTATTTCCCGCACTTTTGCACAAACACATCTACTAGAAAGTAGTCCCCTCGATGTCTTACTGACCGTCCAGACCCCCGGGGGGCCAATCGCGGCAACTGGCCTAGTACCCTCTTGTTCAATAAGACTGGGAAGGTTGTCGTGCCCCTGGGACCTGGTGGTCATACCGCTAAAGGAATACGACGTGGTTTTGGGCATGGACTGGCTTACCGAGTATCAGGCGGTCATCGACTGCGAGAAGCGCCAGGTGCAACTACAGAAGCCGGGATTTCCAGAAAATGTGTACTTGCTATGTAAAAGCACTTCCTTTTTGGCTATCATCTCCGCGTCGCGAGCTAGGAAGTTAATGGAGGGCGGGTGCGTGGCCTATCTAGCCTCAGTAGATTTAGCCACCCGACCCGTTCCCTCGCCTTCCGAAATTCCCGTGGTAAGGGAATTTCTGGACGTATTTCCGGCAGAGCTCCCCGGAGCGCCACCGGAACGAGAAGTCGACTTTCCCATTGAACTACTTCCCGGCACCAAACCCATCACCAAGGCACCGTACAGGATGGCCTTCGCAGAGTTGAAGGAACTCAAGGCACAGTTGGAGGACCTTTTGGATAAAGGCTTCATCAGACCTAGCGCGCCACCCTGGGGCGCGCCCGTCCTGTTTGTGAGAAAGAAGGACGGAAGTCTCCGGTTGTGCATCGACTACCGTGAGATAAATAAGGTCACCGTTAAGAACAAGTACCCCCTGCCAAGGATCGACGACCTCTTCGACCAACTACAGGGGGTGACGGTGTTTTCAAAGATTGACCTGCAGTCGGGCTATCATCAGGACCAGGTTAAGGGGGAGGACATCCCCAAAACGGCTTTTCGGACTCGCTACGATCATTACGAATTTACTGTAATGCCGTTCGGGCTCACGAATGCCCATAGATTGACGCGAGCTCCGATTCTCGCCCTGCCGGAACCAGGGGAGGATTATGAAGTGTATTGCGATGCGTCGCGAAACGGACTGGGTGGAGTGCTCATGCAACGGGGGAAGGTTATAGCCTATGCGTCAAGGCAGCTCAAAGAATACGAGCGAAACTACCCCGTGCACGATTTGGAACTCGCAGCGGTTGTGTTCGTCCTCAAGCTTTGGAGACACTACCTGTATGGGGCACACTGCAATGTGTACTCAGATCATAAAAGTCTTAAGTACCTTTTCACCCGAAAGGAGTTAAATTTGCGACAAAGACGGTGGCTCGAGCTATTGAAGGATTACGATTTAACGATCCACTACCACCCGGGAAAGGCAAACGTGGTGGCCGACGCCCTGAGCCGTAAGGGTCAGGCCGAGAAGGCAGGGGTAAGTGCCATCACCCAGCAAGATAGTCTGATTGCAGAATTTTCGCGATTAAGACTAGAAGTAGTACCAACGGGTACAGTCGAACGACTTCTGACACTGGTGGTCAGACCTACCCTGCTTGACAGAATTCTCGAGGGGCAGTCGACTGATGACCAACTCCAGCTGGTGCGAGGTAGAGTAACTGCCGACCCAGGAGGTGATTTCACAGTAAACTCCGACGGCACGATACGATTTCGGGGACGAATCTGCGTGCCGGATCTACCGGAACCCAAAGAGGAAATCCTGCGGGAGGCGTATACAGCTCCATATACAGCGCATCCCGGGGGAACGAAGATGTACAAGGACGTCAAACAGACCTTCTGGTGGCCCAAAATGAAGGGAGACGTGACTCGATTTGTGGCACACTGCCTGGTGTGCCAACTGTGAAGGCCGAGCACCAGCGTCCAGCAGGAAAATTGCAACCCTTACCGGTGCCCGTGTGGAAGTGGGACATGATTACCATGGATCTTGTGACCGGGTTCCCGAGATCGTCACAGGGACACGATGCAATATGGGTAATCGTGGACCGTCTGACGAAATCGGCCCACTTTCTGCCCATACACACGACGTGGGCGCGGGAACGAATGGCGCAAACCTACATCAACGAGATAGTAAGGCTCCATGGGGTGCCGACGACCATCACGTCGGACAGGGACACGCGATTTGTGTCAAACTTTTGGCAAAAGAGGACAAGAAGTTGCGCAATCGAACTATCCCCTATGTGAAGGTCCAGTGGAGCAACCACGAAGAGCGCGAGGCGACGTGGGAACTGGAATCGAAGATGAGGGAATGTTTTCCCGAATTGATTAGTGGGGTTTGTATTTAAGTTTCGGGACGAAACTTTTTATAAAGTGTGAGTGGTGTAGTGATCTGGCCTTTCAGGGTATTTTTGACTTACGTGTAGTCATTTAAGCCTTTAAGTGAAATAGAATTATTCAATTCTTGAAGTTGGCCATTGTGGGACGCTAGTATTTTTCCGCGATTGTACGCGGAAAAAGAAAGCCGACGGCGCGATCGGATCTGAAATCCGATATCGGGAACCCCCTGAACGGGATTCAAAGAGATACGGTAATTAGTCGTGCATCGGAATTCGTGCTAAATATCTTGCACCCGTTAGAGATAAGGTGGTTTATCTCGTGGGGGATAATTAATTAGTTAATTAATTATCCCAGACGGAAAATTAATTAATTCTCTTACGTACGAATTAAAGAGGAATTACTTAAAGGTAAAGTACGACTATATAAGGGATCCCGATTATCGGAAAGGAAAAGAAAAGAAAATAAAAACCCTAATCGGAGAGAAGGGAAAAAGGAAAAGACGGAACCCTAGCCGGAAGAAAGGGAAAGGAGAAAGAGAAGGAGCCCGATCTTCCCGGACGCCGAACCGAAGACAAGAACGCGACCGGACAACCTTCCCGTCGATCTTCGGTTAGTAAAATAATTTATTTAAATTATTTGGGACAGTACCGCTACACTCCAACGACGGGTAGGGAACTAGCTCGCGACTCCCTCGCCTCGGTCAGGAGGATCAGCAACAGAAGCACAGGAACAGGAGAAGAAGTTCCTGGGGAAAAAGACACCACGACGGGTGTGAGAACTACTTCCCACAGTAGTTCTCAGTGGGTGCCGTCAACAAGCCCAACGGTCTGCCCACCAAGTCTACTAGAGGCAAAAGATAACAGTGCAATGAAATCTGAACAAGAAAAGCTGGAGCTACTCTACAGCTACCATGCCTCTATCTAGATGCTCAAAAAGTGAAACAGATGAAAGTAAATGTGACCACACGCACCCAAGGTGCTCAATCGACCCAATCGACCTGACTGCCTCATAGGGTCCAGTCAAGCCTGCGCCTGTCGACTAGGAACGCACCTGCCCACTACCACACATCCACATGAGGACGGGATTTACATGGGGCGTCCTGTCCGACTAACTCACCCCTCGCGCAAAACTGCCTCAACAGGCCCATCGTTGCATCCACTGTGGAAAACTGCCACAACAGGCCAACCATCGTATCCACAGCGGCATCTCAGGGACGCGACTCCAACTGAGGAAAACGGCGCGGCATAGAGTATCAAACATTGGCATAAGCAGGCTATAGTCAAGATCCACGCTCACTCCAAGAGCGGTAGGACTCAAGATCCCCAAATATCTCGCACAACAGTCGGAGCACTCTCGACGACTCAGCTGATCAGCTCGCACGAAACACGAGACACTAGCCTCTCCAACAGCTCGCAGCACAAAGCACACTGGCTGGAGGTATTCCACAGCCAGGAACGGCCCACAACTCAGGCTAACAATACTGGTCGGACAACACTCAACGACTTGGGACCACCGTCAACCACAACGGTTCCCAACAACACTGACCAGAAGATACTCGACGGCCCGGGACTACCGTCTGCTCAACGGCTCCCTCCCACGACAGCACAACAAGGATACAAGACCTCCCGGGACTACCGTTTACCCAAACGGCTCCCGGCACAGATAAGCAACCCACTAACAACTACCAGACTCCACTCTGCTCCCAAGCACGAGTGCAAAGGCATCCCACACTAAAAGAAAGTCCCGACCTCTCGGCCCACTACTCGGGCGAGGATAACACTATGTCCAAGAATAGAAAAACAGTGTGGGTGTCTAACCATAAATAACCCTAGCCCAAGTGAGGGTTTTCTACTGGTCTGGTTACACATGCAACATATGACGGGGGTGCTAGGTCAAGTTCCAAGATAACTATATTAACAGATGATAAAAGGAATAACAATTCCTACAATCTAGCATGCTACACAAGGAAATAAACTATCATGCATAGTCCTACAACAGTAGAATTACTGTACAGTCCATAAAACTTGGAGATAAGGCCACCCACCTCGATTTGCCACCAATTGCTCGTAGACACTTGCAATTGGCCTCCACGCGATCCGCATGCAAAACGGAGCAAGGTGCCGGAGTCCGCACGCAAAACGGAGTCTGCACGCAAAACGGAGCATGGTGACGAAACAAGCACGCAAAACGGAGTCTGCACGCAAAACGTAGCACGGTGCAGAAATTGCACGCAAAACGGAGCACGGTGCCAGAATCCGCACGCAAAACAGAGTCTGCACGCAAAACGGAGCACACCGTCGGGGTCCGCACGCAAAACGGTGCAGAAAAACACGGTCCCTAACACAGATAAGAGCAAGAGGGTCAATTCACTGTCCAAAGAACACCCCCAAAACTGTGCTAAAAATACCGTAAAACTAATGCGTGGGACCTACCCGACTGAGCCGCCGCTGCCAAAACGCTCCGTTGGAAAACCTTGCGCGCTCCACGAGGCCCACGAAGCACCGCCACACCACCCGAAATCTCCTCCTCACTCCCTCTCTCGCTCGGGTGAAGAAGAAAGAAAAGAAAATGGAGGAGAAAAGGTGTGCGGGGAGAAAGAAGAAAAAGAAGAAAAAGAAGAGAGAGGAAAGCGGTCCACGGACCACGGGTCCACGGTGCACCACCAATGGGGAGCCACCGCCGGCCGGTTCACCACACACGGGCGCGTGCACCCGGCCCAGGCACGCGCCCGCCTGCCCACGTGGCGCGCGGCCAACGCGCCACGGGGGCGCGGTTGTTGCGCGCCACACGGGCGCGGTTACACCGTGCCACCCACAGGCGCGTGACACGCACGCGCCACACGGGCGCGTGCCCCCGCGCCCGCGCTGGCGCCAACGGGGGCCCGCCACGTGGCGGCCCCCGCGCGACCCGCGCCGAAGGCGCGTTTCCCCGTGCGCCTAACGCGCCAGCCGCTCACCTCGAACCGCGTGCCGCCGCCTCCTCGGGATACGCGCCGCGCCAACGCCTCGGTTTGCGTGCCGCACCGCCTCGAAAAACGCGCACGCCTACCGGACTCCAAAACCAACAAATAAATAGTCCATTCCTAGCGATTTCGCGCGCTGAATCCAAAAACGATGTCCATTTTTCTAAATTCTCATCCAAAAATTGCGGAGTGCCCCCGGATAGCCCACTTGATCCGATTTTCCGCGCCGGGTCCAATTCTGAAGTCCGATTTGCCAAATTCCAACACTAAATATTCCCAAAGGCGACCGGAGAAATAATCTTTAATCCACACTTTGCTCGGAGTCCAAATTGACATCAACGTCGCGCGAAACCACCTCTAAACACTCGACGGGTCCCATAATTTCCCACTGGATCTCCTTTTATGCCCAAAGTCCAACACTTGAGTCCAAATTGCGCGCAAACACCACCGACACACCACGGAGGCCTCCAGTGATGCAACTAAATTCCAAATTGCATCACAAATCCATTTCTCGGGCCCGACACGCGCACAAACACTCCCAATGGCCACTAAAAGCTGCCCAACAACCAGCAAACCCTTCGCGGGGGATTCCGGACCTCACATCCTCCCCCACTAAAAGAAAGTTTCGTCCTCAAAACTAGATCAAGTCCATCAGGAGTCACAAATACCACGGGTAGGTATCCATCAATACGCCTCCAGCTCCCAAAACACCACCCACTCCCCGTGATTACTCCGCAACAAACAACATCAACAAGTACGGTATGGTCCGATGTGCAATTCTCTCATCTCTCGAGCCAGAAATTGCAACGGGCGTCCCTCGTACTCCAACAATCACAGATCTCAAAGGGGCAAGGAAATCACGGGCGAGGATAAACACATCACTCCTGAGCTGAGACGTGAAATACCAAAGGGGCTCCAATAAAAGGATGGGGGAAACTGAAATAACCACATCATGGTGCCAATCACAACAAGACGACCTGAAGTACCCACACGTTCATCCAATAAGGAAAGGAATCCAATAAGCTGGGGTCTTCACTCGGTTACTTCCCGATCCAAAACCACCCGAGTGGACTACACAACTGCAGGCTACCCTCAAAAGGGATCCTCAAGAGACACAATCTCGTGCCACAGTTGGTCGCTCAACATGCTATCATAATCCCAACGGATCCACGGGTCGAAATCGATCCCTCAACTAAAAAAAAGAACACCCTGACGGGGACCAAACCGTCGGTGAACGGGACTGAAAACTGGCTCGCAAGGCGATCATAAAGCTGATGCCCAAACTCGCGGTCAAAAGTCCGAAGCATCCAAAAACCCTCACCGTTGTGTACCTACAACGTGGCATCACTGCCGTGCACCAACAGCGTGGCATCACCACCGTGTATCAACGGTGTGGCATCACCACCGTGTATCAACGGTGTGGCAACACCACCGTGTATCAACGGTGTGGCATCACCACCGTGTATCAACGGTGTGGCATCACCACCGTGTATCAACGGTGTGGCATCACTCAAGCATCAAGGTCTCAGATCCTCACAGTCCTATACCCAACACTACCTCGAAATCCCGGAGCTGAGGAAGGGCCAAAAGATCAACAGGCAAAAACCAGGGCCCTAACTGCACTGGGCAGGACCAACAACACTCATCTATGTGCAACACGTGATCAGGTATCTGAACCTCACGAGCACAAGCTAAGGGTCCTATCTCTAGCCCATACAACAATGCAAATGCCCTACAGAAGAAATGAATGCGATGCTCCGGTAACAAAAAAATGCTCAAGTGCGTGTAGGGGAGATAAGATTAATACCTGCCACCACGTGGCTAGCTGCCCCCGAATCCTCATCCTGTGAGACATAGACGCTCCCGCTCGGGGGTGGTCGTTTGTCGGGCTGCCGCGAAGAAGTGGCCCTAACTATCTGGCCATAACCTGTCGAAGCTCCGCCTGTCTGGAAGAGCGGAGGAGGAGGAGTCGAAGCTGCCAATGCGACTGATGACCCCGCTTTAGGACAAGACCATGATCTGTGCCCTGTCTGTGGTCACACTGCGGCGCAGAATGCGACCCACCACAAATGACACAGTCATCCCACTGCTGCTGCTGATACATCAGCTGTGGAGAACCTCCTGGTCTCTGTCTCCTCTGAGACTCACGACCCTCAGACTGGGATCGTGGCGGCCCCGGGGTCTCGATCTACTCAACTGTCCAAACTCAGGCGGCACTGGATGCCTCTCCCCGGAGCTGGTCCCTGGCGTCCGTCTTTCTCTGACATGATCACTGATCCTCGGCCAACCCACCGGGCATGTCCAATCGCTGCCTCTAACGTTGGCACTCGCCGAGAATACACCAAGTGATAGATATTCCGATGCAGTCCACTCTCAACTAGCTCAACCTTCTGGGCCTCATCCAGGCGACATGGGGTACACCGCTCAACAATCGCAAACTTGCGAACATACTCCAGAAGAGATCGACTCCCCTGCTGCAGGCGTCCAAGATCCCCTTCCAGTTTCTGCTTACACTGTCAGGAAAGAAGGCCCTGAGCAGCAAAGCACGAAACTGGTTCCAAGTCAACAACTGCGCTCCCGGTGGTCCAACAGGACGAACTCTACGCCACCAAATCTCGGCGTCCTGTCAGACCATCTCAATCTCACTAAAGCAACCACCTGGTAACTCGGCCAGGGCATGTACCCACCTGGTAACTCGGCCAGGGGTATGTACCCACCTGGTAACTCGGCCAGGGGTATGTGCCCACCTGGTAACTCGGCCAGGGGTATGTGCCCACCTGGTAACTCGGCTAGGGGCAATGTATCCATCTGGTAGCTCGGCCAGTGGAAAGTATCCTCCTGGTAACTCGGCCAGGGAAAAGTGTCCTCCTGGTAACTCGGCCAGGGCATGTGCCCACCTGGTAACTCGGCCAGGGGCAATGTATCCATCTGGTAGCTCGGCCAGTGGAAAGTATCCTCCTGGTAACTCGGCCAGGGCATGTGCCCACCTGGTAACTCGGCCTGGGGCAATGTATCCATCTGGTAGCTCGGCCAGTGGAAAGTATCCTCCTGGTAACTCGGCCAGGTCATGTGCCCACCTGGTAACTCGGCCAGGGGCAATGTATCCATCTGGTAGCTCGGCCAGTGGAAAGTATCCACACAGCTGGGACCGCCGTCACTCCAAACGGCTCCCACAACAACACCCCACTCATAGGCGAGAAGAACCGACTGACGCGGCAAAGATCCGAAAATCCCGATAGACCGGTGCCTAGAACCCCAATCAAACAAGAACAGACTCTAGGCTCAGCCTATCGAAGTTCTCGATCCTTTAACGTTCAGGGATTTGGCCCTTCTCGGTTAAAGTGGGAAACTATCTCAACGCACAAACTCCTGGGTCTCGCTCCGCTCTGATAGCTTTGCCTCCCGCTGCTCGGGTACTCATCAGATGCGAGGTGTGTGTCCTCTTCACAACACGACGTCTCAGGGGTATCACAATCCACTGCACAATAACAAACATCAGGACACAACAACCATACGACCCAATCCAGCGAAAGTCTAAGACATGCCATCCATTCCATAGCATTATGTTGTCTGCAGCCAACATAATCGCTTAGGAGAATAAACATGCCAATCACTCATCACGTCTCTTGGGAGAGGTAAAAACTCAATCAGGACTCTCGCTAAAAGTCACAACTCTCACATAGTCATCCTAATATCCAACCACAAGCCTAGGGTATCTAAGTCCACCACGACCTACAACCTAGGCTCTGATACCACTCTAATCTGTCACGCCCCGGGGTCGAAACTGCGACCCGGGCTCACTAACAGATCCGCCATCTGTACGGAAACTGTCGTACAGACGAAGCGTCTAACCTGCAAAAAGAATCAACTACAGTATACAGATATCAGAGCTGAAAGTAACTACTAAAAACTGAAAATAATACAATATCCATCTCCCAAATACGATCGTATACAAAGTCCTCTGATACAAAACTCAAAAGGGAGATATCTCCAATAAAATACATCGATGTACAAGCTCTCAATACAAAAAAAATCCTCACTACATCAGTCTCTCAAACTGTAAAATAAAGTACAACTCTATACCTCACAACAAAGGTCTCTCAATAGAGGAAAAAGAAGTAAACTAATCTACTGAAGCTCTCCTCTGAAGGGGTACCGCTACACTCCAACGACGGGTAGGGAACTAGCTCGCGACTCCCTCGCCTCGGTCAGAAGGATCAGCAACAGAAGCACAGGAACAGGAGAAGAAGTTCCTGGGGAAAAAGACACCACGACGGGTGTGAGAACTACTTCCCACAGTAGTTCTCAGTGGGTGCCGTCAACAAGCCCAACGGTCTGCCCACCAAGTCTACTAGAGGCAAAAGATAACAGTGCAATGAAATCTGAACAAGAAAAGCTGGAGCTACTCTACAGCTACCATGCCTCTATCTAGATGCTCAAAAAGTGAAACAGATGAAAGTAAATGTGACCACACGCACCCAAGGTGCTCAATCGACCCAATCGAACTGACTGCCTCATAGGGTCCAGTCAAGCCTGCGCCTGTCGACTAGGAACGCACCTGCCCACTACCACACATCCACATGAGGACGGGATTTACATGGGGCGTCCTGTCCGACTAACTCACCCCTCGCGCAAAACTGCCTCAACAGGCCCATCGTTGCATCCACTGCGGAAAACTGCCTCAACAGGCCAACCATCATATCCACAGCGGCATCTCAGGGACGCGACTCCAACTGAGGAAAACGGCGCGGCATAGAGTATCAAACATTGGCATAAGCAGGCTATAGTCAAGATCCACGCTCACTCCCAGAACGGTAGGACTCAAGATCCCCAAATATCTCGCACAACAGTCGGAGCACTCTCGACGACTCAGCTGATCAGCTCGCACGAAACACGAGACACTAGCCTCTCCAACAGCTCGCAGCACAAAGCACACTGGCTGGAGGTATTCCACAGCCAGGAACGGCCCACAACTCAGGCTAACAATACTGGTCGGACAACACTCAACGACTTGGGACCACCGTCAACCACAACGGTTCCCAACAACACTGACCGGAAGATACTCGACGGCCCGGGACTACCGTCTGCTCAACGGCTCCCTCCCACGACAGCACAACAAGGATACAAGACCTCCCGGGACTACCGTTTACCCAAACGGCTCCCGGCACAGATAAGCAACCCACTAACAACTACCAGACTCCACTCTGCTCCCAAGCACGAGTGCAAAGGCATCCCACACTAAAAGAAAGTCCCGACCTCTCGGCCCACTACTCGGGCGAGGATAACACTATGTCCAAGAATAGAAAAACAGTGTGGGTGTCTAACCATAAATAACCCTAGCCCAAGTGAGGGTTTTCTACTGGTCTGGTTACACATGCAACATATGACGGGGGTGCTAGGTCAAGTTCCAAGATAACTATATTAACAGATGATAAAAGGAATAACAATTCCTACAATCTAGCATGCTACACAAGGAAATAAACTATCATGCATAGTCCTACAACAGTAGAATTACTGTACAGTCCATAAAACTTGGAGATAAGGCCACCCACCTCGATTTGCCACCAATTGCTCGTAGACACTTGCAATTGGCCTCCACGCGATCCGCATGCAAAACGGAGCAAGGTGCCGGAGTCCGCACGCAAAACGGAGTCTGCACGCAAAACGGAGCATGGTGACGAAACAAGCACGCAAAACGGAGTCTGCACGCAAAACGTAGCACGGTGCCGAAATTGCACGCAAAACGGAGCACGGTGCCAGAATCCGCACGCAAAACAGAGTCTGCACGCAAAACGGAGCACACCGTCGGGGTCCGCACGCAAAACGGTGCAGAAAAACACGGTCCCTAACACAGATAAGAGCAAGAGGGTCAATTCACTGTCCAAAGAACACCCCCAAAACTGTGCTAAAAATACCGTAAAACTAATGCGTGGGACCTACCCGACTGAGCCGCCGCTGCCAAAACGCTCCGTTGGAAAACCTTGCGCGCTCCACGAGGCCCACGAAGCACCGCCACACCACCCGAAATCTCCTCCTCACTCCCTCTCTCGCTCGGGTGAAGAAGAAAGAAAAGAAAATGGAGGAGAAAAGGTGTGCGGGGAGAAAGAAGAAAAAGAAGAAAAAGAAGAGAGAGGAAAGCGGTCCACGGACCACGGGTCCACGGTGCACCACCAATGGGGAGCCACCGCCGGCCGGTTCACCACACACGGGCGCGTGCACCCGGCCCAGGCACGCGCCCGCCTGCCCACGTGGCGCGCGGCCAACGCGCCACGGGGGCGCGGTTGTTGCGCGCCACACGGGCGCGGTTACACCGTGCCACCCACAGGCGCGTGACACGCACGCGCCACACGGGCGCGTGCCCCCGCGCCCGCGCTGGCGCCAACGGGGGCCCGCCACGTGGCGGCCCCCGCGCGACCCGCGCCGAAGGCGCGTTTCCCCGTGCGCCTAACGCGCCAGCCGCTCACCTCGAACCGCGTGCCGCCGCCTCCTCGGGATACGCGCCGCGCCAACGCCTCGGTTTGCGTGCCGCACCGCCTCGAAAAACGCGCACGCCTACCGGACTCCAAAACCAACAAATAAATAGTCCATTCCTAGCGATTTCGCGCGCTGAATCCAAAAACGATGTCCATTTTTCTAAATTCTCATCCAAAAATTGCGGAGTGCCCCCGGATAGCCCACTTGATCCGATTTTCCACGCCGGGTCCAATTCTGAAGTCCGATTTGCCAAATTCCAACACTAAATATTCCCAAAGGCGACCGGAGAAATAATCTTTAATCCACACTTTGCTCGGAGTCCAAATTGACATCAACGTCGCGCGAAACCACCTCTAAACACTCGACGGGTCCCATAATTTCCCACTGGATCTCCTTTTATGCCCAAAGTCCAACACTTGAGTCCAAATTGCGCGCAAACACCACCGACACACCACGGAGGCCTCCAGTGATGCAACTAAATTCCAAATTGCATCACAAATCCATTTCTCGGGCCCGACACGCGCACAAACACTCCCAATGGCCACTAAAAGCTGCCCAACAACCAGCAAACCCTTCGCGGGGGATTCCGGACCTCACATCCTCCCCCACTAAAAGAAAGTTTCGTCCTCAAAACTAGATCAAGTCCATCAGGAGTCACAAATACCACGGGTAGGTATCCATCAATACGCCTCCAGCTCCCAAAACACCACCCACTCCCCGTGATTACTCCGCAACAAACAACATCAACAAGTACGGTATGGTCCGATGTGCAATTCTCTCATCTCTCGAGCCAGAAATTGCAACGGGCGTCCCTCGTACTCCAACAATCACAGATCTCAAAGGGGCAAGGAAATCACGGGCGAGGATAAACACATCACTCCTGAGCTGAGACGTGAAATACCAAAGGGGCTCCAATAAAAGGATGGGGGAAACTGAAATAACCACATCATGGTGCCAATCACAACAAGACGACCTGAAGTACCCACACGTTCATCCAATAAGGAAAGGAATCCAATAAGCTGGGGTCTTCACTCGGTTACTTCCCGATCCAAAACCACCCGAGTGGACTACACAACTGCAGGCTACCCTCAAAAGGGATCCTCAAGAGACACAATCTCGTGCCACAGTTGGTCGCTCAACATGCTATCATAATCCCAACGGATCCACGGGTCGAAATCGATCCCTCAACTAAAAAAAAGAACACCCTGACGGGGACCAAACCGTCGGTGAACGGGACTGAAAACTGGCTCGCAAGGCGATCATAAAGCTGATGCCCAAACTCGCGGTCAAAAGTCCGAAGCATCCAAAAACCCTCACCGTTGTGTACCTACAACGTGGCATCACTGCCGTGCACCAACAGCGTGGCATCACCACCGTGTATCAACGGTGTGGCATCACCACCGTGTATCAACGGTGTGGCAACACCACCGTGTATCAACGGTGTGGCATCACCACCGTGTATCAACGGTGTGGCATCACCACCGTGTATCAACGGTGTGGCATCACCACCGTGTATCAACGGTGTGGCATCACTCAAGCATCAAGGTCTCAGATCCTCACAGTCCTATACCCAACACTACCTCGAAATCCCGGAGCTGAGGAAGGGCCAAAAGATCAACAGGCAAAAACCAGGGCCCTAACTGCACTGGGCAGGACCAACAACACTCATCTATGTGCAACACGTGATCAGGTATCTGAACCTCACGAGCACAAGCTAAGGGTCCTATCTCTAGCCCATACAACAATGCAAATGCCCTACAGAAGAAATGAATGCGATGCTCCGGTAACAAAAAAATGCTCAAGTGCGTGTAGGGGAGATAAGATTAATACCTGCCACCACGTGGCTAGCTGCCCCCGAATCCTCATCCTGTGAGACATAGACGCTCCCGCTCGGGGGTGGTCGTTCGTCGGGCTGCCGCGAAGAAGTGGCCCTAACTATCTGGCCATAACCTGTCGAAGCTCCGCCTGTCTGGAAGAGCGGAGGAGGAGGAGCCGAAGCTGCCAATGCGACTGATGACCCCGCTTTAGGACAAGACCATGATCTGTGCCCTGTCTGTGGTCACACTGCGGCGCAGAATGCGACCCACCACAAATGACACAGTCATCCCACTGCTGCTGCTGATACATCAGCTGTGGAGAACCTCCTGGTCTCTGTCTCCTCTGAGACTCACGACCCTCAGACTGGGATCGTGGCGGCCCCGGGGTCTCGATCTACTCAACTGTCCAAACTCAGGCGGCACTGGATGCCTCTCCCCGGAGCTGGTCCCTGGCGTCCGTCTTTCTCTGACATGATCACTGATCCTCGGCCAACCCACCGGGCATGTCCAATCGCTGCCTCTAACGTTGGCACTCGCCGAGAATACACCAAGTGATAGATATTCCGATGCAGTCCACTCTCAACTAGCTCAACCTTCTGGGCCTCATCCAGGCGACATGGGGTACACCGCTCAACAATCGCAAACTTGCGAACATACTCCAGAAGAGATCGACTCCCCTGCTGCAGGCGTCCAAGATCCCCTTCCAGTTTCTGCTTACACTGTCAGGAAAGAAGGCCCTGAGCAGCAAAGCACGAAACTGGTTCCAAGTCAACAACTGCGCTCCCGGTGGTCCAACAGGACGAACTCTACGCCACCAAATCTCGGCGTCCTGTCAGACCATCTCAATCTCACTAAAGCAACCACCTGGTAACTCGGCCAGGGCATGTACCCACCTGGTAACTCGGCCAGGGGTATGTACCCACCTGGTAACTCGGCCAGGGGTATGTGCCCACCTGGTAACTCGGCCAGGGGTATGTGCCCACCTGGTAACTCGGCTAGGGGCAATGTATCCATCTGGTAGCTCGGCCAGTGGAAAGTATCCTCCTGGTAACTCGGCCAGGGAAAAGTGTCCTCCTGGTAACTCGGCCAGGGCATGTGCCCACCTGGTAACTCGGCCAGGGGCAATGTATCCATCTGGTAGCTCGGCCAGTGGAAAGTATCCTCCTGGTAACTCGGCCAGGGAAAAGTGTCCTTCTGATAACTCGGCCAGGGCATGTGCCCACCTGGTAACTCGGCCAGGGGCAATGTATCTATCTGGTAGCTCGGCCAGTGGAAAGTATCCTCCTGGTAACTCGGCCAGGGCATGTGCCCACCTGGTAACTCGGCCAGGGGCAATGTATCCATCTGGTAGCTCGGCCAGTGGAAAGTATCCTCCTGGTAACTCGGTCAGGGAAAAGTGTCCTCCTGGTAACTCGGCCAGGGCATGTGCCCACCTGGTAACTCGGCCAGGGGCAATGTATCCATCTGGTAGCTCGGCCAGTGGAAAGTATCCTCCTGGTAACTCGGCCAGGGCATGTGCCCACCTGGTAACTCGGCCTGGGGCAATGTATCCATCTGGTAGCTCGGCCAGTGGAAAGTATCCTCCTGGTAACTCGGCCAGGTCATGTGCCCACCTGGTAACTCGGCCAGGGGCAATGTATCCATCTGGTAGCTCGGCCAGTGGAAAGTATCCACACAGCTGGGACCGCCGTCACTCCAAACGGCTCCCACAACAACACCCCACTCATAGGCGAGAAGAACCGACTGACGCGGCAAAGATCCGAAAATCCCGATAGACCGGTGCCTAGAACCCCAATCAAACAAGAACAGACTCTAGGCTCAGCCTATCGAAGTTCTCGATCCTTTAACGTTCAGGGATTTGGCCCTTCTCGGTTAAAGTGGGAAACTATCTCAACGCACAAACTCCTGGGTCTCGCTCCGCTCTGATAGCTTTGCCTCCCGCTGCTCGGGTACTCATCAGATGCGAGGTGTGTGTCCTCTTCACAACACGACGTCTCAGGGGTATCACAATCCACTGCACAATAACAAACATCAGGACACAACAACCATACGACCCAATCCAGCGAAAGTCTAAGACATGCCATCCATTCCATAGCATTATGTTGTCTGCAGCCAACATAATCGCTTAGGAGAATAAACATGCCAATCACTCATCACGTCTCTTGGGAGAGGTAAAAACTCAATCAGGACTCTCGCTAAAAGTCACAACTCTCACATAGTCATCCTAATATCCAACCACAAGCCTAGGGTATCTAAGTCCACCACGACCTACAACCTAGGCTCTGATACCACTCTAATCTGTCACGCCCCGGGGTCGAAACTGCGACCCGGGCTCACTAACAGATCCGCCATCTGTACGGAAACTGTCGTACAGACGAAGCGTCTAACCTGCAAAAAGAATCAACTACAGTATACAGATATCAGAGCTGAAAGTAACTACTAAAAACTGAAAATAATACAATATCCATCTCCCAAATACGATCGTATACAAAGTCCTCTGATACAAACTCAAAAGGGAGATATCTCCAATAAAATACATCGATGTACAAGCTCACAATACAAAAAAAATCCTCACTACATCAGTCTCTCAAACTGTAAAATAAAGTACAACTCTATACCTCACAACAAAGGTCTCTCAATAGAGGAAAAAGAAGTAAACTAATCTACTGAAGCTCTCCTCTGAAGGGGTACC
The DNA here is from genome assembly GCA_029204045.2 of Tillandsia leiboldiana. Taxonomy (NCBI): domain Eukaryota; kingdom Viridiplantae; phylum Streptophyta; class Magnoliopsida; order Poales; family Bromeliaceae; genus Tillandsia; species Tillandsia leiboldiana. The sequence goes on from CM055068.1 coordinate 13,516,718, forward strand.
GCTACACTCCAACGACGGGTAGGGAACTAGCTCGCGACTCCCTCGCCTCGGTCAGAAGGATCAGCAACAGAAGCACAGGAACAGGAGAAGAAGTTCCTGGGGAAAAAGACACCACGACGGGTGTGAGAACTACTTCCCACAGTAGTTCTCAGTGGGTGCCGTCAACAAGCCCAACGGTCTGCCCACCAAGTCTACTAGAGGCAAAAGATAACAGTGCAATGAAATCTGAACAAGAAAAGCTGGAGCTACTCTACAGCTACCATGCCTCTATCTAGATGCTCAAAAAGTGAAACAGATGAAAGTAAATGTGACCACACGCACCCAAGGTGCTCAATCGACCCAATCGAACTGACTGCCTCATAGGGTCCAGTCAAGCCTGCGCCTGTCGACTAGGAACGCACCTGCCCACTACCACACATCCACATGAGGACGGGATTTACATGGGGCGTCCTGTCCGACTAACTCACCCCTCGCGCAAAACTGCCTCAACAGGCCCATCGTTGCATCCACTGCGGAAAACTGCCTCAACAGGCCAACCATCATATCCACAGCGGCATCTCAGGGACGCGACTCCAACTGAGGAAAACGGCGCGGCATAGAGTATCAAACATTGGCATAAGCAGGCTATAGTCAAGATCCACGCTCACTCCCAGAACGGTAGGACTCAAGATCCCCAAATATCTCGCACAACAGTCGGAGCACTCTCGACGACTCAGCTGATCAGCTCGCACGAAACACGAGACACTAGCCTCTCCAACAGCTCGCAGCACAAAGCACACTGGCTGGAGGTATTCCATAGCCAGGAACGACCCACAACTCAGGCTAACAATACTGGTCGGACAACACTCAACGACCTGGGACCACCGTCAACCACAACGGTTCCCAACAACACTGACCGGAAGATACTCGACGGCCCGGGACTACCGTCTGCTCAACGGCTCCCTCCCACGACAGCACAACAGGGATACAAGACCTCCCGGGACTACCGTTTACCCAAACGGCTCCCGGCACAGATAAGCAACCCACTAACAACTACCAGACTCCACTCTGCTCCCAAGCACGAGTGCAAAGGCATCCCACACTAAAAGAAAGTCCCGACCTCTCGGCCCACTACCCGGGCGAGGATAACACTATGTCCAAGAATAGAAAAACAGTGTGGGTGTCTAAACATAAATAACCCTAGCCCAAGTGAGGGTTTTCTACTGGTCTGGTTACACATGCAACATATGACGGGGGTGCTAGGTCAAGTTCCAAGATAACTATATTAACAGATGATAAAAGGAATAACAATTCATACAATCTAGCATGCTACACAAGGAAATAAACTATCATGCATAGTCCTACAACAGTAGAATTACTGTACAGTCCATAAAACTTGGAGATAAGGCCACCCACCTCGATTTGCCACCAATTGCTCGTAGACACTTGCAATTGGCCTCCACGCGATCCGCATGCAAAACGGAGCAAGGTGCCGGAGTCCGCACGCAAAACGGAGTCCGCATGCAAAACAGAGCACGGTGCCGAAATCTGCACGCAAAACGGAGTCTGCACGCAAAACGGAGCACGGTGCCAAAACCTGCACGCAAAACGGAGTCTGCACGCAAAATGGAGCACGGTCCAAAACCTGCACGCAAAACGGAGCACGGTGCCAGAATCCGCACGCAAAACGGAGTCTGCACGCAAAACGGAGCACACCGTCGGGGTCCGCACGCAAAACGGTGCAGAAAAACACGGTCCCTAACACAGATAAGAGCAAGAGGGTCAATTCACTGTCCAAAGAACACCCCCAAAACTGTGCTAAAAATATCGTAAAACTAATGCGTGGGACCTACCCGACTGCGCCGCCGCCGCCGAAATGCTCCGTTGGAAAACCTTGCGCGCTCCACGAGGCCCACGAGGCACCGCCGCACCACCCGAAATCTCCTCCTCACTCCCTCTCTCGCTCGGGTGAAGAAGAAAGAAAAGAAAATGGAGGAGAAAAGGTGTGCGGGGAGAAAGAAGAAGAAGAAGAAAAAGAGGAGAGAGGAAAGCAGTCCACGGACCACGGGTCCACGGTGCACCACCAATGGGGAGCCACCGCCGGCCGGTTCACCACACACGGGCGCGTGCACCCGGCCCAGGCACGCGCCCGCCTGCCCACGTGGCGCGCGGCCAACGCGCCACGGGGGCGCGGTTGTTGCGCGCCACACGGGCGCATGCCCCCGCGCCCTCGCGGGCGCCAACGCGGGCCCGCCACGTGGCGGCCCCCGCGCGACCCGCGCCGAAGGCGCGTTTCCCCGTGCGCCTAATGCGCCAGCCGCTCACCTCAAACCACGTGCCGCCGCCTCCTCGGGATCCGCGCCGCGCCAACGCCTCGGTTTGGGTGCCGCACCGCCTCGAAAAACGCGCACGCTTACCGGACTCCAAAACCAACAAATAAATAGTCCATTCCTAGCGATTTCGCGCGCTGAATCCAAAAACGATGTCCATTTTTCCAAATTCTCATCCGAAAATTACAGAGTGCCCCTGGATAGCCCACTTGACCCGATTTTCCGCGCCGGGTCCAATTCTGATGTCCGATTTGCCAAATTCCAACACTAAATATTCCCAAAGGCGACCGGAGAAATAATCTTTAATCCACACTTTGCCCGGAGTCCAAATTGACATCAACGTCGCGCGAAACCACCTCTAAACACTCGACGGGTCCCACAATTTCCCACTGGATCTCCTTTTAAGCCCAAAGTCCAACACTTGAGTCCAAATTGCGCGCAAACACCACCGACACACCACGCAGGCCTCCAGTGATGCAACTAAATTCCAAATTGCATCACAAATCCATTTCTCGGGCCCGACACGCGCACAAACACTCCCAACGGCCACTAAAAGCTGCCCAACAACCAGCAAACCCTTCGCGGGGGATTCCGGGACCTCACATATACCAGTCATAGTAGGACCTAGAACCCAGACTATTTTTTTTGGACACACATAATGTTGGAAAAATTCGGTACTCGCCTCGGTACCGGATTCTCTGAATCCGCAACCCGCTTCGATACCGCAATCCGCTCTAGTACCGCCTAGAGTTGGGATTCCGCAGTGGAAACGTCAAATCAGATTTTTACCACAAACCCGTCCTTTCAACAAAACTGGAACCAATACAACCACAATGAGAAGAAAACCAAAACAGAAAATATGCGGGTGAAATAAGATTCATTAACCAAGAGAAGAATTACACCGATTACACAGACTTCTCTTCTGCAATAGAGTAGCTTCAACCCTAAACCTCCTCCTAAATCTCTCTCACCCTTCTCTCGTCTTCTATAAACCTAGAAGACTATGGGTGTGGCTAAATCCTAGCCCCTACCACCTCCTTGGGTGTTACCATCACCGTAGGTGTGGATACCACTATATGGGTGTAGCTAAATCATAGCCCCCACCACCTCCATGGGTATTACCACCACCGTAGGTATATCATCCTTAACACCACTGTATTGTGGATACCACTATATGGGTGTGGCTAAATCCTAGCCCCCACCACCTCCATGGGTATTACCACCATCGTGGGTATATCCTCCTTAACACCACCGTGCTGTGGATACCACTATATGGGTGTGGCTAAATCCTAGCCCCCACCACCTCCATGGGTATTACCACCATCATGGGTGTGACCATCTTAACACCCCCTCCATGGGTGTGACCACGTTAACACCACCTTAAAATAATAACACATATGCTATATTTATAGCTTACATCAAAAGCTATCCAAATCCTAGTCTAAATAGATTTTTATTCTAATTAATATTTAAATCTTAACAAACTTATCTCTTTAAGATTTAAATATTAATCTTAATCCAACTAGGATTCAACTACAAATATAATCAAATCCTAACACATAATTTCTATAAATTAATGTTTTCCTTCCAAACTTCGAGGGGTCGCCGGAGCCTGTTCTTGTTTGATTTGGGTGAAGGCAATAGCCCTTCGGGGTTTGGAAAATAAAACTTATTTGAACTAATTTTATTAAAGAACTAAAATATATTAAATTGGGTTTCTCAGATTAAAATAGTTTTCAGTAATAACTGCCATCTTTTATTACAAACTTCCTCACCCAAGAGAGTTTGGGTGACTTGGGTTCTAGGGGCCGTTTCTTTTTTTTTCGGGACGAAAGCTTCGGGGACTGTACCTGGAACCTATTCTTGTTTGATAGGGTTGTAGGTGATGGTTTTCCGGAACTTTCGGACCGTGGTTGGTTTCTTCCGTATGTTTTGTTGGGTTATATGTAATAATGGATCTAAATAGGAGAAAAAATACCTAGAGGGGGGTGAATAGGTGTAAACAATAAACACTCAAAAAATCATTGCGCAATAAAAACCCAATGCGGAAATATAAATGAACATGCAAGATTTTTACGTGGAAAACTCCAAACCGGAGTAAAAAACCACGGGACCGATAACACGGTGAAATCCACTAGAATTAAACACGTACAAGGTGATATACCGTACTCACAGACGACTCAACCTTTTCCATACGCTCCTAGTTGATCTTCTCCGCTCACTCCGCAACGCGTCTCGAATCCACGATCTGCGTCCAACGCCGAATCCACGGCGTCCAACGTCGAGTCCACGACGTCGAATCCACGGTCTTCACCCAGTAGCACGCTTCGAATCCACGAACGTACCTCGCTCCGAATCCATGAGAGCGGTTGCACCTTGAATCCACAAGGCTACGCGAGTCCATGCGCCGATTTGGGGAAATCGTTGTTTTTGGGTGGTAATGATCCGCCGAATACTTAGATCAAAGATAGATAGGAAATACCATCTAAGTATTCATTAGTTTGATTCAACTCAAGATGTGAGTATGAAAACCTAGAATCAAACTAATCAATATAGATGAAGAAACATAGAGTAATATCTAATGATTTCCTTTCTTCTCTATAGGTGGATCTAGGGCCGTATAAGATGATATTTGATTATGACGGCTCTATGTGGATTATCTGGATTAACCCTAGAAAAAGAATCATAGGGTCTATTTATAGGTTAGAAACCCTAGGAAGAAGATAAGGATAAAAAACTGTCGTTTCTGGAAATTTTTACGACGGCGATCCAGATCGGATTAGCTGTGATCCGGATCGTCGTAACGAGTCAGGCAATTCCAGAAAAATGAAGGTTCGGGATCCGAATCGAAGTGCTTGATCCGGATCGTTCATACAGTTCACCAAACATCAACGTTCGGGATCCGGATTGCGAAGCCTGATCCGGATCGTTCAAGGAAAATGGTAAACTCAATGTTCGGGATCCGGATCAAGGGAAGCTACGATCCGGATTGAACTGGTGTATGAACGAACCACCTTCGGGATCCGGATTGAACAATCTGATCCGGATCCTGAACAAGTCTCATGTTCAGTTCTTGATTTTTATGCAATAAGAAATTCTTCCAAGTGTTTCTACACTACAATGTTACGGAATTTGAGTTGGCGTAGTTTCGTGAAAGTCTCAAGTCTTGAAGATTGAAGGTGAAGAAAGTTGGATCATTTGACTCAATCTCAAGAAAGAAGAATTCAAAAGGATCAGGTATGTTTAACTAAAGAATTTGTGTGATCCGAATACTTCTTGTAGTGTAGAAACACTTGGAAGAATCTTTCATTGCATAAAAATCAAAAACTGGACTTGGGACATGTTCAGGATCCGGATCAGGTTGTTCGATCCGGATCCCGAAGGTGGTTCGTTCATACATCGTCGCAATCCGGATCGTAGTCTCTTGATCCGGATCCCGAACGTTGAGTTTACCATCTACCTTGAACGATCCGGATCTTGCTTCGCAATCCGGATCCCGAACGTTGATGTTTGGTGAACTGTATGAACGATCCGGATCGTAGTCACATGATCCGGATCCCGAACCTTCGTTTTTCTGGAATTGGCTGTTTCGTTATGACGATCCGGATCTCAGTTATCACGATCCAGATCGCCGTCCGTAAAAATCCAGAAATGGCAGGTTTTTGATTCTTATCTCCTTCCTAGGGTTTCTAACCTATAAATACACCCTATGACTCCTTTTCTAGGGTGAATCCACATAGCCGTCATTTTCATATATCATCATATACGGCTATAGATCCACATATAGAGAAGAAAGGAAATCATTAGAGAATACTCTATGTTTCTTCATCTATATTGATTAGTTTGATTCTAGGTTTTCATACTCACATCTTGAGTTGAATCAAACTAATGAATACTTAGATGGTATTTCCGATCTATCTTTGATCTAAGTATTCGGCGGATCATCACCACCCAAAAACAACGATTTACCCCAAAAATCGGCGCGTGGATTCGCGTGTCCTTGTGGATTCAAGGTTCAATCGCTCTCGTGGATTCGGAGCGAGGCACGTTCGTGGATTCGAACGGTGCTATTGGGTGAAGACCGTGGATTCGGTCGGACGTCGTGGATTCGACGTTGGACGCCGTGGATTCGGCGTTGGGCGCAGATCGTGGATTCGAGAAGCGTCTGGAGCGAGCGGAGAAGATCCTCTAGGAGCGTATGGAAAAGGTTGAGTCGTAAGTGTGTACGGTAAATCACCTTGTACGTGTTTTAATTCTAGTGGATTTCTGCCGTGTTATCGGTCCCGTGATTTTTTTTACTCCGGTGATGGAGTTTTCCACGTAAAAATCTTGCGTGTTATTTTATTTTCCGCATTGGGTTTTATCGCAACGATTTTTGGAGTGTTTATACGTTTACACCTATTCACCCCCCTCTAGGTGTTTCTTCCCCTATTTAGATCCGTATTATATACGACCCAACAAGTGGTATCAGAGAGGAAATAGGGTTGTGAACAATGGTTGAAGGTGGAAACATCAATCGACCCCCTTTCTTTGATGGAACAAATTATGCGTACTGGAAAGTACGGATGAAAGCCTTTTTATCTTCCATCGACGAAAGGGTGTGGCATTCAATTGAATCAGGATGGTCTAATCCAACTGAACTTATCTCTGATGTTCACACCTTAAAACCTAGGTCGAAATGGACCAAGGAAGAGTTTGAGTTATCTTCTTACAATGGCAAGGGAATTAATGCTATTTTTAATGCCTTATCTCAAACTGAATTCTCTCGCGTCTCGGCATGTGAGACTGCGAAAGAAATCTGGGATGTTCTCCAGGTTACACATGAGGGAACTAACCTCGTGAAGATTCAGAAACTGCAGATGCTTACGAGCAAGTTTGACTCTATTTTGATGGCAGAAAATGAATCTTTCACGGACTACTATACACGATTGCAAGACATCGTAAACTCATGTGCTAATCTGGGAGAGAAGATTCCAGAATTTAAGATTGTAAGAAAAATCTTACGAACTCTTCCTGAACGATTTCGCCCAAAGGTTACTGCCATTGAAACTATTAAACACCCGGACGAAATACGTGTAGAAGATTTAGTTGGTTCATTACAAACATATGAAATGACTTTTAATACTAACAATTCTTCTGGAAAAGCATCCACTTCTAAGTCTTCACGTTATGCGTTGAAAACAACTAAGGAAGAAGACGCGGATACATCCTCCTCGGACGATGACGAGAACCTTTCTATGGAGGAATTTGAGAAGCAGCTCGCTCTCTTGACAAGGAATTTTCGCCGCAACTTTCGAAGGGGTAATTCAAGCAAATCTCCATCCTTCAGAAAGTGGAACAAAGGCAAGGGTACTCCAAGTTACAAGTCAAGAAAGCAAGAGAACTTCTCAAAGGATAAGAAAAGTTCAGAAGGACAACTGCAATGCTTCAAATGTCGAGGCTACGGCCACATTGCAACGGAGTGTCCTAATAAGTATCCGGCAAAGAAGAAGGCGATGCAAGTCGTCACTTGGGATGACAACTCAACGTCAAATGAGTCGTCTTCAAGTGATGAAGAAAAGAGCTCCACGGCATTCCACGCGTCCACATCTTCACCATTCATGTGCTTTATGGCAAGTACGTCTGAATCATTGTCCAACTCCACTGTTGAAAAGAATGCAATGGACAATGAATCGGATGATTCGGAAGGTGAAGAGTTTGCTCTAGCCTATCACAGATCTTTACAGGATTTAAAGAAACCGGCTAAGCAAAACAAGGGGTTGAGAGGGAGATTGCAGGATCTCGAAGAAGAAGTAAAAAGGGTAACTTCTCTCTCGACCGATCTTGAAGTGGAAAGGGATAGTTTGATAAAAGCAAATGTTTCGCTTCAAGAGTCCAATGAGCAGCTCGAGAAGAACTATATAGATATGGTGAACAAAGCAAACTACTTCTTGAAGCTCTATGGCGAGGGCCGACAGGAAAGACGGGAAATGACAGAGACCATTCTCCAACTCAAAGATGACTTAAAGCAATTCTCTTTAGGAAGGAGTAAGTTGGATAAACTCCTTGGTCTTGGTCAAACAAATCGGTTCGGCCTCGGGTACACTCAAACTGGAAACAGTCCAAGTTCGAGTGGGACAGTCTTTGTGCCTCAGTCGGTATCTCCTCCTCCGACATCGGAATTCAAGACAAACAACGACAACAAACCTACCTCATCCTCTTCGGAATCGTCAAGCTCAAAGGTATGTTTTCGTTGTAATTTTACAGGGCACATCAAAAGAAATTGCGAGATTGGAGCTCAAAGAACAAATCAACCACATCTTGCAATTGCTACCAATAAGCTCACTTCCCGGAATTCAAGGAAGGATTTTTCAAGAGAAAAGAACATTGGTAGCACCTCAAACAAGACGATGACAAAAGAAAAAGATCAATCATACAAGACGTCGTCTTCAAGGAGAATCTCTCAACCTTTACCAACATACTCCAAAACTCAAAAGGTTTGGGTATGCAAAGGTGAAACCCCTCCTTGTCCTTAATCGTTCTACGATTAAATCTTGTATAGTTTGTGTAGATTATTTTCTTTTCTTCCTTTTCTTTTGGCCAACCCGTCAACCATCTTTGGGAGGTAAATGGTACATCTTTTTATTGGTTGATGATTTCTCTCGGTTTTCTTGGGTAGCATTTTTGAGAGAGAAAGCTGATACGTTTGACTCTTTTCATGAGATTTGCCATCGTATTATGATTGAAAAGAATGAAAAGATCATTCGTGTTAGAAGTGATAGGGGTGGAGAATTCATAAATTCAAAATTCATTGACTTTTGTACTTCAAATGGCATTAAGCATGAATTCTCGGCACCCTATACACCTCAGCAGAATGGTGTTGTTGAGCGCAAAAACAGGGTTGTTCAAGAGATGGCGCGTGTGATGCTTCATAGCCGGAAATTACCGCTACATTTTTGGGCTGAAGCTGTGAACACCGCTGTCTATGTCATTAACAGAGTGTATTTGCGCCCAGGAACCTTGAATACACCATATGAGCTGTGGTTTAGTAGAAAACCGGATATCAAGTACTTTCGTATCTTTGGGAGTCGATGTTACATCTTACGTGACCGTGAAATTCTTGGAAAGTTTGACTCTCGAAGTGATGAAGGGATCTTTTTGGGTTATTCTACGAATAGCAGAGCATATCGAGTATTTAACATTGAATCTAAGACGATTGTAGAATCTATAAATGTTAAAGTAGATGAAGCTTCTCATTTTGAATCTGAAAAATCTACCCTCGATATCTCTCTAGATGATGATTCTCCTGCTAGTGCATCTTCTCATAATAATACCTCCAATATTAATGATGCATCTAATGGTTCTTCTAGTTTATCTGATGTGCAGGAATCATCTCGTGTACCTCCGAGTACTCCGTTTCAACAAACGCTACGAATCTCCAAGGATCATCCGGAATCGAACATCATTGGAGATCCACAAGAAGGAGTTAGAACTCGAAGGCAGTTGGTTTGCGGATTTGCTTGCTACGTATCTTTAATCGAACCAAAGACAATAGATAAAGCTCTTCAGGATGACTACTGGATTAAAGCAATGCAGGAAGAGCTCCATCAATTTGAGCGAAACAAAGTCTGGGAATTAACGAAGCCTCCAAAGCAACATAATGTGATAGGTACCAAATGGATCTTCAAGAACAAGAAAGATGAAGATGGTACTATCATCAGGAACAAGGCACGACTAGTTGCTCAAGGCTACTCTCAAGTAGAAGGTATAGACTTTGACGAAACTTTCGCCCCTGTAGCTAGACTCGAGTCCATTCGTATATTGTTTGCTATTGCTTGTCATTTTAAAATCAAATTATTTCAAATGGACGTCAAGAGCGCATTTCTAAATGGGTTTTTAAATGAGGAAGTTTATGTAGCTCAACCGAAAGGTTTTGTAGATCATAAACAACCTAACCATGTTTTTCGTTTGAAAAAGGCTCTTTACGGTCTGAAACAAGCACCGCGAGCATGGTACGAAAGGTTAACAAAGCACCTTTTGGAGAAGGGCTATACTCGAGGGGGAGCTGACAGGACTCTCTTTGTGAAGCATTATCAAAATAATTTCATTGTAGCACAAATCTATGTCGATGACATTGTATTTGGTGCAACAAAAGATAATGATGCTTCTAACTTCGCGGAGACCATGGAAAGCGAATTTGAGATGTCCATGATGGGCGAACTGTCTTATTTTCTTGGATTGCAAATTAAACAAAATGATGAAGGTATTCACTTGAGTCAATCCAAGTATGCACTGGAGTTGGTCAAAAAGTTTGATCTAGAAAATTGTAAAGATTTTCCAACTCCAATGGGAACTAGCCACAAGGGACTTGGAAGTGAATCACATAGTGAGAATGTAGACGAGAAACTGTATAGAAGTATGATTGGAAGTCTACTTTACCTCACGGCTAGTCGCCCGGATATATCCTTTAGTGTTGGGATTTGCGCGAGATATCAATCAGCACCAAAGGAGGTTCACCTGAAAGCGGTGAAACGGATCATCCGGTACATCAAAGGATCAATTAATTTCGGAATTTGGTATCCTATGGGAACAAGTCTGGACATTGTTGGATACTCAGATGCCGATTGGGCAGGATCAGTGGATGATCGGAAAAGCACGAGTGGTGCATGCTTCTATCTTGGCCATTGCCTTGTTGCATGGCACAGTAAAAAGCAGAATTGCATAGCACTCTCGACTGCCGAAGCGGAATACATTTCAGCTGGAAGTTGCTCAACTCAACTCATTTGGATGAAAAGCGTATTGAGTGACTTCCGCATTTCAGCATCTTCGGTAACAATTCTTTGTGACAACACAAGTGCAATTAACATTTCTAAAAACCCTGTGTTGCACTCTAGAACAAACATATTGAACTTAGATATCATTTTCTTAGAGAGCTAGTTGAATCAAATACTCTTCAACTTTCATATATTTCAACTGAGGATCAATTAGCTGACATTTTAACAAAACCTTTGGATCAAAAACGTTTTATTCATTTACGAAAAGCAATTGGGATGCTTTCCTTGAAATAATCTTCTTTTTGAATCTTTGCTTAGAATAGGTTTTGTATTTGTTCTTTATCTATGTTTGTACATAGGACATTAATTGAGCATAGATCATAATTGACTTTAATTGCATCTGTTCACACATTTAGAAATTTATTATGCTTTTGCCATCATAATATTTCTTTGTTGCAATGATCGTTTATGTTAATTAAATCATCTTCTAAAGTGATCAAAGTCAATTTCTCTCTCAATGATCTCTTGGTATAGTCATTATCTTATTTGACTGTTTAGTCGAGTATGAAATCGAGATCAATTTTTGGTTGAATACTTTATATCTTAAATAATTGATAGCCAATTGAGGGGGAGTCAAAGATAATGTAATATGCTCAAAAGATGTGGAAAGAGTTACATCCCAATGAGGAGTGTGAAAACTACCACCACATGGAGGAAAGAGCTACCACCTCGGTCGTCCGAGTACTGTGTGCAGCTACCACATGTATACCAAGCATGGTTGTTCAAATTTTTGATTAAGTAAAATGCATATTGAAATACTTGACTCTGTCAAATTTCAAGGTTGGTATAAGGTGGGATTTTAAAGAAAGATGCTCAAAGAGCCACTCTCTTCAACAGATTGTCTAGAAATATTATCTACTATATTTGGGATTTCAAACATCTATTGATCTTTGTATTTCATTTTCTTTACCGAATTGATTATTGATAAAGGCATTACTCATAAGATCAAGTTAGATGTAATTGAAAGTGTTCAACTTTAAGGGATTTAATTCTTGTAAATTTTCGTTTCATTTTTGGATATTACTGATAGATTTAGCATAATCTAATTCTTGTTGTGTGAAACGATGCTTTTGTTTAAAGTTGATACACATTTGTGCTTACAATCTTTTTCTGGTTTTTCTTGAATTTCTCTGAAATTTTCTAAAGAAAAGTTGGGGCCGATCCGGATCGGGCTAGATGATCCGGATCCCGAACGCAGGAATTCTTCTGCGGGCTGACGATCCGGATTGTATCCGCCGATCCGGATCCCGAACGCAGTTTCTTACTGCGGGTAGCCGATCCGGATCGCAGTTATGAACTGATCCGGATCGCGGCTAGGTTTTATAAAGAACAAAAGGGTTTTGATTTCTTTTACTCCAATCTTTTGTTCAAAAGTTTCCAGAGCGCTTCTCTCTAGATTTCATCCTCCTTGGAAGCTTTCAAACTCAAGTTCTTCAATTCCAAGTAAGTTCTATTGATCAAAATCTCGGTTTTTCACCGTTTTTCTCTTTTCCTCCTCAAACGCACGAATTTCTTGGATCAACTTTGTTTGTGGCTGGTTTTTGATCAAATTTCTTTTGAAATAAGAAACTCTGGGTTGTTTAGTTTTGATTATATGCTAGGTTTTCTCCTGATTAACGGATTTTTAGGATTCGATTCTAAAATTTCGGTTTTAGGGCATATAATAAGGATTTTCGAAAATCATGCAATTGATCTATCTTTAAAAGTCCTTTTGCAAAACTAACTTGATTCTTAGTCTCTCTACATGATTATGATTCTTTGGATACAATTTTTTTCATTTTTGAAAAACTAAGAATTTTTTGTGTTCTTGAGTTGGTTTTCACAGGACACCTTCTTTACTCAAGCATTTTGTTCAATGGCACTTAATTCAGTGAGTTTCTCTTGGTTAATCCTTCTCCTGGTTTTCAATGATGCACACAAGTACATCTGTTAAAAGGGAACCAGATGATTCAACTCAAAACAAGACGAAAAACGCAGAGGATGACAGCTCAGACTATGATGATGAAGAATGGAACGAATTCAGCTAATGGTAAAAGTGTAAAATCCAAACATCTTTGACTGAGAAGTACCGATTTCTAAATTTCATCACGTGTTACAACATTCTACCTAACATGCAGACTAAGGTCGTGAGATGGGAGAGACTGCTGTTCCTATATCTCTAGGTCATCCCTCTGAGGCTGTAGGATTGACACTGAATATCCCCTACATAATGTGGAATAGATGTCAAGATATATTGTGCCTCCTCATCCTTCTGAGCGACTTCCGTTTCCGTTAATCATCATGAGGATCTTACAAAAGTTTGACATTGATATAAGCTCGACATATTATCAACACTGTTGGGGATGATAGATGAGTCACGATTGTGAAGCCACTTCATAAATGACCACATGTTACTCCGACACATTCCACTGGAAGAAACCTTGTGTCGGCACCCTCGGCCTCACCGTCTCAACAAGCATCAGAACAAAGGACGAAATTCTGAAGAACTCGAGCTCATAACGGCATCCCAAATACATTGACCAAGAAAGTAAATTCAATGAGGAAATTGATCAAGAACATGTTCACTAATATGGGATATAGTGCGTCTGGGACTCAGACTCGGATGACTCATTTGTGCGTTAACAATTTCTGTGCAGATTTGTGCAGGATTTTATCTCTTTAGACTTTAGTTCAGCTTTTAGGACTTACTTTTAGTTCTAGTTCTTATTTTTCGGAACAATTTTTGAAATCTTTAACTCTCCTTAAATTTTTATGTTTTTGGCTAATTTTGTGACAAAAAGGGGGAGAGAGGTTTATAGAGAACTTGAACAATGATTGATTGAACATGATGATGTGTTGGAACATCAAAGGTAAGTTGAAACAAAAGGTAAGTAGAACTTCAACTTTTGGTTTTTCCGTCTGTATGAATGCATGCCTCGACTAACTATTTGCTAACTATTGGGCATGTAATATAACTAACAAGTTGATGTTACTAACAAGTTGTGACACTTGGTTTTTGATTGCATAGAAGATATGTTGGTTCTTAACTCTGATCATTACATATCTTATATATATAAGTTTGTCACAAACATTCATGACATTTGGTTTTTACGTGCAAAGAAGATATGTTGGTGTTTTTTAACTATGATCAGTTTACATATCTGAATATAAATGTCATGGTAAGTATAAATGAGTTTAAACTTCATCTCTGTTTGTGGTTTTTGAATGATACAAAATTCTTGAGGTATCTAACGATTTCTTTTGTCAAGAATGATTTCTTTTGCAGAGAGTACAGATGTCTAAGTCTAGAGTCTGTTTTAGGAGTTTAACTCATGTATTGTATTTTGGATCTCCATTGTAAATTTTTGTTGTATGGTGATAGCAACAAAAATATCTTTTGAATTTTCTTTAGTGGATCTATGTTTTGTCACGAAACCGCCAAAGGGGAGATTGTTACGGAATTTGAGTTGGCGTAGTTTCGTGAAAGTCTCAAGTCTTGAAGATTGAAGGTGAAGAAAGTTGGATCATTTAACTCAATCTCAAGAAAGAAGAATTCAAAAGGATCAGGTATGTTTAACTAAAGAATTTGTGTGATCCGAATACTTCTTGTAGTGTAGAAACACTTGGAAGAATCTTTCATTGCATAAAAATCAAAAACTGGACTTGGGACATGTTCAGGATCCGGATCAGGTTGTTCGATCCGGATCCCGAAGGTGGTTCGTTCATACATCGTCGCAATCCGGATCGTAGTCTCTTGATCCGGATCCCGAACGTTGAGTTTACCATCTACCTTGAACGATCCGGATCTTGCTTCGAATCCGGATCCCGAACGTTGATGTTTGGTGAACTGTATGAACGATCCGGATCGTAGTCACATGATCCGGATCCCGAACCTTCGTTTTCTGGAATTGGCTGTTTCGTTATGACGATCCGGATCTCAGTTATCACGATCCGGATCGCCGTCCGTAAAAATCCAGAAATGGCAGGTTTTTGATTCTTATCTCCTTCCTAGGGTTTCTAACCTATAAATACACCCTATGACTCCTTTTCTAGGGTGAATCCACATAGCCGTCATTTTCATATATCATCTTATACGGCTATAGATCCAATATAGAGAAGAAAGAAATCATTAGAGAATACTCTATGTTTCTTCATCTATATTGATTAGTTTGATTCTAGGTTTTCATACTCACATCTTGAGTTGAATCAAACTAATGAATACTTAGATGGTATTTCCGATCTATCTTTGATCTAAGTATTCGGCGGATCATCACCACCCAAAAACAACGATTACCCCAAAAATCGGCGCGTGGATTCGCGTGTCCTTGTGGATTCAAGGTTCAATCGCTCTCGTGGATTCGGAGCGAGGCACGTTCGTGGATTCGAACGGTGCTATGGGTGAAGACCGTGGATTCGGTCGGACGTCGTGGATTCGACGTTGGACGCCGTGGATTGGCGTTGGGCGCAGATCGTGGATTCGAGAAGCGTCTGGAGCGAGCGGAGAAGATCCTCTAGGAGCGTATGGAAAAGGTTGAGTCGTAAGTGTGTACGGTAAATCACCTTGTACGTGTTTTAATTCTAGTGGATTTCTGCCGTGTTATCGGTCCCGTGGTTTTTTACTCCGGTGATGGAGTTTTCCACGTAAAAACTTGCGTGTTATTTTATTTTCCGCATTGGGTTTTATCGCAACGATTTTTGGAGTGTTTATACGTTTACACCTATTCACCCCCCTCTAGGTGTTTCTTCCCCTATTTAGATCCGTATTATATACGACCCAACATACAAAGAAGTATTCGGGTCACCAAAAACTTGAATTTAGTTTAAACTTACCTGATCCTTTTGAATTCTTCTTTTTGAGATTGAGGTATATGATCCAAACTTCATTTCATCTTCAATCTTCAAGACTTAACACTTTCACGAAATGCGCCAAACAAAAAATCCTTAACAATCTCCCCCTTTGCGGTTTCGTGAAAAAAACATAGATCCACGCAAGAAAAATTCAAAAAGATATTTTTGTTGCTATCACCATACAACAAAAATTTACAATGGAGATCCAAAATAAAATACATGAGTTAAAACTCCTAAAACAGATCTAGACTTAGACATCTGTACTCTCTGCAAAAGAAATCATTCTTGACAAAAAAATCGTTAGAATACCTCAAGAATTTTATATCATTCAAAACCAAACACAAGAGATGAAGTTTATACTCATTTAACTTACCATGACATTTATTACATTCAGATATGTAAACTGATCTAGTTAAACACCAACATATGATTTCTATGCAATCAAAATCCAAATTGTCATGTTAGTGAACATCAACTTGTTAGTATATTACATGCCCAAATAGTTAGACGAATAGTTAGCCGAGGATGCATTCAAAACACAAATGAAAACCGGAAAGTTGACGTGCTACTTACCTTTCAAGTTGAGGTCAAGTTGAGGTTATACTTACCTCTATAGTTGTTCTCTCTCCCCTTTTTGTCACAAAAATTAGCCAACACATACAAAAATTTAAGGAGAGTTTAAATAGTTCAAAAATAAAGAAACTGAGAGCTGAATAAAATAACATAAATGCAAAAACATTAAAACCGCAAAAGAAAGATGAGAACACAAAAACTTTTGCAAGTCGTCGGCGCTGATACACCCAAGCTTCTGAAACATTTTCTTGATCGTTTGTTCATAAAGCTTGCTCCTTTTAACTTCTCTAAGATCTTGGACATCAAAGCTTGTTCTTTCTTAATCTTTGAGATCCTCTTTCATTTCAGCGAACTCAATAGACATGCGTTCTTGCTCGTTTGAGAGTCGCTGTTGTTCCTTAAAGATTGAGCTAACCGACGCATCATCATCGACGTTGATGGAGGTGCTGGTGTGTTGCCGGTGCAGAGGTTGTTGCTGTTGTTGTGCTCTTTGTCGGTGAGGAGTGAGGAGATTTATGGGTTCATCTGGCTTCGCAGAGAGACTTCACAATTGTCGTCTCATTGATTGTGCCCAAACTGTACATATATGAGATTGTGTACTGGTGTCGACTTTAAACTTTCTAAGGATGGCCTAATTATCATTGGATGTGGGAGCTCTCTGTTGGATGAGACTGTTCCACATAAGCGCCCATACCTCGACCAAATGAGGTAAGGAATGTTTAAGTTCGCTCCAATTTGACTGCGGGGGGTGTCCAGACGATAAAGAATAGCAATAACTCTGTGCCC
The DNA here is from genome assembly GCA_029204045.2 of Tillandsia leiboldiana. NCBI lineage: Eukaryota > Viridiplantae > Streptophyta > Magnoliopsida > Poales > Bromeliaceae > Tillandsia > Tillandsia leiboldiana. Next base: position 13,534,026 of record CM055068.1, read on the forward strand.
ATCGAAGAAACTTCGTATTCATGTTGGAAGGATATTGTAGCAGACAATGAAGTTTATATAGCGATACTCGGTCGAAGTTCTTTGGAGAAAACAAGTTAGTTTCCTGTCGACCCGGTACTCGAAGACATATTCCATCAACCACTACTCTCCAAGAGGTTGTTTCTGAAGACTTGAGTTTTCAGATAATGAGCTCCATCAACTCTATGCTTCATCCCTAACACCTCCCCAATCAAATGAGGGTGACTTTGATCTTGATATTCTTGACCAATGTGTGAAATTTCGACGTCCTTGGTCCTGATTAACTAGACTTGAAGCATTCTGATAGAACATCCGTACTGAGTGAGGACAAACCCCAGTATTCTAAGTGAGTTGCCTATCGGGACCATAGAGTTTCCGGCCTGGTCAAACACAGTCCCAAAGACGTGAGGACCGTTCCCTTCATGCATTGACACGACATGTCTTTGCCAATGCAATCTATATTCTCATAATCTTGATTATTGCGGAGCTGATGAAGTACTGTGGAGGAGGCTGGGCTGGCAAAATGGTTGCCAATGGAAATTCCTGCGCACTGCCTCTTTTTATTGCACCGGTTTTTCTTTTGTCCTCAATTGGACTTGGTTCATTGGGGCTTTCCCTTTTTTCAGATTGCACGTGGCGGAGCCTTTGAGGTTTTAGCAGGGGCTTTCTTGATGATAATGGAATAGTTCCTCGATTCATGTTATCCCAAGTCACTCGAGGCCGTCTCGATTCAGTGTCAGCTCATCCTTCGTTTTCTTGCGCTTTCTTGGCCTCTTGGGTGAAGCGGGTCCTGTCTGTACCATTAGCAGCTAGAAGAAAAATGATCAGTGATACCATTGCTATTGGTTTCTTGTGACAAGAAACATCCTGTGAGCAACAACTCACGAACATGAAAAACTGTTAATTCTCACAAATTTGAAAAA
>CM055068.1:13535066-13586763 GCA_029204045.2 Tillandsia leiboldiana
TTACGACTCAACCTTTTCCATACGCTCCTAGAGGATCTTCTCCGCGCCCACGACGCTTCTCGAATCCACGATCTGCGCCCAACGCCGAATCCACGGCGTCCAACGTCGAATCCACGACGTCCGACCGAATCCACGGTCTTCACCCAATAGCACCCTTCGAATCACGAACGTGCCTCGCTCCGAATCCACGAGAGCGGTTGAACCTTGAATCCACAAGGACACGCGAATCCACGCGCCGATTTTTGGGGTAAATCGTGTTGTTTTTGGGTGGTGATGATCCGCCGAATACTTAGATCAAAGATAGATCGGAAATACCATCTAAGTATTCATTAGTTTGATTCAACTCAAGATGTGAGTATGAAAACCTAGAATCAAACTAATCAATATAGATGAAGAAACAGAGAGTATTCTCTAATGATTTCCTTTCTTCTCTATATGTGGATCTAGAGCCGTATAAGATGATATATGAAAATGACGGCTATTTGGATTTTCGGCCTCTTTTTGGATTAACCCTAGAAAAAAGAGTCATAGGGGCTATTTATAGGTTAGAAACCCTAGGAAGGAGATAAGAATCAAAAACCTAACATTTCTAGAAATTTTACGGACGGCGATCCGGATCGGATTAGCTGTGATCCGGATCGTCGTAACGAGTCAGGCAATTCCAGAAAAACGAAGGTTCGGGATCCGGATCGAAGTGCTTGATCCGGATCGTTCATACAGTTCACCAAACATCAACGTTCGGGATCCGGATTGCGAAGCCTGATCCGGATCGTTCAAGGAAGATGGTAAACTCAGTGTTCGGGATCCGGATCAAGAGAGGCTACAATCCGGATTGAACTGGTGTATGAACGAACCACCTTCGGGATCCGGATCGAACAACCTGATCCGGATCCTGAACATGTCCCAAGTCCAGTTTTTGATTTTATGCAATGAAAGATTCTTCCAAGTGTTTCTACACTACAAGAAGTATTCGGATCACACAAAAATCTTTAGTTAAACATACCTGATCCTTTTGAATTCTTCTTTCTTGAGATTGAGTTAAATGATCCAACTTTCTTCACCTTCAATCTTCAAGACTTGAGACTTTCACGAAACTACGCCAACTCAAATTCCGTAACAATCTCCCCCTTTGGCGGTTTCGTGACAAAACACAGATCCACTAAAGAAAATTCAAAAAGATATTTTTGTTGCTATCACCATACAACAAAAATTTACAATGGAGATCCGAAAATTTAAAAACATGAGATAAACTCCTAAAACAGACTCTAGACTTAGACATCTGTACTCTCTGCACAAAGAAATCATTCTTGACAAAAAGAGATCGTTAGATACATCAAGAATATTAGCATTCAAAACCTAGTACAGAGATAGAGTTTATATGATCATCATGACATTTGAGAATTCAGATATGTAAGAGAATCATAGTCAAAAACCAACATATCTTCTATGCAATCAAAAACCAAATGTCATGTTAGTGAACATCAACTTGTAGTCATATTACATGCCCAAATAGTTAGTCGAATAGTTAGTAGAGACATGCAAACAATCACAAGATGAAAACCAAAGTTGAAGTTGAAGTGATACTTACCTTGATGTTCATACATTCACATCATCATTGTTCAATCATTCACATCATCATTGTACCTTGATGCAGTCATCATTGTTCATCATTGTACCTTGATGTATACAAGATCACAATTTTCACAATATCATTGTTCAAGTTCTCTAAACTCTCTCCCCCTTTTTGTCACAAACAAAGCCAAAATTACCAAAAATTGAAGGAGAGTTAAAAAATTTCAAAGAAAATGTTCTGAAATTTTAAGAACTAGAACTAAGATTAAGTCCTAAAAACTGAAAAACCTGCACAAGAAAAGGTTAAAAGTCTGCAAAAGAATAAAAAGAAAGGAATCAGTCATCAGATTCGGAGTCTTCAGAGCTCGTGCAGCCCATCTTAGAAAACATCTTTTTCACCAGCTTGTTCATTGAATTGACCTTCTTAGTTATGGTAATGTGAGCTGCCGTGATGAGCTCGAGCTCATTGGAGATTCTCGTCTGTGCCTTCGAAATCTGTTCCTGCTCAACAGATAATCGTTGTTGTTCTTTGTAGATGGATGAGACTGATGCTTCATCCGCTGGTGTGGGTGCTGGTTGTGATGGTGACGCGGAAGTGCCGCTACTAGGTTTCGTTTCGCACGGAGGGACTGGAGTGACATGGGGCAATTTGTGAAGTGACTTCACAACGGTGGACTCATCGATCATACCCAAACATTGATGATAAGTCGGTAAGATAATGTCAACCTGAAATTTCTTCAAGATCCTTATTATAATCAGTGGAAATGGAATTCTTTCTGTGGGATGAGGGTGCTCAACATATCTTGTCATTCTATTCCAAATAATGTATGGAATGTTGATATTCAATCCCATTGCCTCAGACGGATGTCCTAAGAGATACAGAAATAGCATTCGATCCCATCTCAAGACTTTCGTCTGCATATTTGGAAGGATATTGTAACAAGTGATGAAGTTTAGAAATCGGTACTCAAGACGAAGTTCCTTGGATCTGATCGATTTCTCCGTTGATTGCGTTCCTTCCAGACAAATTCCCTTTATAACCATTTGCCACACAGTGTTCGTCAAAACCTTTCCCTTCAAGTAATTAACTCCTGTCTTGCTGGCAGGCATTCCCAAAACCTCGCCAATCAATTGTGGAGTAATTTTGAATCTTGTGCCTTGGATGTTCGTGTAAAATTCCATTGGACCGTTTTCAATTTCACGAAGGTGCCGTGCATTTGTATAGAAGGCCCTTACAAGATGCAGACAGTATCCAAGCACTTCTGGAAAACGACAAACTTGAATAAGGTTTCCTTGTTCAATCAGAACGCCAAACTCAGGAGAGTGATCTCGTAGAGCCTCAATATTGACATGCCTCTCACCAATGCATTCACGATTCTCAAATGCCCTTAGGCGATCCGCATTAACGAACACTTGTTCCTCCCGAGGTGGAGAATCCGGAATAATCGGTTCGTTAGACATGAAACCTCGTGCTCGTCCAAACCGTCGAGCGAGTCGTTTCCTTTTCACCGAGATGGTTGGTGCAGTCATAGGTGCTTTACCTTTGTCCATGGGTGCTTTTTCTTTCGATGCATCGGACGCTTTTCCTTTTGAACCATCAGACGCCTTTTGTTCAGGCAATGAGTCATCATCATCTGTCAATTCAGTCCAATCTACCTCGTGACAATCTACTTCTGTGTCGCTGATCACATGAAACTCACCCTTTTGTTGTGTTTTCTTAGCTCTTTTTAACTTGTTTGTGGCCCGAGTGTGCACCATAGTGACCAATAAAAGAATGATCCATGAGAATGCCATTGATCCAAGTGCTTTAAGAAGATTAAAATCCTGTGAGCAACAACTCAAGAACACATGAGAAAATTGTTAATTTGCAAAGATTTGAAAAATTGTACCCAAACAATCATAATCATGTAGAGAGACTAAGAATCAAATTAGTTTTGCAAAAGGACTTTTAAAAATAGATCAATTGCATGATTTTCGAAAATCCATATTATATGCCCTAAAACCGAAATTTTAGAAATCGAAGCCTAAAAATCCGTTAATCAGGAGAATACCTAGCATATAATCAAAACTAATCTACCCAGAGTTCTTATTTCAAAAGAGATTTGATCAAAAACCATCCACAAACAACGTTGATCCAAGAAATTCATCACGTTTGAGGAGGAAAAGAGAAAAACGGTGAAAAACCGAGATTTTGATCAATAAAACTTACTTGGAGTTGAAGAACTTGAGTTTGAAAGCTTCCAGGAAGGATGAAATCTAGAGAGAGAGGCTCTGGAAACTTTGGAACAAAAGATTGGAGTAAAAGAAATCAAAGCCCTTTTGTTCTTTATAAAGCCCTAGCCGCGATCCGGATCAGTTCATGATTGCGATCCGGATCGGCTACCCGCAGTGAGAAACTGCGTTCGGGATCCGGATCGGCAGGTCCAATCCGGATCGTCAGCCCGCAGAAGAAAACCTGCGTTCGGGATCCGGATCATCTTGCCCGATCCGGATCGGCTCCAACTTTTTCTTTAGAAAATTTTAGAGAAATTCAAGAAAAACCAGAAAAAGATTGTAAGCACAAATGTGTATCAACTTTAAACAAAAATCATCGTTTCATACAACAAGAATTAGATTATGCCAAATCTATCAATAATATCCAAAAATGAAACGAAAATTTACAAAAATTAAATCCCTTAAAGTTGAACACTTTCAATTACATCTAACTTGATCTTATGAGTAATGCCTTTATCAAATCATCAATTTAGTAAAGAAAATGAAATACAAAGATCAATAGATGTTTGAAATCCCAAATATAGTAGATAATGTATCTAGACAATCTGTTGAAGAGAGTGGCTCTTTGAGCATCTTTCTTTAAAAACCCACCTTATACCAACCTTGAAATTTGACGAAGTCAAGTATTTCAACATGCATTATACTTAATCAAAATTTGAACAACCATGCTTGGTATACATGTGGTAGCTGCACACAATACTCGGACGACCGAGGTGGTAGCTCTTTCCTCCATGTGGTGGTAGTTTTCACACTCCTCATTGGGATGTAACTCTTTCCACATCTTTTGAGCATTTTACTTTATCTATGACTCCCCCTCAATTGGCTATCAATTATTTAAGATATAAAGTATTCAACCAAATATTGATCTCGATTTCATACTCGACTAAGCAGTCAAATAAGATAATGACTATACCAAGAGATCATTGAGAGAGAGAAATTGACTTTGATCACTTAGAAGATGATTTAATTAATATAAATGATCATTGCAACAGTGAAATATTATGATGGCAAAAGCATAATAAATTTCTAAATGTGCGAAAAGATGCAATTAAAGTCAATTATGATCTATGCTCAATTAATGTCCTATGTACAAACATAGATAATGAACAAAACAAAAGCAAATACAAAACCTATCCTAAGCAAAGATTTCAAAAAGGAGTTTATTTCAAGGAAAGCATTCCAATTGCTTTTCGTAAATGAATAAAACGTTTTTGATCCAAAGGTTTTGTTAGAATGTCAGCTAATTGATCCTCAGTTGAAATATATGAAAGTTGAAGAGTATTTGATTCAACTAGCTCTCTAAGAAAATAATATCTAAGTTCAATATGTTTTGTTCTAGAGTGCAACACAAGGTTTTTTGAAATGTTAATTGCACTTGTGTTGTCACAAAGAATTGTTACCGAAGATGCTGAAATGCGGAAGTCGCTCAATACGCTTTTCATCCAAATGAGTTGAGTTGAGCAACTTCCAGCTGAAATGTATTCCGCTTCGGCAGTCGAGAGTGCTATGCAATTCTGCTTTTTACTGTGCCATGCAACAAGGCAATGGCCAAGATAGAAGCATGCACCACTCGTGCTTTTCCGATCATCCACTGATCCTGCCCAATCGGCATCTGAGTATCCAACAATATCCAGACTTGTTCCCATAGGATACCAAATTTCGAAATTAATTGATCCTTTGATATACCGGATGATCCTTTTCACCGCTTTCAGGTGAACCTCCTTTGGTGCAGATTGATATCTCGCGCAGATCCCAACACCAAAAGATATATCCGGGCGACTAGCCGTGAGGTAAAGTAGACTTCCAATCATACTTCGATACAGTTTCTCGTCTACATTCTCACTTTGTGATTCACTTCCAAGTCCCTTGTGGCTAGTTCCCATTGGAGTCGGAAAATCCTTCGAATTTTCAAGATCAAACTTTTTAACCAACTCCATTGCATACTTGGATTGACTCAAGTGAATACCTTCATCATTTTGTTTAATTTGCAATCCAAGGAAATAAGTCAATTCGCCCATCATGGACATCTCAAATTCGCTTTCCATGGTCTCCGCGAATTTAGAAGCATCATTATTTCTTGTTGCGCCAAATACTATGTCATCGACATATATTTGTGCTACAATGAAATTGTTTTGATAATGCTTCACAAAGAGAGTCCTGTCAGCTCCCCCTCGAGTATAGCCCTTCTCCAAAAGGTGCTTTGTCAACCTTTCGTACCATGCTCGCGGTGCTTGTTTCAGACCGTAAAGAGCCTTTTTCAAACGAAAAACATGGTTAGGTTGTTTATGGTCTACAAAACCTTTCGGTTGAGCCACATAAACTTCCTCATTTAAAAACCCATTTAGAAAAGCGCTCTTAACGTCCATTTGAAATAATTTGATTTTAAAATGACAAGCAATAGCAAACAGTATACGAATGGACTCGAGTCTAGCTACAGGGGCGAATGTTTCGTCAAAGTCTATACCTTCTACTTGAGAGTAGCCTTGAGCAACTAATCGTGCCTTGTTCCTGATGATAGTACCATCCTCATTTTTCTTGTTCTTGAAGATCCATTTGGTACCTATCACATTGTGTTGCTGTGGAGGCTTCGTTAATTCCCAGACTTTGTTTCGCTCAAATTGATGGAGCTCTTCCTGCATTGCTTTAATCCAGTAGTCATCCTGAAGAGCTTCATCTATGTTCTTTGGTTCGATTAAAGATACGTAGCAAGCGAATCCACAAACCAACTGCCTCCGAGTTCTGACTCCTTCTTGTGGATCTCCAATAATATTCGATTCCGGATGATCCTTGGAGATTCGTAACGTTTGTTGAAACGGAGTACTCGGAGATACATGAGATGATTCCTGCACATCAGATAAACTAGAAGAGCCATTAGATGCATCATTAATATTGGAAGTATTATCATGAGAAGATGCACTAGCAGGAGAATCATCATCTAGAGAGATATCGAGGGTAGATTTTCCAGATCCAAAGTGAAAAACTTCATCTACTTTAACATTTATAGATTCTACGATCGTCTTAGATTCCAAGTTAAAAACTCGATATGCTCTACTATTAGTAGAATACCCCAAGAAAATCCCTTCGTCACTTCGTGAGTCAAACTTTCTAAGGTTTTCACGGTCACGTAAAATGTAACACCGACTCCCGAAGATGCGAAAATATTTTATGTTGGGTTTTCTACCACACCATAGTTCATATGGTGTATTTAACGTTCCCGGGCGCAAGAACACTCGATTAATGACATAGACAGCGGTGTTCACAGCTTCAGCCCAAAAATGTAGCGGTAAATTCCGGCTATGAAGCATCACACGCGCCATCTCTTGAACAACCCTGTTCTTGCGCTCGACAACACCATTCTGTTGAGGTGTATAGGGTGCAGAGAATTCATGCTTAATACCGTTTGAAGTACAAAAGTCAATGAATTTTGAATTAATGAATTCTCCACCTCTATCACTTCTAACACGAATGATCTTTTCATTCTTTTCAATCATAATACGAAGGCAAATCTCGTGAAAAGAATCAAAAGTATCAGCTTTCTCTTTTAAAAATGCTACCCAAGAATACCGAGAGAAATCATCAACCAATAAAAAAATATACCATTTACCTCCCAAAGATGGTTGACGGGTCGGCCAAAAGAAAAAGAAGAAAAAAAAATAGTCTACATAAACTACACAAGATTTAATCGTAGAACGATTAAAGACAAGGAGGGGTTTCACCTTTGCATACCCAAACCTTTTGAGTTTTGGAGTATGTTGGCAATGGTTGAGAAGTTTTCCTTGATGAAGACGTCTTGCATGATTGGTCTTTTTCTTTTGTCATCGTCTTATTTGAAGTACTACCAATGTCCTTTTCTTTAGGAAAATCCTTCTTTGAATTCCGGGGAGTGAACTTATTGGTAGTAGTTGCAAGATGTGGTTGATTTGATCTTTGAGCTCCAATCTTGCAATTTCTTTCAATGTGCCCTGCAAAATTACAACGAAAACATACCTTTGTGCTTGACGATTCTGAAGAGGATGAAGTAGGCTTGTTGTCGTTGGTTGTCATGATTTCCGGTGTCGGAGGAGGAGATACCGACTGAGGCACAAAGACTGTCCCAACCGAACTAAAATTGTCTTCAGTTCGATTGTATCCGAGGCCGAACTTGTTTGTTTGACCAAGACCAAGAAGTTTATCCAACTTGCTCCTTCCAAAAGAAAATTGCTGTAAGTCATCCTTGAGTTGGAAAATGGTCTTTGTCATTTCCAGGTTATCCTGTCGAGCCTCGTTGTAGAGCTTTGAGAAGTGATTCGCGTTATCCACCAGATTTGTATGTTCCTTCTCAAGTTGCTCATTGGACTCTTGAAGGGAAACATTTGCTTTTATCAGGTTTTCCCTTTCCACTTCAAGAGCGTTTGAGAGAGAAGTCGCTCTTTTTGCTTCTTCTTCGAGATCATGCACTCTCCCTCTCAAACTCTTGTTTTGCTTAGCCACTTTCTTTGAATCCCTCAAAAGTCTGTGGTAGGCTAGAGCAAAATCTTCACCTTCCGAATCATCCGATTCATTGTCCGTTGCATTCTTTTCAACAGTGGAGTTGGACAACGACTCGGATGTACTTGCCATAAAGCACATGAAGGGTGAAGATACGGACGCGTGGAATGCGGTGGAGCTCTTTTCTTCATCACTCGAAGACGACTCATTTGACGTTGAGTTGTCATCCCAAGTGACGACTTGCATCGCCTTCTTCTTTGCCGGATACTTGTTAGGACACTCCGTTGCAATGTGGCCGTAGCCTCGACATTTGAAGCATTGTAGTTGTCCTTCTGAACTTTTCTTATCCTTTGAGAAGTTCTCTTGCTTTCTTGACTTGTAACTTGAAGTACCCTTGCCTTTGTTCGACTTTCCGAAGGATGGAGATTTGCTTGAATTACCCCTTCGAAAGTTGCGGCGAAACTTCCTTGTCAAGAGAGCGAGCTGCTTCTCAAATTCCTCCATAGAAAGGTTCTCGTCATCGTCTGAGGAGGATGTATCCGCGTCTTCTTCCTTAGTTGTTTTCAACGCATAACCTGAAGACTTAGAAGTGGATGCCTTTCCAGAAGAATTGTTAGTAGTAAATGTCATTTCATAAGTTTGTAATGAACCAACTAATTCTTCTACACGTATTTCGTCCGGGTGTTTAATAGTTTCAATGGCAGTAACCTTTGGGCGAAATCGTTCAGGAAGAGTTCTTAAGATCTTTCTTACAATCTTAAATTCTGGAATCTTCTCTCCCAGGTTAGCACATGAGTTTACGATATCTTGCAATCGTGTATAGTAGTCCGTGAAAGATTCATTTTCTGCCATCGAGATAGAGTCAAACTTGCTCGTAAGCATTTGCAGTTTCTGAATCTTCACGAGGTTAGTTCCCTCATGTGTAACCTGAAAAACATCCCAGATTTCTTTCGCAGTCTCACATGCCGAGACGCGAGAGAATTCAGTTTGAGATAAGGCATTAAAAATAGCATTAATTCCCTTGCCATTGTAAGAAGATGATGTTACGGAATTTGAGTTGGCGTAGTTTCGTGAAAGTCTCAAGTCTTGAAGATTGAAGGTGAAGAAAAGTTGAATCATTTAACTCAATCTCAAGAAAGAAGAATTCAAAAGGATCAGGTATGTTTAACTAAAGAATTTGTGTGATCCGAATACTTCTTGTAGTGTAGAAACACTTGGAAGAATCTTTCATTGCATAAAAATCAAAAACTGGACTTGGGACATGTTCAGGATCCGGATCAGGTTGTTCGATCCGGATCCCGAAGGTGGTTCGTTCATACATCGTCGCAATCCGGATCGTAGTCTCTTGATCCGTATCCCGAACGTTGATGTTTGGTGAACTGTATGAACGATCCGGATCGTAGTCACATGATCCAGATCCCGAACCTTCGTTTTTCTGGAATTGGCTGTTTTGTTATGACGATCCGGATCCTAGTTATCACGATCCGGATCGCCGTCCGTAAAAATCCAGAAATGGCAGGTTTTTGATTCTTATCTCCTTCCTAGGGTTTCTAACCTATAAATACACCCTATGACTCCTTTTCTAGGGTGAATCCACATAGCCGTCATTTTCATATATCATCCTATACGGCTATAGATCCACATATAGAGAAGAAAGGAAATCATTAGAGAATACTCTATGTTTCTTCATCTATATTGATTAGTTTGATTCTAGGTTTTCATACTCACATCTTGAGTTGAATCAAACTAATGAATACTTAGATGGTATTTCCGATCTATCTTTGATCTAAGTATTCGGCGGATCATCACCACCCAAAAACAACGATTTACCCCAAAAATCGGCGCGTGGATTCGCGTGTCCTTGTGGATTCAAGGTTCAATCGCTCTCGTGGATTCGGAGCGAGGCACGTTCGTGGATTCGAACGGTGCTATTGGGTGAAGACCGTGGATTCGGTCGGACGTCGTGGATTCGACGTTGGACGCCGTGGATTCGGCGTTGGGCGCAGATCGTGGATTCGAGAAGCGTCTGGAGCGAGCGGAGAAGATCCTCTAGGAGCGTATGGAAAAGGTTGAGTCGTAAGTGTGTACGGTAAATCACCTTGTACGTGTTTTAATTCTAGTGGATTTCTGCCGTGTTATCGGTCCCGTGGTTTTTTACTCCGGTGATGGAGTTTTCCACGTAAAAATCTTGCGTGTTATTTTATTTTCCGCATTGGGTTTTATCGCAACGATTTTTGGAGTGTTTATACGTTTACACCTATTCACCCCCCTCTAGGTGTTTCTTCCCCTATTTAGATCCGTATTATATACGACCCAACAAGTGGTATCAGAGAGGGAATAGGGTTGTGAACAATGGTTGAAGGTGGAAACATCAATCGACCCCCTTTCTTTGATGGAACAAATTATGCGTACTGGAAAGTACGGATGAAAGCCTTTTTATCTTCCATCGACGAAAGGGTGTGGCATTCAATTGAATCAGGATGGACTAATCCAACTGAACTTATCTCTGATGTTCACACCTTAAAACCTAGGTCGAAATGGACCAAGGAAGAGTTTGAGTTATCTTCTTACAATGGCAAGGGAATTAATGCTATTTTTAATGCCTTATCTCAAACTGAATTCTCTCGCGTCTCGGCATGTGAGACTGCGAAAGAAATCTGGGATGTTCTCCAGGTTACACATGAGGGAACTAACCTCGTGAAGATTCAGAAACTGCAGATGCTTACGAGCAAGTTTGACTCCATCTTGATGGCAGAAAATGAATCTTTCACGGACTACTATACACGATTGCAAGACATCGTAAACTCATGTGCTAATCTGGGAGAGAAGATTCCAGAATTTAAGATTGTAAGAAAAATCTTAAGAACTCTTCCTGAACGATTTCGCCCAAAGGTTACTGCCATTGAAACTATTAAACACCCGGACGAAATACGTGTAGAAGAATTAGTTGGTTCATTACAAACTTATGAAATGACTTTTAATACTAACAATTCTTCTGGAAAAGCATCCACTTCTAAGTCTTCAGGTTATGCGTTGAAAACAACTAAGGAAGAAGACGCGGATACATCCTCCTCGGACGATGACGAGAACCTTTCTATGGAGGAATTTGAGAAGCAGCTCGCTTTCTTGACAAGGAATTTTCGCCGCAACTTTCGAAGGGGTAATTCAAGTAAATCTCCATCCTTCGGAAAGTGGAACAAAGGCAAGGGTACTCCAAGTTACAAGTCAAGAAAGCAAGAGAACTTCTCAAAGGATAAGAAAAGTTCAGAAGGACAACTGCAATGCTTCAAATGTCGAGGCTACGGCCACATTGCAACGGAGTGTCCTAACAAGTATCCGGCAAAGAAGAAGGCGATGCAAGTCGTCACTTGGGATGACAACTCAACGTCAAATGAGTCGTCTTCAAGTGATGAAGAAAAGAGCTCCACGGCATTCCACGCGTCCACATCTTCACCATTCATGTGCTTTATGGCAAGTACGTCTGAATCATTGTCCAACTCCACTGTTGAAAAGAATGCAATGGACAATGAATCGGATGATTCGGAAGGTGAAGAGTTTGCTCTAGCCTATCACAGATCTTTACAGGATTTAAAGAAACCGGCTAAGCAAAACAAGGGGTTGAGAGGGAGATTGCAGGATCTCGAAGAAGAAGTAAAAAGGGTAACTTCTCTCTCGACCGATCTTGAAGTGGAAAGGGATAGTTTGATAAAAGCAAATGTTTCCCTTCAAGAGTCCAATGAGCAGCTCGAGAAGAACTATATAGATATGGTGAACAAAGCAAACTACTTCTTGAAGCTCTATGGCGAGGGCCGACAGGAAAGACGGGAAATGACAGAGACCATTCTCCAACTCAAGGATGACTTACAGCAATTCTCTTTAGGAAGGAGTAAGTTGGATAAACTCCTTGGTCTTGGTCAAACAAATCGGTTCGGCCTCGGGTACACTCAAACTGGAAACAGTCCAAGTTCGAGTGGGACAGTCTTTGTGCCTCAGTCGGTATCTCCTCCTCCGACATCGGAATTCAAGACAAACAACGACAACAAACCTACCTCATCCTCTTCGGAATCGTCAAGCTCAAAGGTATGTTTTCGTTGTAATTTTACAGGGCACATCAAAAGAAATTGCGAGATTGGAGCTCAAAGAACAAATCAACCACATCTTGCAATTGCTACCAATAAGCTCACTTCCCGGAATTCAAGGAAGGATTTTTCAAAAGGAAAGAACATTGGTAGCACCTCAAACAAGACGATGACAAAAGAAAAAGATCAATCATACAAGACGTCGTCTTCAAGGAGAATCTCTCAACCTTTACCAACATACTCCAAAACTCAAAAGGTTTGGGTATGCAAAGGTGAAACCCCTCCTTGTCCTTAATCGTTCTACGATTAAATCTTGTATAGTTTGTGTAGACTATTTTCTTTTCTTCTTTTTCTTTTGGCCGACCCGTCAACCATCCTTGGGAGGTAAATGGTACATCTTTTTATTGGTTGATGATTTCTCTCGGTTTTCATGGGTAGCATTTTTGAGAGAGAAAGCTGATACGTTTGACTCTTTTCATGAGATTTGCCATCGTATTATGATTGAAAAGAATGAAAAGATCATTCGTGTTAGAAGTGATAGGGGTGGAGAATTCATAAATTCAAAATTCATTGACTTTTGTACTTCAAATGGCATTAAACATGAATTCTCGGCACCCTATACACCTCAGCAGAATGGTGTTGTTGAGCGCAAAAACAGGGTTGTTCAAGAGATGGCGCGTGTGATGCTTCATAGCCGGAAATTACCGCTACATTTTTGGGCTGAAGCTGTGAACACCGCTGTCTATGTCATTAACAGAGTGTATTTGCGCCCAGGAACCTTGAATACACCATATGAGCTGTGGTTTAGTAGAAAACCGGATATCAAGTACTTTCGTATCTTCGGGAGTCGATGTTACATCTTACGTGACCGTGAAAATCTTGGAAAGTTCGACTCTCAAAGTGATGAAGGGATCTTTTTGGGTTATTCTACGAATAGCAGAGCATATCGAGTATTTAACATTGAATCTAAGACGATCGTAGAATCTATAAATGTTAAAGTAGATGAAGCTTCTCATTTTGAATCTGAAAAATCTACCCTCGATATCTCTCTAGATGATGATTCTCCTGCTAGTGCATCTTCTCATAATAACACTTCCAATATTAATGATGCATCTAATGGTTCTTCTAGTTTATCTGATGTGCAGGAATCATCTCGTGTACCTCCGAGTACTCCGTTTCAACAAACGCTACGAATCTCCAAGGATCATCCGGAATCGAACATCATTGGAGATCCACAAGAAGGAGTTAGAACTCGAAGGCAGTTGGTTTGCGGATTTGCTTGCTACGTATCTTTAATCGAACCAAAGACAATAGATGAAGCTCTTCAGGATGACTACTGGATTAAAGCAATGCAGGAAGAGCTCCATCAATTTGAGCGAAACAAAGTCTGGGAATTAACGAAGCCTCCAAAGCATCATAATGTGATAGGTACCAAATGGATCTTCAAGAACAAGAAAGATGAAGATGGTACTATCATCAGGAACAAGGCACGACTAGTTGCTCAAGGCTACTCTCAAGTAGAAGGTATAGACTTTGACGAAACTTTCGCCCCTGTAGCTAGACTCGAGTCCATTCGTATATTGTTTGCTATTGCTTGTCATTTTAAAATCAAATTATTTCAAATGGACGTCAAGAGCGCATTTCTAAATGGGTTTTTAAATGAGGAAGTTTATGTAGCTCAACCGAAAGGTTTTGTAGATCATAAACAACCTAACCATGTTTTTCGTTTGAAAAAGGCTCTTTACGGTCTGAAACAAGCACCGCGAGCATGGTACGAAAGGTTAACAAAGCACCTTTTGGAAAAGGGCTATACTCGAGGGGGAGCTGACAGGACTCTCTTTGTGAAGCATTATCAAAATAATTTCATTGTAGCACAAATCTATGTCGATGACATTGTATTTGGTGCAACAAAAGATAATGATGCTTCTAACTTCGCGGAGACCATGGAAAGCGAATTTGAGATGTCCATGATGGGCGAACTGTCTTATTTTCTTGGATTGCAAATTAAACAAAATGATGAAGGTATTCACTTGAGTCAATCCAAGTATGCACTGGAGTTGGTCAAAAAGTTTGATCTAGAAAATTGTAAAGATTTTCCAACTCCAATGGGAACTAGCCACAAGGGACTTGGAAGTGAATCACATAGTGAGAATGTAGACGAGAAACTGTATAGAAGTATGATTGGAAGTCTACTTTACCTCACGGCTAGTCGCCCGGATATATCCTTTAGTGTTGGGATTTGCGCGAGATATCAATCAGCACCAAAGGAGGTTCACCTGAAAGCGGTGAAACGGATCATCCGGTACATCAAAGGATCAATTAATTTCGGAATTTGGTATCCTATGGGAACAAGTCTGGACATTGTTGGATACTCAGATGCCGATTGGGCAGGATCAGTGGATGATCGGAAAAGCACGAGTGGTGCATGCTTCTATCTTGGCCATTGCCTTGTTGCATGGCACAGTAAAAAGCAGAATTGCATAGCACTCTCGACTGCCGAAGCGGAATACATTTCAGCTGGAAGTTGCTCAACTCAACTCATTTGGATGAAAAGCGTATTGAGTGACTTCCGCATTTCAGCATCTTCGGTAACAATTCTTTGTGACAACACAAGTGCAATTAACATTTCTAAAAACCCTGTGTTGCACTCTAGAACAAAACATATTGAACTTAGATATCATTTTCTTAGAGAGCTAGTTGAATCAAATACTCTTCAACTTTCATATATTTCAACTGAGGATCAATTAGCTGACATTTTAACAAAACCTTTGGATCAAAAACGTTTTATTCATTTACGAAAAGCAATTGGGATGCTTTCCTTGAAATAATCTTCTTTTTGAAATCTTTGCTTAGAATAGGTTTTGTATTTGTTCTTTATCTATGTTTGTACATAGGACATTAATTGAGCATAGATCATAATTGACTTTAATTGCATCTGTTCACACATTTAGAAATTTATTATGCTTTTGCCATCATAATATTTCTTTGTTGCAATGATCGTTTATGTTAATTAAATCATCTTCTAAAGTGATCAAAGTCAATTTCTCTCTCAATGATCTCTTGGTATAGTCATTATCTTATTTGACTGTTTAGTCGAGTATGAAATCGAGATCAATTTTTGGTTGAATACTTTATATCTTAAATAATTGATAGCCAATTGAGGGGGAGTCAAAGATAATGTAATATGCTCAAAAGATGTGGAAAGAGTTACATCCCAATGAGGAGTGTGAAAACTACCACCACATGGAGGAAAGAGCTACCACCTCGGTCGTCCGAGTACTGTGTGCAGCTACCACATGTATACCAAGCATGGTTGTTCAAATTTTTGATTAAGTAAAATGCATATTGAAATACTTGACTCTGTCAAATTTCAAGGTTGGTATAAGGTGGGATTTTAAAGAAAGATGCTCAAAGAGCCACTCTCTTCAACAGATTGTCTAGAAATATTATCTACTATATTTGGGATTTCAAACATCTATTGATCTTTGTATTTCATTTTCTTTACCGAATTGATTATTTGATAAAGGCATTACTCATAAGATCAAGTTAGATGTAATTGAAAGTGTTCAACTTTAAGGGATTTAATTCTTGTAAATTTTCGTTTCATTTTTGGATATTACTGATAGATTTAGCATAATCTAATTCTTGTTGTGTGAAACGATGCTTTTTGTTTAAAGTTGATACACATTTGTGCTTACAATCTTTTTCTGGTTTTTCTTGAATTTCTCTGAAATTTTCTAAAGAAAAAGTTGGGGCCGATCCGGATCGGGCTAGATGATCCGGATCCCGAACGCAGGAATTCTTCTGCGGGCTGACGATCCGGATTGTATCCGCCGATCCGGATCCCGAACGCAGTTTCTTACTGCGGGTAGCCGATCCGGATCGCAGTTATGAACTGATCCGGATCGCGGCTAGGTTTTATAAAGAACAAAAGGGTTTTGATTTCTTTTACTCCAATCTTTTGTTCAAAAGTTTCCAGAGCGCTTCTCTCTAGATTTCATCCTCCTTGGAAGCTTTCAAACTCAAGTTCTTCAATTCCAAGTAAGTTCTATTGATCAAAATCTCGGTTTTTCACCGTTTTTCTCTTTTCCTCCTCAAACGCACGAATTTCTTGGATCAACTTTGTTTGTGGATGGTTTTTGATCAAATTTCTTTTGAAATAAGAACTCTGGGTTGTTTAGTTTTGATTATATGCTAGGTTTTCTCCTGATTAACGGATTTTTAGGATTCGATTTCTAAAATTTCGGTTTTAGGGCATATAATAAGGATTTTCGAAAATCATGCAATTGATCTATCTTTAAAAGTCCTTTTGCAAAACTAACTTGATTCTTAGTCTCTCTACATGATTATGATTCTTTGGATACAATTTTTTCAATTTTTGAAAAACTAAGAATTTTTGTGTTCTTGAGTTGGTTTTCACAGGACACCTTCTTTACTCAAGCATTTTGTTCAATGGCACTTAATTCAGTGAGTTTCTCTTGGTTAATCCTTCTCCTGGTTTCAATGATGCACACAAGTACATCTGTTAAAAGGGAACCAGATGATTCAACTCAAAACAAGACGAAAAACGCAGAGGATGACAGCTCAGACTATGATGATGAAGAATGGAACGAATTCAGCTAATGGTAAAAGTGTAAAATCCAAACATCTTTGACTGGAGTACCGATTTCTAAATTTCATCACGTGTTACAACATTCTACCTAACATGCAGACTAAGGTCGTGAGATGGGAGAGACTGCTGTTCCTATATCTCTTAGGTCATCCCTCTGAGGCTGTAGGATTGAACATGAATATC
Organism: Tillandsia leiboldiana; assembly: GCA_029204045.2. Taxonomy (NCBI): domain Eukaryota; kingdom Viridiplantae; phylum Streptophyta; class Magnoliopsida; order Poales; family Bromeliaceae; genus Tillandsia; species Tillandsia leiboldiana. Next base: position 13,552,254 of record CM055068.1, read on the forward strand.
CCCTACATAATTTGGAATAGAATGTCAAGATATATTGTGCATCCTCATCCTTCTGAGCGACTTCCGTTTCCGTTAATCATCATGAGGATCTTACAAAAGTTTGACATTGATATAAGCTCGACATCTTATCAACACTGTTGGGGGATGATAGATGAGTCAACGATTGTGAAGCCACTTCATAAATTACCACATGTTACTCCGACACATTCCACTGGAAAGAAACCTTGTGTCGGCACCTCGGCCTCACCGTCTCAACAAGCATCAGAACAAAGGCGAATGTCTGAAGAACTCGAGATCATAACGGCATCCCAAATTACATTGACCAAGAAAGTAAATTCAATGAGGAAATTGATCAAGAACATGTTCACTAATATGGGATATAGTGCGTCTGAGGACTCAGACTCGGATGACTAATTTGTGCTTTAACAATTTCTGTGCAGATTTGTGCAGGATTTTATCTCTTTAGACTTTAGTTCAGCTTTTAGGACTTACTTTTAGTTCTAGTTCTTATTTTTCGGAACAATTTTTGAAATCTTTAACTCTCCTTAAATTTTTATGTTTTTGGCTAATTTTGTGACAAAAAGGGGGAGAGAGTTTATAGAGAACTTGAACAATGATTGATTGAACATGATGATGTGTTGGAACATCAAAGGTAAGTTGAAACACAAAGGTAAGTAGAACTTCAACTTTTGGTTTTTCCGTCTGTATGAATGCATGCCTCGACTAACTATTTGCTAACTATTTGGGCATGTAATATAACTAACAAGTTGATGTTCACTAACAAGTTTGTGACACTTGGTTTTTGATTGCATAGAAGATATGTTGGTTCTTAACTCTGATCAATTACATATCTATATATATATAAGTTTGTCACAAACATGTTCATGACATTTGGTTTTTACGTGCAAAGAAGATATGTTGGTGTTTTTTAACTATGATCAGTTTACATATCTGAATATAAATGTCATGGTAAGTATAAATGAGTTTAAACTTCATCTCTGTTTGTGGTTTTTGAATGATACAAAATTCTTGAGGTATCTAACGATTTCTTTTGTCAAGAATGATTTCTTTTTGCAGAGAGTACAGATGTCTAAGTCTAGAGTCTGTTTTAGGAGTTTAACTCATGTATTGTATTTTGGATCTCCATTGTAAATTTTTGTTGTATGGTGATAGCAACAAAAATATCTTTTTGAATTTTCTTTAGTGGATCTATGTTTTGTCACGAAACCGCCAAAGGGGGAGATTGTTACGGAATTTGAGTTGGCGTAGTTTCGTGAAAGTCTCAAGTCTTGAAGATTGAAGGTGAAGAAAGTTGGATCATTTGACTCAATCTCAAGAAAGAAGAATTCAAAAGGATCAGGTATGTTTAACTAAAGAATTTGTGTGATCCGAATACTTCTTGTAGTGTAGAAACACTTGGAAGAATCTTTCATTGCATAAAAATCAAAAACTGGACTTGGGACATGTTCAGGATCCGGATCAGGTTGTTCGATCCGGATCCCGAAGGTGGTTCGTTCATACATCGTCGCAATCCGGATCGTAGTCTCTTGATCCGGATCCCGAACGTTGAGTTTACCATCTACCTTGAACGATCCGGATCTTGCTTCGCAATCCGGATCCCGAACGTTGATGTTTGGTGAACTGTATGAACGATCCGGATCGTAGTCACATGATCCGGATCCCGAACCTTCGTTTTTCTGGAATTGGCTGTTTCGTTATGACGATCCGGATCTCAGTTATCACGATCCGGATCGCCGTCCGTAAAAATCCAGAAATGGCAGGTTTTTGATTCTTATCTCCTTCCTAGGGTTTCTAACCTATAAATACACCCTATGACTCCTTTTCTAGGGTGAATCCACATAGCCGTCATTTTCATATATCATCATATACGGCTATAGATCCACATATAGAGAAGAAAGGAAATCATTAGAGAATACTCTATGTTTCTTCATCTATATTGATTAGTTTGATTCTAGGTTTTCATACTCACATCTTGAGTTGAATCAAACTAATGAATACTTAGATGGTATTTCCGATCTATCTTTGATCTAAGTATTCGGCGGATCATCACCACCCAAAAACAACGATTTACCCCAAAAATCGGCGCGTGGATTCGCGTGTCCTTGTGGATTCAAGGTTCAATCGCTCTCGTGGATTCGGAGCGAGGCACGTTCGTGGATTCGAACGGTGCTATTGGGTGAAGACCGTGGATTCGGTCGGACGTCGTGGATTCGACGTTGGACGCCGTGGATTCGGCGTTGGGCGCAGATCGTGGATTCGAGAAGCGTCTGGAGCGAGCGGAGAAGATCCTCTAGGAGCGTATGGAAAAGGTTGAGTCGTAAGTGTGTACGGTAAATCACCCTGTACGTGTTTTAATTCTAGTGGATTTCTGCCGTGTTATCGGTCCCGTGGTTTTTTTTACTCCGGTGATGGAGTTTTCCACGTAAAAATCTTGCGTGTTATTTTATTTTCCGCATTGGGTTTTATCGCAACGATTTTTGGAGTGTTTATACGTTTACACCTATTCACCCCCCTCTAGGTGTTTCTTCCCCTATTTAGATCCGTATTATATACGACCCAACATACAAGAAGTATTCGGATCACCAAAAATATTTAGTTAAACTTACCTGATCCTTTTGAATTCTTCTTTCTTGAGATTGAGGTATATGATCCAAACTTCATTCATCTTCAATCTTCAAGACTTAACACTTTCACGAAATGCGCCAAAACAAAATCCTTAACAATCTCCCCCTTTGGCGGTTTCGTGAAAAAACATAGATCCACTCAAGAAAATTCAAAAAGATATTTTTGTTGCTATCACCATACAACAAAAATTTACAATGGAGATCCAAAATAAAATACATGAGTTAAACTCCTAAAACAGACTCTAGACTTAGACATCTGTACTCTCTGCAAAAAGAAATCATTCTTGACAAAAGAAATCGTTAGATACCTCAAGAATTTTATATCATTCAAAAACCACACACAGAGATGAAGTTTATACTCATTTACACTTACCATGACATTTATACATTCAGATATGTAAACTGATCATAGTTAAAACACCAACATATCTTCTATGCAATCAAAATCCAAATGTCATGTTAGTGAACATCAACTTGTTAGTTATATTACATGCCCAAATAGTTAGACGAATAGTTAGCCGAGGCATGCATTCAAACACAAATGAAAACCGAAAGTTGAAGTTCTACTTACCTTTCAAGTTGAGGTCAAGTTGAGGTTATACTTACCTCTATAGTTGCTTCTCTCTCCCCCTTTTTGTCACAAAAATTAGCCAAACATACAAAATTTAAGGAGAGTTAAATAGTTCAAAAATAAAGAAACTTGAGAGCTGAATAAAATAACATAAATGCAAAAACTTAAAACCTGCAAAAGAAAGATGAGAAACAAAAACTTTATGCAGAGTCGTCGGAGCTGATACACCCAAGCTTCTGAAACATTTTCTTGATCCGTTTGTTCATAGAAGCTTGCTCCTTCTTAACTTCTCTAAGATCTTGGACCATCAAAGCTTGTTCTTTCTTAACTTCTTTGAGATCCTCTTTCATTTCAGCGAACTCAATAGACATGCGTTCTTGCTCGTTTGAGAGTCGCTGTTGTTCCTTAAAGATTGAGCTAACCGACGCATCATCATCAGACGTTGATGGAGGTGCTGGTTGTGTTGCCGGTGCAGAGGTTGTTGCTTGTTGTTGTGCTCTTTGTCGGTGAGGAGGTATTATGGGTTCATCTGGCTTCGTCGAGAGAGACTTCACAATTGTCGTCTCATTGATTGTGCCCAAACTGTACATATATGAGCTTGTACTGGTGTCGACTTTAAACTTTCTAAGGATGCGCATAATTATCATTGGATAGGGGAGTCTCTCTGTGGGATGAGAATGTTCCACATAACGCGCCATCCTCGACCAAATGAGGTAAGGAATGTTTAAGTTCGCTCCCATTGATGCTGCGGGGTGTCCAAGAAGATAAAGAAATAACATCCTGTCCCATCGAAGAACCTTCGTATTCATGTTTGGAAGGATATTGTAGCAGACAATGAAGTTTATATAGCGATACTCTGTTCGAAGTTCTTTTGAGAAAACAGAGTTTCCTGTCGACCGCGTATCTGGAAGACATATTCCATCAACCACTACTCTCCAAGAGTTGTCGTTGAAGACTTGAGTTTTCAGATAATGAGCTCCATCAACTCTTGCTTTCATCCCTAACACCTCCCCAATCAATAGAGGGGTGACTTTGATCTTGATATTCTTGACCAATGTGTGAAATTCTCGACGTCCTTGGTCCTGATTAACTAGACTTGAAGCATTCTGATAGAACATCCGTACTGAGTGAGGACAATACCCAGTATTCTCAGTGAAGTTGCATATGGGCCCAAGACCGGCCTGGTCAAACAAAGTCCCAAAGAGTGTAGACCGTTCCTTCATTGCATTGACATCGACATGTCTTTCGCCAATGCATTCTCTCTTCTCAAAATCTTTGATTCTTGCGGAGCTGATGAAGTCCTGTGGAGGAGGCTGGCTGGCAACTGGTTGCTCAATGGAAATTCCCTGAGCACTGCCTCTTTTTCTTGCACCGGTTTTTCTTTTTGTTCCAATTGGACTTGGTTCCATTGGCGCTTTCCCTTTTTCAGCTGCAGTGGCCGGAGCCTTTGAGGTTTCAGCAGGGGCTTTCCCTTTGGAGATAATTGGAATAGTTCCCTCGATTTCGATGTTATCCCAGTCAATCGAGGCCGTCTCTGATTCAGTGTCAGAATCATCCTTAGTTTTCTGCGCTTTCTTGGCCCTCTTGGGCTTGACGGTGTCTCTCGTATGTACCATAGCAGCTAGAAGAAAAATGATCCACGTGATCACCATTGCTATTGGTTTCTTGTGAAAAGAAAATCCTGTGAGCAACAACTCAAGAACATGAAAAACTGTTAATTCTCAAAAATTTGAAAAATTGTACCCAAACAAACATTATCATGTAGAGAGACTAGGAATCAAATTAGTTTTGCAAAAAGAATTTTAAAAGTAGATCAATTGCATGATTTTGGAAAATTCCCATTATATGCCCTAAAACCGAAATTTTTGAAATCGAAGACCAAAAATCCGTTTATCTTGAGAATACCTAGCATATAATCAAAACTAATCTACCCAGAGTTCTTATTTCAAAAGAAATTTGATCAAAAACCATCCACAAACGAAATTGATACAAGAAATTCATCACGTTTTGAGGAGGAATAAGAAAAACGGTGAAAAACTGAGATTTTGATCAATAAAACTTACTTGGAATTGAAGAACTTGAGTTTGAAAGCTTCCAAGATGGATGAAATCTAGAGAGAGAAGCTCTGGAAACTTTGGAACAAAAGATTGGAGTAAAAGAAATCAAAACCCTTTTGTTCTTTATAAAACCCTAGCCGCGATCCGGATCAGTCCGTGATTACGATCCGGATCGGCTACCCGCAGTGAAAAACTGCGTTCGGGATCCGGATCGGCAGGTCCAATCCGGATTGTCTGCCCGCAGAAGAATATCTGCGTTCGGGATCCGGATCGGTAGGTCCAATCCGGATCGGCTCCAACTTTTTCTTTAGAAAATTTCAGAGAAATTCAAGAAAAACCAGAAAAAGATTGTAAGCACTTTTGTGTATCAACTTTAAATGAAAATCATCATTTCATACAACAAGAACTAGATTATACCAAATCTATCAATAACATCCAACAAATGAAACGAAAATTTATAAAAATTAAATCCCTTAAAGTTGAACAACTTCAATTACATCTAACTTGATCTTATGAGTAATGCCTTTATCAAATCATCAATTTGGTAAAGAAAATGAAATACAAAGATCAATAGATGTCTAACATCCCAGATAAATTAGATAATGTATCTAGTCAATTTATTGAAGAGAGTGGCTCTTTGAGCATCTTTCATTAAAAATCCCACCTTATACCAACCTTGAAATTTTGACAGAGTCAAGTATTTCAACATGCATTTTATTTAATCAAACTTGAAAAACCTTGCTTGGTATACATGTGGTAGCTGCACACAGTACTCGGACGACCGAGGTGGTAGCTCTTTCCTCCATGTGGTGGTAGTTTTCACACTCCTCATTGGGATGTAACTCTTTCCACATCTTTTGAGCATAATACTTTTTCTTTGACTCCCCCTCAATTGGCTATCAATTATTTAAGATAAAAAGTATTTAGCCAAATATTGATCTCGATTTCATACTCGACTAAACAGTCAAATAAGATAAAAACTATACCAAGAGATCATCGAGAGAGAAATTGACTTTGATCAAAACAAAGATGAGTTAATTGACATAAATGATCATTGCATCAAATGAAATATTATGACATCTAAAGCATAATAGATTTCTAAATATATAAAAGGATGCAGTTAAAGTCAATCAAACTAATGCTCAATTAATATTCTATGTCTAAGCATAGATAATGAACAAAAACACAAAAACAAAACCTAACCTAAGCAAAAGTTTCAAAAAGAAGTTTATTTCAAGGAAAGCATTCCAATTGCTTTACGCAAATGAATAAAACGTTTTTGATCCAAAGGTTTTGTTAAAATATCAGCTAATTGATCTTCAGTTGAAATATATGACAGTTGAAGAGTATTTGATTCAGCTAGCTCTCTAAGAAAATGATATCTAAGTTCAATGTGTTTTGTTCTAGAGTGCAACACAGGGTTTTTGAAAATGTTTATAGCACTAGTGTTGTCACAAAGAATTGTTACCGAAGTTGCTGAAATCCGGAAGTCGCTCAACACACTTTTCATCCAAATGAGTTGGGTTGAACAACTACCCACTGAAATATATTCCGCTTCGGCAGTCGAGAGTGTAATGCAGTTTTGCTTTTTACTATGCCATGCAACAAGGCAATGACCAAGATAAAAACATGCACCACTCGTACTTTTCCGATCATCCACAGATCCTGCCCAATCGGCATCTGAGTATCCAATAATATCTAAACTTGTTCCCATAGGATACCAAATTCCGAAATTTATTGTTCCTTTAATGTATCGGATGATCCGTTTCACCGCTTTCAGGTGAACCTCCTTTGGTGCAGATTGATATCTCACGCAGATCCCAACACCAAAAGATATATCCGGGCGACTAGCCGTGAGGTAAAGTAGACTTCCAATCATACTCCGATAAAGTTTCTCGTCTACATTCTCACTAAAAGATTCACTTCCTAATCCTTTATTGCTAGTTCCCATTGGAGTTGGAAAATCTTTACAATTTTCTAGATCAAACTTTTTGACCAACTCCAAAGCATACTTGGATTGACACAAATGGATGCCTTCGTCACTCTGTTTCACTTGCAATCCAAGGAAATAAGTCAATTCGCCCATCATTGACATCTCAAATTCGCTTTCCATGGTTTCAGCGAATTTAGAAGCATCATTATCCTTTGTTGCTCCAAAAACAATGTCATCGACATAGATTTGTGCAACAATGAAGTTATTTTGATAATGCTTCACAAAGTGAGTCCTGTCAGCTCCCCCTCGAGTATAGCCCTTATCCAATAGGTGCTTTGTTAGCCTTTCGTACCATGCTCGCGGTGCTTGTTTTAAACCGTAAAGAGCCTTTTTCAAACGAAAAACATGGTTAGGTAGTTTATAGTCTACAAAACCTTTCGGTTGAGCCACATAAACTTCCTCATTTAAAAACCCATTTAAAAACGCGCTCTTAACGTCCATTTGAAATAATTTTATTTTAAAATGACAAGCTATCGCGAATAAGATACGAATGGACTCGAGTCTAGCTACAGGGGCGAAAGTTTCATCAAAGTCTATACCTTCTACCTGAGAGTAGCCTTGAGCAACTAAATGTGCTTTGTTCCTGATGATGGTACCATCTTCATTTTTCTTATTCTTGAAAATCCATTTGGTACCTATCACATTGTGTTGCTTTGGAGGCTTTGTTAATTCCCAGACTTTGTTTCGCTCAAACTGATGGAGCTCTTCCTGCATTGCTTTAATCCAGTAGTCATCCTGAAGAGCTTCATCGATGTTCTTTGGTTCGATCAAGGAAACGTAGCAAGCGAATCCGCAAACCAACTGTCTCCGAGTTTTGACTCCTTCTTGTGGGTCTCCAATGATGTTTGATTCAGGATGATCCTTGGAGATTCGTAACGTTTGTTGTAACGGAGTACTCGGAGGTACATGAGATGATTCCTGCATATCAGATAAACTTGAAGAACCATTAGATGCATCATTAATATTGGAAGTATTATTATGAGAAGATACACTTACAGGAGTATCATCATCAAGAGAGATATCGAGGGTAGATTTTTCAGATGCAAAGTGAAAAGCTTCATCTACTTTAACATTTAGAGATTCTACAATCGTTTTAGATTCCATGTTAAATACCCGATATGCTCTGCTATTTGTAGAATAACCCAAAAAGATCCCTTCGTCACTTCGAGAATCGAACTTACCAAGATTTTCGCGATCACGCAAAATAAAACATCGACTCCCAAAGATACGAAAGTATTTGATATCCGATTTTCTACTAAACCACAGCTCATATGGTGTATTTAAAGTTCCTGGGCGCAAATACACTCGATTAATGACATAGACAGCGGTGTTCACAGCTTCAGCCCAAAAATGTAGCGGTAAATTCCGGCTATGAAGCATCACACGCGCCATCTCTTGAACAACCCTGTTTTTGCGCTCAACAACACCATTCTGCTGAGGTGTATAGGGTGCTGAGAATTCATGTTTTATGCCGTTGGAAGTGCAAAAATCAATGAATTTAGAATTAATGAATTCTCCACCTATATCACTTCTAACACGAATGATCTTTTCATTCTTTTCAATCATAATACGATGGCAAATCTCATGAAAAGAATCAAACGTATCAGCTTTCTCTTTTAAAAATGCTACCCATGAAAACCTAGAGAAATCATCAACCAATAAGAAAATATACCATTTATCTCCCAAAGATGGTTGATGGGTCGGCCCCATTAAATCCATGTGCAGTAATTCCAAGGGCCGTTTGGTACCAACGTGGTTCAGGTTCTTGTGTGCAGCCCTTGATTGTTTTCCCTTAAGACAACCTCCGCACACAATGTTGTTTTTAAATAAAAGTTTAGGAACCCCCTTAACCACGTCTTTATTTGAAATCTTTGCTAGTTCTTTAAAATTTATGTGACATAGTCTTTCATGCCAAAGTGTTTCATTATCCAAAGAAACTAGGTTACATTTTTCTAAAATTTTATTAGGAACAACATAGCAATTATTTTCAGATCTAACCCCTTTTAAAAAGAAGACATGGTCCTTATCAGTTACAACACATTCAACAGATGAAAAGTTAACTGAAAAATCATTGTCGCAAAGTTGACTTATGCTTATGAGGTTAGTCTTAAGGCCATCAACAAATAACACGTTTTTCAAAATCGGGCCATCTGGAATAGCTACCGTTCCTTTTCCAACAATTTTGGAAGATCGACCGTCTCCGAAAACAACGAGTCCTCCGGAGATTTTCTCAAAGTTTTGAAAACTATTTTTGTCACCGGTCATGTGACGGGAACAACCGCTATCCAGATACCAAGACGAATTATCATATGCATGCAAGGAAACATTAGTAACAAGACAAGGAAAGATTTCACCTTTGCGCACCCAAAACCTTTTGGAATGCGTCGGTAATGGTCGTGAGGTTATTCTCCTAGGTGAAGGCGTCTTGTTAGATCGATTGCTGATCCTTGATGATGTCGTCTTGTGCGGTGAACTACCAAGTCTCTTTTCCTTTGTATGATTTGCATTTGATTTCTGAGGAATCACCTTTTTGGTAGTCGTTGCAAGAAATGTCTGAGTTGAGCGTTTGGCTCCTGTCTTGCAATATCTCCTTATGTGCCCTGAAATACCACAACGAAAACATACCTTTGCGCTTGACGATCCCGAAGAGAAAGAAGTAGGCTTGTTGTCGTTGTTTGTCGTGAATTCCGGTGTCGGAGGAGGAGATACCGACTGAGGCACAAAAACTGTCCCACTCGAACTTGGACTGTTTCCAGTTTGAGTGTACCCGAGGCCGAACCGATTTGTTTGACCAAGACCAAGAAGCTTATCCAACTTACTCCTTCCAGAAGAAAAACTCTTTAAGTCATCCTTTAGTTGGAGAATGGTCTTTGTCATTTCCAATTTATCTTGTTGGGCCTCGATGTAGAGCTTTGAGAAGTGATCCGCTTTATCCACCAGTTTTGTATATTCATTCTCAAAAAGCTCATTGGACTCTTGAAGGGAAACATTTGCTTTTATCAGATTATCCCTTTCTACTTCAAGATCGGTCGAGAGAGAAGTTACCCTTTTTACTTCTTCTTCGAGATCCTGTAATCTCCCTCTCAACCCCTTGTTTTGTTTAGCCAGTTTCTTTGAATCCCTCAAAAGTCCGTGGTAGGCTAAAACAAAATCTTCACCTTCAGAGTTACTTGATTCATCATCCGTTGCAGTTTTTTCAACCCGGGAGGAGTTGGACAATGAATCTGAAGTACTTGCCATTAAGCACATGAAGGGTGAAGATGTGGACGCGTGGAATGCCGTTGCGCTTTCTTCTTCATCACTTGAGGATGACTCATTTGACGTTGAGTTGTCATCCCATGTGACGACTTGCATCGCTTTCTTCTTCGACGGATTCTTAGTTGGACACTCCGTTGAGATATGGCCGTATCCTCGGCACTTGAAGCATTGGACTTGTCCCTCTGAACTTTTCTTATCCTTTGAAAAGTTCTCTTGCTTTCTTGACTTGTAACTTGAAGTACCCTTTCCTTTCTTCGACTTTCCGAAGGATGGAGTTTTACTTGAATTGCCCCTTCGAAAGTTGCGGCGAAACTTCCTTGTCAAGAGAGCGAGCTGCTTCTCAAATTCCTCCATAGATAGGTTCTCGTCATCGTCTGAGGAGGATGAATCCGTGTCTTCTTCCTTTGTTGTTTTCAAAGCATAACCTGAAGACTTAGAAGAGGATGCCTTTCCCGAAGAATAGTTAGTAGTAAATGTCATTTCATAAGTTTGTAATGAACCAACTAGTTCTTCTACACGCATTTCGTCCGGGTGTTTAATAGTTTCAATGGCTGTAACCTTTGGGCGAAATCGTTCAGGAAGAGTTCTTAAGATCTTTCTTACAACCTTAAATTCTGGAATCTTCTCTCCCAGGTTAGCACATGAGTTTACGATGTCTTGCAATCGTGTATAGTAGTCCGTGAAAGATTTATTTTCTGCCATGAAAATAGAGTCAAATCTGCTCGTAAGCATTTGCAGCTTTTGAATCTTCACGAGGTTAGTTCCCTCATATGTAACCTGAAGAACATCCCAGATTTCTTTCGCAGTCTCACATGCCGAGACGCGAGAAAATTCAGTTTGAGATAAGGCATTAAAAATAGCATTAATTCCCTTGCCATTGTAAGAAGATGAATCTAACTCTTCCTTGGTCCACTTCGACCTAGGTTTGATGGTGCGAACATCAGCAATAATTTCAGTTGGATTAGACCATCCTAATTCAATTGATTGCCACACCCGTTCGTCGATGGAAATTAAAAAGGCTTTCATCCGTACTCTCCAGTACGCATAATTTGTTCCATCAAAGAATGGGGGTCTGTTGATGTTTCCACCTTCAACCATTGTTTACAACCCTATTCCCGCTTTGATACCACTTGTTGGGTTATATGTAATAATGGATCTAAATAGGGGAAAAAATACCTAGAGGGGGGTGAATAGGTGTAAACAATAAACACTCAAAAAATCATTGCGCAATAAAAACCCAATGCGGAAATATAAATGAACACGCAAGATTTTTACGTGGAAAACTCCAAACCGGAGTAAAAAACCACGGGACCGATAACACGGTGAAATCCACTAGAATTAAACATGTACAAGGTGATATACCGTACTCACAGACGACTCAACCTTTTCCATACGCTCCTAGTTGATATTCTCCGCTCGCTCCGCAACGCGTCTCGAATCCACGATCTGCGTCCAACGCCGAATCCACGGCGTCCAACGTCGAGTCCACGACGTCTGACCGAATCCACGGTCTTCACCCAGTAGCACGCTTCGAATCCACGAACGTACCTCGCTCCGAATCCACGAGAGCGGTTGCACCTTGAATCCACAAGGCCACGCGAGTCCACGCGCCGATTTGGGGAAATCGTTGTTTTTGGGTGGTGATGATCCGCCGAATACTTAGATCAAAGATAGATAGGAAATACCATCTAAGTATTCATTAGTTTGATTCAACTCAAGATGTGAGTATGAAAACCTAGAATCAAACTAATCAATATAGATGAAGAAACATAGAGTAATATCTAATGATTTCCTTTCTTCTCTATAGGTGGATCTAGGGCCGTATAAGATGATATTTGATTATGACGGCTCTATGTGGATTATCTGGATTAAACCTAGAAAAAGAATCATAGGGTCTATTTATAGGTTAGAAATCCTAGGAAGAAGATAAGGATAAAAAACTGTCGTTTCTGGAAATTTTTACGACGGCGATCCGGATCGGATTAGCTGTGATCCGGATCGTCGTAACGAGTCAGGCAATTCCAGAAAAACGAAGTTTCGGGATCCGGATCGAAGTGCTTGATCCGGATCGTTCATACAGTTCACCAAACATCAACGTTCGGGATCCGGATTGCGAAGCCTGATCCGGATCGTTCAAGGAAAATGGTAAACTCAATGTTCGGGATCCGGATTGAACTGGTGTATGACCGAACCACCTTCGGGATCCGGATTGAACAATCTGATCCGGATCCTGAACAAGTCTCATGTTCAGTTCTTGATTTTTATGCAATAAGAAATTCTTCCAAGTGTTTCTACACTACAAGAAGTATTCGGATCACCAAAAATATTTAGTTAAACTTACCTGATCCTTTTGAATTCTTCTTTCTTGAGATTGAGGTATATGATCCAAACTTCATTCATCTTCAATCTTCAAGACTTAACACTTTCACGAAATGCGCCAAAACAAAATCCTTAACATGTTTTACCAAGGGAGTTGTTTTCCCGAACTGTAAGGGGTCGAGAACTTTGAAAGGTCGAGTCTGGAGTCTGTTCTTGTTTGATTGGGATTCTAGACACCGACCTTTCGGGATTCTCAGACCCTTACTGTGACGGTTGGTTCTTTCTCGTCTGTGAGTTGGATGTCCTGTTTTGGGAGCCGTTGGGTTGACGATGGTCCCGGCTGTTGAGTACCTCCAGCCAGTGGGTTAGTATTGTGAGTTGGACATTGTCGATCTGATTGATCGTGGATTTGGATTATAGCCTGCATGAGCCATATTGAGCTCGACAGAGATGCGCAGATACTTTCCTCGGTGGGGTCGCACCCCTCGAGTGCCACTCCGGAGTTGGGCCTGTTACTTTGCTATCGCGACTTGTCGACGCAGTCCCTCTGGCTAGGCCAGTTTTGGCAGTCACGGACGCCCTACGTAAGTCCGGTCCTCCTTGGATGTAACAGCCGTAGGTGGGGCGCAGGTTTGACTGGACCTTATGTGGCAGTCAGTATAGATTGGGTGATTATATTTGAGAGATAGTAGATGCATCATGTTTCCATCTGTTCCACTTCTTGAGCAATTAGATAGAGGCATAGTAGCTGTAGAGTTATTTTCTAGCTCTTTTCCTTTCAGTATTGCATTTATTACTTTATGCCTCTAGTAGACTTAGTGGGCAGACCGTCGGGCTTGCGCACTGAGAACTACTGTGGGATGTAGTTCTCACACCCGCTGTGGTGATCCGGAATTCTACAGGGCTTTTTACAGTGTGACCGGCAACTTCTGGAGGGCTACGCGGCAGGACGGTGGTGTTCGAGCGCCAACTTGGACACAAGTGATGAACTCCGGGCTTAAAATGGATCACGTGGGTAATCGGGGGACCCCGTCGGATGTTTAGAGGTGTTTACGTGCAAAACGGATATCAAATTTAGGCTCAGCGCGAAATTCGGGTTAAAAACACCTTTCCGGGAGCCTCCGGCAATATATAGGATTGGAATTTGGCGAAATGGACGCCGGATTTGGAATCAGCGTGTGAAAACGGTCAAAATGGGCTATTTACACTTATTTTTCGGATGTTGCTACAGTGTTTTTACTGTTCACCGGCCGGAACAGTAACTCCGGCGATCGCCGGCGCCGGCGACGGCAGCGGGCAGCGCCGGCGGGCGGCGGCGCGGCATCGGGCAGGCGGAACGGCGGCAGCGCGCGGCGCGGGCAGGGCGCGGGCAGCGCGCGGGAGCGCGGGCAGGCGCGCAGTCCACGCGGCCGGTGTGCACCGAGGCGGGGACACGTGGCATCACCCTATAGGCTGGCTCACAGCTCCCGGTCTACGGAGTTTGGCGGTTGGGTGTTGGTTCATGGTGCACCCGGGGGTGGACACGTAGCAGGATATTATTGGCTCGGTGTACAGAGGTTCGTGCACCGGGTGCAGCAGTCAGTGGCAGGGACACGTGGCGCTTCCCTATTGGTTGGTCTACTGTGCGGGCAGAAGGGCAGCTAGCGCGTCTGGGCGCGCGGGCAGGCGTGGTCGGGCCACGTGGCGCAGATCCATTGTGTGAGATTGGTGTTTCGTGTTCTTGGGCCACGTGGCAGCATGTGATTGGCAGTTTTTGGTGTTTCCTGTTCGGCGGGACACAGAGGGAATTATTGGAAATGCTTTTCTGGTTTTTCCTATTAGTTCCATTCGAGAAGACTTGGGAGAGCATTTTCACCATTTTCGAGGCCTCATCTTCTTGAGGGATGAGAAGATGAAACCTTCTCCAAGAAGAGAGGAATGCTCCTGTGAAGTTTCGGATTTTTCGACAGCACGGATTATGAGATTTTCTTTTTCTCCGGCGCGGCGCAACGTTCCTTCATCGGTGTACTCCTTTCGTCGCGTTTCGATGCGAGAGCTCTCCCGGCCTACCCCGATCACATTTTATGGCGATTCTTGCGCCATTGGAACGGCGACTGACAGAGATTTAATCTTGGTATTTCCTGTTTCCCATCGTTTCGCGCTTTTCGAGGAGTTTTTCTGAGTTTACTATGACACCATTTGCTGTGATTGAGTTTTGGACAGCGGTTTGATCTTTCGGTGTTATCTCCGCAACCGGGCATTGGATTGGGATGATTCAAAAGGCGATTTGCATCTAGACATCACGAGGAATATCCCCAAATTTTCATTGAATTTTCTGAATTTACCCCGAAGGTGAAAAGTCTCTATTTACAGAACCTTGCGATTCAGATTTTGTGATTGGTTTATTTCGGGGTGGTTCCCTTGTCGAATTTGTATCTCAGTGTAGGAAACTCGGGTGTGAACGTGCAGGTACTCATTTCGACCGGTTCGTCGCGAGGATCGTGACAGTATTTTTCCTGGAATTTTTCGAGCAGATCTCGCAGGTGAAAAAGGCAAAACCGTGGACTGTTATGTTTGGGACAGATTTTGTGTGAGCATAGTATATTAATTGTGCATGTCCTTTTGGGGTGCTTTGTGCAGTGTTGTGTTGAATGCTTAGACCGGGCGTGGACTTCACTGTTGGGACCAGGATTTAGCGCTCGAGGTGGGTGGTTGCTTTATTCCTCTTTTTTGATATACCCACTAGGAATATTAGAGAGATCCCCTCTATGGGACATATTGAATGGTCACCTAATGGACATGCATGCTTAACTAAATAATTGTGAGCCTATCATATGGAAAACATTATATTGAAAACTTGATAATGGTTGGAACTTATACATGCTTACATGGACATTATTTTAGCATTTAACCTTGCATAAGGGGGGGGGGGATGTACTTTCATATTGAGATATTGTGAAACGTCTTGTGGGAGGGTACCACTTGAGGATTTTTGGACAGGCATAGGTGGATGATTCATGTGAGGGTGATTAGCAGGTTATGGACATGTGTGTGGTTGGATTATGATTTAGCATGACGATTACACCCAGGTGGAGTTATTATTGGATACACATGTGGAACCACTATTCGTCACTCCCCTTCTTTCTTCCATGAGGAGATAGGCTTGATTTTATGGATACCTAGTTAGACCATTTCTGATCGCTACACTATATATTGGGACTGACTTAGGAGAAACCCTATTATTTCTTCTCTCCCTATTCCCTAGGCAGGCGGCTATTTGTTGCTCGGGTTTGAGCAGGGATTGGCATAGTGTAGCCGGGGCTTGGATTTTAGCTTTTGGGGTATTGTGGCTACCGCGGATAGTAGGCGGTTGACCGGATGTCGGATCTTGGTCAGGATTGTTATTATGAGTGTTGTTGTGAACCCCTTGCTTTTGATTACCCGCTAGGCACTTGAGTAGCTTCCTTGATTAGAAGGCTAAATGCATTTTACGTATGGCAATGGCAGGCTTGGTTGAGATTAAACCGGATATTGTTAGAACTTGCTTAATTGGGGATTATGATTGTAGAGCAGTAACATCATGGTAAAAGATAAGGCTAATCAATAATTTGTGGGCTTTGGGTATGTGGCATAGGCAGGCACAGGCTATCTCATATTTACTTCTCTCATACTGTTCTCTACATGCTCTAACATTATAAAGGTTATCGACATCTGTTTTATTTTGTATCATCTTGGGACATTTGCAAGCTTGTATGGTCACCTAGATAGGCCACCTTTTTCTGCTACACTATCATGCTGGAATTGACATAGGAGAAACCTTTTTATTATTCTTTTCTCCTTTCATTTGAGGCTCAGGGTATTTGTAGCTCGTGCGCGAGCAGGGGGTTTGGGGATAGTGTAGTCAGGATCTTGGGTTTTGGGACAGGCAGGCTTGATGGCAGGGTATTGCGGCAACCGCGGACCTTGGGCGGTTGACCGGAGGTTGCTTATGCATCAGATTGGGTATCAGGTCTCTAGTGGATGGAGTTTCCCACTATTTGTTATCTTGCATTAGGTTGAGATCGGGTCTCCCTTTAGTGGATGGGTTTTCCAACTTTGATCAGAGTCATGATCCAGTCCTGCTGACTTATGATACTTATGTTACTGGATACTGAGATACTTTACTCGTGTGGGTCGCTCCCCTCAAGTGCCACTCCGGAGTGCGCGGCAGACAGACTTTGAGTCCTTGAGACTCCTTTGCTTGGGTGTTATGCGTAGGCTGGCATACCCGTCGCGGCAGGCAGAGCAGGCAGTACCAGTGTTTACTGGTGGTCAGATTGGGTTTATTCAGGCAGGCATTTATATTCTGATGCATACTTTCAGCTATTCTTTTAGCTCAGTATTTAGAGGCATACTAGTGGTAGCTTTTCATCAGTAGTCATACTCATTGCATACCACCTTTATTTCTTTTGCCTCTGGTAGACCTAGTGGGCGTGTCAGAGTTGAGGTTTTACCTACTAGGGGAGGCTACTGGTTTACTAGTAGTTCTCACCCCCCATTCTTCTTTCCTCTTTTTCTTCTCCCTTATTTTGCAGTGTCTTTCTTGTGCGGGTGCTACTGGGCTTTCAATGGCGGGTAGAGGAGAGAGGACGGCTGAGTAGATAGATCTCGAGACAGGACGAGCGTATTAGCTGGACGGATGGTGTACCCATGTTTCCTCAGACGGTTGTACTTTTACTTTTGGGACTGGCTTTGCCAGCAGGTTGTATTTATTTTTGGTGAGTTGGGAGAGACAGATGTATCATTTATACAGATGTATTGTATTTTATTTCCTGCCTCAGTCTGAGATGTATTAGTTTTTAGTTCAGCTATGTTTTTATTGCTCTTTTATTATATCTCTTATATCTGAGGAGGTAGTTGGCGTTTCGTGTACGCGGGAAATTCTGCGTGCACGACGGATCTGTAGACGGGCCCGGGTTCTGGTTTTCACCCGGGGCGTGACAGATTAAGTTGGTATCAGAGCTTAGGGATAGGCCGGTTGGGACTTAGGATACCCTAGGCTTTTAAAGGACCCTAGGATGATAGGGCGCGAGGGACGCGACACTTTGCGAAAGTCGGTGATTTATTTGTTTGACTCTTCCAGTGAGTGAAGAGGGATTGACATATTCTATTTCTGTGGGACAGTATGTTGGCTGCAGACAACATAAGGTTACAGAAATAGAGGGATGTCTTTCACTTTCGCTAGATTGGGTCGAGTGTTTGGGGTGTGCTGATTTGCGGTTTGTCGTGGCGAGCGGTGTCTCCCCGACGTTGGGCCTTGACCCGGGCACACTTTGGTGCAGCGGTTGGGTCTGAGCTAGTTGTTTCAGGCCAGAATGCCGGATTGGGGTCAGAGGACTCCGGACCCAGATGACAGGATTGTCAGAGGCTTATCAGTGGCAGAGTGAGCGGGCATCTGGTTTTTGTGACACAGTTGTCGGAGCAGCGGGCAGCTCGACAGTGCTTCTTTCTGAGACCACCCCGTTGCAGTATCCTCAGGGGCGGGGATTTCTGTGGTACCGATGGAGTGAGTAGCCCCCTCCGTGCCAATGTTTAGTGCCGAGGCGCCAAGGCAGGGTGGATAATTGACAGCTGATGAGCTATGGGATACGAATGATCAGTTGAGCCAGTTTCGGCAAATAAACCACCCTGATTCATAGGATTAAGTTTGGGGCCTCTTAGGGTAGAATTGTAGTTGGTGGTGATGGAGAGACTACTTGAGAGCCTCCTGGTGTCAAAAGGTTTACGTAGTTATCGACCTGCGCACTCTATTATTTGGGGGACAAGGCGTATAGGATATGCTTGAATGTGAGTGGATTGCGTCAGGATACCTTTCAGGTTATTTGATTCCTCGTCTTGGATTTTGGATGCCTCGATGGAGTAGGCATTGTGTATGGCGCGTAGCGTTGCAGTCCCTTTGGATAGGGGTCCGCCGCCAGAGGCGAGCCTTGGATAGAGGCGCTTGGCGCTAGGTGTTGGCGGATAGGTCGGTCGGCAGAGACATTTTCGTTTCCCCTTCCAGGATGGTGGATATCCTTGTGGATGGATCATATAAAGCTTACCCAAGGGAGATGTTACCCTGTGTGATTGATAACATGCATGTTTGGGGTACAATATTTGTGATTGAGGGGTGAGCTTAGTGAGGATAATTGTATAAGGAATTGCACGAATTGATTGTGCATGGTCGTATGACGATGATATCCAGGTGGATTTCTGAGACGTCAGAGGTTGGGTGGACCCCGATGACAGCATCAGCCCTTTTATCAGAGTGGCGCAGCGGTAGCGTGGATTGGCTGTCTGCGAGAGACCACATTCGTCACCTCAGTGTGAGCATGGACAGAGATCGTGCCTCTTTGTGATTGGTTTAGATATTTTTGGCACGCTGAGCGACAACCACTTGCATCGAGTGGATGAATCTGTGCCGCCCTGTTGGAGGGCGCCACAGTAGTGGATTGAGTTGCCGCAGGTGTGAATTCATCACAGCAGTCGGAGTTAGAGCATGTTGCATTCCTGCATGGACTAGAGGCAGAGTTGTTACCCCGTGCACTAGAGGTACAGATTACTGTTGGTATTGCGCAGGTGGGGAAGGCTTGTGGATCATGTCCAGTGCAGTAGAGGCCGTGAGTTATGCCGACAGACTTATTGGTATTTGTGACAGTTCAGTGTCTTGACCCAGTGCTTGGGACTGGTTGGCATAGTGCCACATGGTGTTTGACTGCTGAGAGAAAGGACTTTGTTTCTGCGAGGCAGACAATGGAAGGCTTGTTGTTGAGACTGTTTGGGTACTCAGGTTACAGCGACAGTTTGAGAGGTGCCTACGGCGGCACCGGGACGTAAGGATATTCCTGTTGCCCGTGAGATCCCGAGTGTGATTCCGCCTGAGCTGATGATGATGCCGCCGGTTAGGGAGATTGTGATTTCGATTGACGTGGTTCTGGGAACCGCGCCTACCTCGATAGCACCTCGTTAAATATCATTTGTAGAGCTGTGAGAGTTGTGGGCATAGGTGCGTGGATTTGATGGATAGAGGGTTTGTTTGACCTAGTGCCGCGTCGTTGATACACGACTGTGGGAGCTCTTTTGTGGTTTGAGCCCAGGCAGGTCCAGGTATTATTTAGGACCTTTTGATGGAGTTATGCTCCGGCAGTTGATCGAGTATGATGCCTGCACCAGTTTGGATTTACAGCTGAGTATTTCGATAAGATGGCGTTCAGGACACGCTAGGGGCGTTGTGAGTACAGTGAGATCAATGGAATGACTAATGCCTTGTTGCCTTTAAGATTGAGGAACTCTGTATTCCAGCGGGACTTGAACGGGTTGATAGCGGCATTCTCTAGGGATATTTTGGCTTTACCCTCTCCCTGAGTGATTGAGAGCTTGTGGAGCATTTGTAGATGCTGTGGCAAGGTCTGTGAGGAAGAAGCTTTATGCCAAGTGATTTTGGTACAAGTTTTAGCTTTGAGAGCATATCTTTCTGGATTACATATTCTAGCCGTAGGGGCGGCGGTGGAAGTCCGGTCAAAATGGATGCTGATTGAGACAGGCCGAGATTGACCGTTACTGTTGAGGTGAGGAGCTTTTGGACCGGATGGTGCCGGCAGAGTTTGACGAGCGGATGATAAGATTGGTGCCAGCGCCGATTTTTTTTAGCTTGGTCAGCGGAGGAAGCTGGACTTGCGAGTTATAGTGATACCTCCCATAGTGGCTATGGGGCTACCACTGGATTTTGATGAGCATTCAGGATCACCCCGACCGGGCCACTATGGTGGTGGATACCTAGAGCTGAAGAGCTATTTGGGAGTTGAGTTTGACGGTTCCATAACTGGTGCTGTGTGGGACCATGTTGGTGTACAGGGCTTGAGATTGTGTCCCAGAGGATCCCTTTTGCGGATAGGCTGCGGCTGATCGATCTACTCGTGTGGTCTGGTTTTGACAGTGACCAAGTGAGAATCCCTGCTTGTTGGGGCCCCTTTCTTGTGCGGGTGCTGGTGTGGACGTGTTTCGGGCCGCCCTGGTTGAGTTGGCTCTAGAGGGTGATTTTAGTGCGTGTTGCACTGGCTGTTCGTCCTTTTCCCCCAGTCTGTTGTTGGAGTCCCTGAGGTATTTCTGCGTCTCAGCTCAGGAATGTTATGTTTTGGACCCCTCGCCTGTGATTGACTCACTTCTTTTGAGCCCTGCGTGAGTTTGGAGTACGAGGGACGCCCGTTGCGAATTCCGGCTCGTGAGGTGAGGGACTTGCGCAATCGGGCTATGCCGTACTGGTTGTTGCTGTTGCTGTTGCTGAGGAGTAATCACGGGGAGTGATAGGCGACTTGGGAGCGGGAGACGGCGGTGTTGAGTACTTACCCCTGGTTTCTGAGACTCCGTGGGAGTTGCTTTAGTTTCGAGGACGAAACTTTCTTTTAGTGGGGGAGGATGTGGTGATCCGGAATTCTACAGGGCTTTTTATAGTATGGCCGGCAGCTTCTGGAGGGCTACGCGGCAGGACGGTGGTGTTCGAGCGCCAACTTGGACACAAGTGATGAACTCCGGGCTTAAAATGGATCACGTGGGTAATCGGGGGACCCCGTCGGATGTTTAGAGGTGTTTATGCGCAAAATGGATATCAAATTTAGGCTCAGCGCGAAATTCGGGTTAAAAACACCTTTCTGGGAGCCTCCGGCAATATATAGGATTGGAATTTGGCGAAATGGACGCCGGATTTGGAATCAGCGCGCGAAAACGGTCAAAATGGGCTATTTACACTTATTTTTCGGATGTTGCTATAGTGTTTTACTGTTCACCGGCCGGAACAGTAACTCCGGCGATCGCCGGCGCCGGCGACGGCAGCGGGCAGCGCCGGCGGACGGCGGCGCGGCATCGGGCAGGCGGAACGGCGGCAGCGCGCGGCGCGGGCAGCGCGCGGGCGCGCGGGCAGGCGCGCGGTCCACGCGGGCGGTGTGCACCGAGGCGGGGACACGTGGCATCACCCTATAGGCTGGCTCACAGCTCCCGGTCTACGGAGTTTGGCGGTTGGGTGTTGGTTCATGGTGCACCGGGGGGTGGACACGTAGCAGGATATTATTGGCTCGGTGTACAGAGGTTCGTGCACCGGGTTGCAGCAGTCAGTGGCAGGGACACGTGGCGCTTCCCTATTGGTTGGTCTACTGTGCGGGCAGAAGGGCAGCTGGCGCGTCTGGGCGCGGCGGGCAGGCGCGGTCGGGCCACGTGGCGCAGATCCATTGTGTGAGATTGGTGTTTCGTGTTCTTCGGCCACGTGGCAGCATGTGATTGGCAGTTTTTGGTGTTTCCTGTTCGGCGGGACACAGAGGGAATTATTGGAAATGCTTTTCTGGTTTTTCCTATTAGTTCCATTCGAGAAGACTTGGGAGAGCATTTTCACCATTTTCGAGGCCTCATCTTCCTGAGGGATGAGAAGATGAAACCTTCTCCAAGAAGAGAGGAATGCTCCTATGAAGTTTCGGATTTTTCGACAGCACGGATTACGAGATTTTCATTTTCTCCGGCGCGGTGCGACGTTCCTTCATCGGTGTACCCCTTTCGTCGCGTTTCGATGCGGAGAGCTCTCCCGGCCTACCCCAATCACATTTTATGGCGATTCTTATGCCATTGGAACGGCGACTGACAGAGTTTTAATCTTGGTATTTCCTGTTTCCCCCTCGTTTTGTGCTTTTGGAGGAGTTTTTCTGAGTTTACTGTGACACCATTTGCTGTGATTGAGTTTTGGACAGCGGTTTGATCTTTCGGTGATATCTCCGCAACCGGCATTGTATTGGGGTGATTCAAAAGGCGATTTGCATCTACACATCACGAGGAATATCCCCAAATTTTCATCGAATTTTCTGAATTTTCCCCGAAGGTGAAAAGTCTCTATTTACAGAACCTTGCGATTCAGATTTTGTGATTGGTTTATTTCGGGGTGGTTCCCTTGTCGAATTTGTATCTCAGTGTAGGAAACTCGGGTGTGAACGTGCAGGTACTCATTTCGACCGGTTCGTCGCGAGGATCGTGACAGTATTTTTCCTGGAATTTTTCGAGCAGATCTCGCAGGTGAAAAAGGCAAAACCGTGGACTGTTATGTTTGGGACAGATTTTGTGTGAGCATAGTATATTAATTGTGCATGTCCTTTTGGGGTGCTTTGTGCAGTGTTGTGGTGATTGCTTAGACCGGGCAGTGGACTTCACTGTTGGGACCAGGATTTAGCGCTCAAGGTGGGTGGTTGCTTTATTCCTCTTTTTTGATATACCCACTAGGAATATTAGAGAGATCCCCTCTATTGCGACATATTGAATGGTCACCTAATGGACATGCATGCTTAACTAAATAATTGTGAGCCTATCATATGGAAAACATTATATTGGAAACTTGATAATGGTTGGAACTTATACATGCTTACATGGACATCATTTTAGCATTTAACCTTGCATAAGGGGGGGGATGTACTTTCATATTGAGATATTGTGAAACGTCTTGTGGGAGGGTACCACTTGAGGATTTTTGGACAGGCATAGGTGGATGATTCATGTGAGGGTGATTAGCAGGTTATGGACATGTGTGTGGTTGGATTATGATTTAGCATGACGATTACACCCAGGTGGAGTTATTATTGGATACACATGTGGAACCACTATTCGTCACTCCCCTTCTTTCTTCCATGAGGAGATAGGCTTGATTTTATGGATACCTAGTTAGACCATTTCTGATCGCTACACTATATGTTGGGAACTGACATAGGAGAAACCCTATTATTTCTTCTCTCCCTATTCCCTAGGCAGGCGGCTATTTGTTGCTCGAGTTTGAGTAGGATTGGCATAGTGTAGCCGGGGCTTGGATTTTAGCTTTTGGGGTATTGTGGCTACCGCGGATAGTAGGCGGTTTGACCGGATGTCGGATCTTGGTCAGGATTGTTATTATGAGTGTTGTTGTGAACCCCTTGCTTTTGATTACCCGCTAGGCACTGAGTAGCTTCCTTGATTAAAAGGCTAAATGCATTTTACGTATGGCAATGGCAGGCTTGGTTGAGATTAAACCGAATATTGTTAGAACTTGCTTAATTGGGGATTATGATTGTAGAGCAGTAACATCATGGTAAAAGATAAGGCTAATCAATAATTTGTGGGCTTTGGGTATGTGGCATAGGCAGGCACAGGCTATCTCATATTTACTTCTCTCATACTGTTCTCTACATGCTCTAACATTATAAAGGTTATCGACATCTGTTTATTTGTATCATCTTGGGACATTTGCTATGCTTGTATGGTCACCTAGATAGGCCACCCTTTTTCAGCTACACTATCATGCTGGAATTGACATAGGAGAAACCTTTTATTATTCTTTTCTCCTTTCACTTGAGGCTCTGGGTATTGTAGCTCGTGCGCGAGCAGGGGATTTGGGGATAGTGTAGGTCAGGATCTTGGGTTTTGGGACAGGCAGGCTTGATGGCAGGGTATTGCGGCAACCGCGGACCTTGGGCGGTTGACCGGAGGTTGCTTATGCATCCTGATTGGGTATCAGGTCTCTAGTGGATGGAGTTTCCCACTATTTGTTATCTTGCATCGAGGTTGAGATCGGGTCTCCCTTTAGTGGATGGGTTTTCCCACTTTGATCAGAGTCATGATCCAGTCCTGCTGATTTATGATACTTATGTTACTGGATACTGAGATACTTTACTCGTGTGGGTCGCTCCCCTCGAGTGCCACTCCGGAGTGCGCGGCAGACAGACTTTGAGTCCTTGGGACTCCTTTGCTTCGGTGTTATGCGTAGGTCCGGCATACCCGTCGCGGCAGGCAGAGCAGGCAATACCAGTGTTTACTGGTGGTCAGATTGGGTTTATTCAGGCAGGCATTTATATTCTGATGCATACATCAGCTATTCTTTTAGCTCAGTATTTAGAGGCATACTAGTGGTAGCTTTTCATCAGTAGTCATACTCATTGCATACCACCTTTATTTCTTTTGCCTCTGGTAGACCTAGTGGGCGTGTCAGAGTTGAGGTTTTACCCACTAGGGGAGGCTACTGGTTTACTAGTAGTTCTCACCCCCCATTCTTCTTTCCTCTTTTTCTTCTCCCTTGTTTTGCAGTGTCTTCTGCGGGTGCTACTGGGCTTTCAGTGGCGGGGTTGAGGAGAGAGGACGGCTGAGTAGATAGATCTCGAGACAGGACGAGCGTATTAGCTGGACGGATGGTGTACCCTTGTTTCCTCAGACGATTGTACTTTTATTTTGGGACTGGCTTTTGCCAGCAGGTTGTTTTTTCTTTTGTGAGCTGGGAGAGACTGATGTATCATTTATACAGATGTATTGTATTTATTTCCAGCTTCAGTCTGAGATGTGTTAGTTTAGTTCAGCTCTGTTATTGCTCTTTTATTGTATCTCTTATATTTGAGCAGGTTATTGGCGCTTCGTGTACACGGAAATACCGTGTGCACGGCGGATCTGTAGACGGGCCCGGGTTCTGGTTTACCCCGGGGCGTGACAAGAAAAAAAAATCAGAAATGCCTCTACCGGCCGAGCTGTCCTCCATCACCCGGCGCCAAGCGCCAATATCCAGAACCTCGCCTCTTGCGGCAGATCCCTATCCAAAGGAACTACAACACCGCGCTCCAAGCACAACGCCTATTCTATCGAGGCATCAATAATCCATAACGGAGGGATCAACTAAACTGAAAGGTTATCCTGGCGCAATCCACTCCCAGCCACATATATCGTGTGCGCCTCGTCCCTCAAACCTGGAGCGCGCAGTTAAGCCTACTGCGTAACCCCTCGGCACAAGGAAGCTCTCAAATTGCTCTCCAATATCACGGAACGACGATTCTGCCTCCAAAGGCTCCAAGCTCCATCCTATGCATCGGGGTGGTTCATCTGCCAAAACTGGTTCACTAGATCGATCACGTCCTTCAGCTCACCAGCTGTCAACAATCCACCTTGCCTCGGTGCCTCGGCGCTAAACATTAGCACAGAGGGGGCTACTCGCTCCATCGGCGCCACAGAAGTCACTACCGCCGAGGATACTGCAACCAAGTGATCTCAGAAGGAAAGCACTATCGAGCTGCTCACTGCTCCGACAACTGTGTCAGCTAAACCAGCTGCTCACTCTGCTACTGATATGCCTCAGACGATCCTGTCATCTGGGTCCGGAAGCTCTCTGACCTCAATCCGGTATCCGGCCCAAAACCAACCGCTCAAGCTCAGCTGCTATGACAGGATGTACACGGGTCCCAAACCAGCGTCGGGGAGACACCGCTCGCCACGACAAAACAGCAAAATAGCACACTACAAACACTCGACCCAATCCAGCGAAAGTCTAAAGCATGTCACCCGTTCCACAGCATTATGTTGTCTGCAGCCAACATAATCACTTAGGAGAATAAACATGCCGATCACTCATCCCATCCCCTGGGAGAGGTATAAAACTCAATCAGGACTCTCGCTACAAGTCACCACTCTCACGAAGTCATCCAAGGGTCAAACCATAGCCTAGGGTATCTAAGTCTACCATGACCTACAACCTATGCTCTGATACCACTCTAATCTGTCACGCCTTGGTGGTCGAAACTGGCGACCACAGGCTCGCTAACAGATCCGCCGCCTATGCAAAACACCGCACAGGTGAAGCGTCCACCTGCAAGAAAGGTACTACAACTAATAGATATCAGAGCCAAAAATAAAAATCTGCTGTAAAACTAAGATCAACCAATGTACAACTGGAAATAATACAATAATGTCCACCTCCCAAAAAGATAAACATACAATATCCTCATATACAAAACTCATAACTCAACAGGGAGGTATCTCCAATAAATACATCAGTGTACAGGCTCTCAATACATAACAAATCCTCACTACATCAGTCTCTAAAACGAGGAAATAAAATAACTAATCTACTGAAGATCTCCTTTGAAGGGTACCGCTACTCTCCAACGATGGGTAGGGATCTAGCTTGCGACTCCCTCGCCTCGATCAACAACCGCAGAATCAGCAACACCCGCTAAGACTCTGCAAATAAAGGAGAGAAAGGAAAAAAGGAGGGGGAAAACCCCCAAGCGGTGTAAGAACTACACCAAAAAGGGAGTTCTCAGTGTGTACCACCGCCAGACCCGACGATCTGCCCACCAAGTCTACTAGAGGCATAAGATGACCAATGCAGTAAAAGACTGAACGAGAAAGCTGGAGACACTCAACAGCTACCATGCCTCTATCTAAATACTAAAAAGGGGAGAACCAATGAAGGATATGCCACCACTAGCACATGAAGTGCACAATCGACCCAATCGAGCTGACTGCCACATCTGGTCCAGTCAAACCTGCGCCCCACCAACAACCACCTCCCACTGCCGGGCAGGAATACGTACGGTGTCCAAACGAACTAACTCGCTATCGAGTAGTGGCCCATGCAGGCTATAGTCGAAATCCACGCTCTCTCTCAGAACGAATAGACTCAAGATGCTCAACCACTCACACAACGGTCAAAGTACTCACAACGACACGGGACCACCGTCAAACCAAACGGCTCCCAACAACACTAGCACTGGTCTAAACACAGCTACTAGACTCCACTCAGTGCCCTGACACGAGTGCAACAATAAAGAAAATGCCTGTAATGACCCCCAATCTAGTGCCACCAGTAAAACTGGTACTGCCTGCTGTGCCTGCCAAATCGGGTATGCAGGCCAACGCATAACACCGATAGGGGATAGGAGTCTCAAGGACTCAAAGTATGTATATCGCACACTCCGGAGTGGCATTCTAGGGGGGCGACCCACACGAGTGAAGTGCCTGAGTAATAAGTATAATAGTAGTATAAATCAGCAGGACTGGATCACGACTCTGATCAAAGTAGGAAAGCTCAACCACTAAAGAAAGCCTCGGTCCTCAATCAGATGCTAAAGTACCCAATAACTGGGAAACACCGCCCACTAGGGAAATCTGATACCCAATATGGTGCATAAATAAATATCCGGTCAACTGCCCAATATCCGCGGTTGCGGCAATACCCTGCCGTCTATAATCAAGTCCTATAACCGACCTCCGGTCAACCGCCCAAAGTCTGTGGTCACTGCAAAAACCCTGCCAACCGCAATCTAGCACAAACCGTCCCTGACACCAATGTCCCGGCTACACTACCCCAGACCCCTGCTCACACCCGAGCAACACAGACCGCCTGACTAACAAAGAAGAGAAAAGGAATAACTGGTTTCTCCTAAGTCAAGTGTCATAAAAAAAAAAAAGTAGGCAGCGGTAAAGATGGCCTACTACATTGAGCCATACAAGCATGCGTTTGTCCTCAGAAATGATAAAAGAGAATGACACATATAATAACAGGAGGCATGCTGAAAGTATTCCTACGAGGATATACCAATCTCGCACAAATAGGCCCAATGAATCCTAATGTATGATCTTCTATATCAATCTAGTGGGGGATACATATGTCGTCTACCATATGCCTAAGTCACTCCGATTTACCAAACATGTACAACAATAAGGTAAGCGTCAATCCACATGATCTAGGCCATTTTCGTGCTTACCTCTCACTTATATTGGTTGTACATTAAATTATGCATGCTATCAATCACAGAGGGTGGCATTCCCGTAGGTAAGCTTACATAACCATACATAAACATCGACTATTACAACTCCCATAAGGCGCAACATGCATATAAACCTTACCATTCCCTGATACAGTTACCTTTATTAAACTTACCCACCTCAAGTGCTTAAACCAAGGCAAACCTGAAGTCGGTGAAGAGATTGGCCACTTGCAAGCGAAATCTGCTGAACCCGTATTCTCGGTACACGTCGCACAAGCCACGGCTACAAACAACATCACACCAACATTACAATGTTAAGGAATTTGTTTTGGCGCATTTCGTGAAAGTATTGAGTCTTGAAGATTGAAGATGAAGAAGTTTGGATCATATAACTCAATCTCAAGAAAGAAGAATTCAAAAGGATCAGGTATGTTTAACTAATTATTTTTGGTGATCCGAATACTTCTTATAGTGTAGAAACACTTGGATGAATTTTTAATTGCATAAAAATCAAAACTGGACATGGGGCATGTTCAGGATCCGGATCAGACACAGCAATCCGGATCCCGAAGGGTGTTGATTCATACGCAAATCCAATCCGGATCCAAGCCATTTTTGATCCGGATCCCGAACATGGTTTTTGCTGAAATGTATGAACGATCCGGATCAGGCATTTCAATTCGGATCCCGAACCTTTGTTTTCTGGAAATTGCATGTTTCGTTACGACAATCCGGATCGCCGTAAATCCGATCCGGATCGTCGTCCTGTAAAATTTCAGAAAAGGTTAGTTTTTTATTCTTATCCTCTTCCAACGGTTTCTAACCTATAAATAAACCCTATGATTCTTTTTCTAGGGTAAGCGTATAAGCCGAAAAAGCCGAATAAAACAAATGACGGCCATATAAATCCACCTATAGAGAAGAAAGGAAATCAATAGATTTAATCCTATGTTTCTTCATCTATATTGATTGATTTGATTCTAGATTTCATACTCAGATTTTGAGTAGAATCAAATCAATGAATACTTAGATGGTATTTCCGATCTATTTCTAATCTAAGTATTCGGCGGATCATCACCACCCAAAAAACAACGATTTCCCCAAAATCGGCGCGTGGACTCGCGTGGCCTTGTGGATTCAAGGTGCTACCGCTCTCGTGGATTCGGAGCGAGGTACGTTCGTGGATTCGAGACGTGCTACTGGGTGAAGACCGTGGATTCGGTCAGACGTCGTGGATTCGGCGTTGGACGCAGATCGTGGATTCGAGAAGCGTTGCGGAGCGAGCGGAGAAGATCAACTAGGAGCGTATGGAAAAAGGTTGAGTCGTCTGTGAGTACGGTATATCCTTTGTACGTGTTATAATTCTAGTGGATTTCACCGTGTTATCGGTCCCGTGGTTTTTTACTCCGGTTTGGAGTTTTCCACGTAAAAATCTTGCGTGTTATTTTTTATTTCCGCATTGGGTTTATTGCGCAATGATTTTTGAGTGTTTAAGCGTTTACACCTATTCACCCCCTCTAGGTGTTTTTCCCCTATTTAGATCCATATTATACATAACCCAACAAGTGGTATCAGAGCGGGAATAGGGTTGTAAACAATGGCTGAAGGTGGAAACATCAACAGACCTCCGTTTTTCGATGGAACAAATTATGCCTACTGGAAGTACGGATGAAAGCATTTCTTATTTCCATCGACGAACGGTGTGGCAATCTATCGAGTTAGGATGGTCAAATCCAACTGAAGTATTGTTGATGTTCACACCATCAAACCTAGGTCGAAATGGACCAAGGAAGAGATAGACTTATCTTCTTACAATGGCAAAGGAATCAATGCTTTATTTAATGCTTGTCTCAAACTGAATTCTCTCGCGTCTCAGCATGTGAGACTGCGAAAGAAATCTGGGATGTTCTTCAAGTTACACATGAGGGAACTAACCTTGTGAAGATTCAAAAGCTGCAAATGCTTACGAGCAGATTTGACTCTATTTTCATGGCAGAAAATGAATCATTCACAGACTACTATACACGATTGCAAGACATCGTAAACACATGTGCTAACTTGGGAGAGAAGATTCCAGAATTTAAAATTGTAAGAAAGATCTTAAGAACTCTTACTGAAAGATTTCGTTCCAAGGTTACGGCCATTGAATAACTATTAAACACCGGACGAAATCCGTGTAGAAGAATTAGTTGGTTCATTACAAACATATGAAATGACATTTCCTACTAACTATTCTTCTGGAAAAGCATCTACTTCTAAGTCTTCAGGTTTTGCGTTGAAAACTACAAAAGAAGAAGACGCGGATTCATCCTCCTCAGGCGACGACGAGAACCTATCTATGGAGACTTTGAGAAGCAGCTTGCTCTCTTGACAAGAAATTTTCGCCGAAACTTCGAAGGGGTAATTCAAGTAAAACTTCATCCTCCGGAAAGTGGAAGAAAGGCAAAGGTTTTTCAAGCCAAAAGTCAAGAAAGCAAGAAAGTTTTTCAAAGGATAAGAAAAGCTCAGAAGGACAAGTCCAATGCTTCAAGTGCCGAGGATACGGCCATATCTCAACGGAGTGTCCAAATAAGAATCCGTCCAAGAAGAAGGCGATGCAGGCCGTCACTTGGGATGACACCTCAACGACAAATGAGTCATCTTCAAGTGATGAAGAGAACAACGCAACGGCATTCCCACGCGTCCACATCTTCACCCTCATGTGCTTAATGGCAAGTACATCCGACTCACTGTCCAACCCCACTGTTGAAAAGATTGCAACGGAGATGAATCGGATAATTCGGAAGGTGAAGACTTTGCTCTTGCCTACCATAAACTTCTGAGGGATTCAAAGAAACTGGCAAAGCAAAACAAGAGTTTGAGAGGGAGATTGCAGGATCTCGAAGAAGAAGCAAAAAGGGCAACTTCTCTCTCAAACGCTCTTGAAGTGGAAAGGGATAATCTGATTAAAGTAAATGTTTCCCTTCAAGAGTCCAATGAGCATTTCGAGAAGAATTATGTAGATATGGTGAACAAAGCGAACTACTTCTTGAAGCTCTACGGCGAGGCTCGACAGGAAAAAATGGAAATGACGGAGACCATATTCCAACTCAAGGATGATTTAAAGCAATTTTTTCTGGAAGGAGTAAGTAAGTTGGATAAGATCTTGGTCTTGGTCAAACAAATAAATTCGGCCTCGGATACAATCGAACTGAAGACAATTTTAGTTCGGTTGGGACAGTCTTTGTGCCCCAGTCGGTATCTCCTCCTCCGACACCGGAATTGACGACAAACAGCGACACAAACCTACTTCACCCTCTTCGGGATCGTCAAGCACTAAGGTATGTTTTCGTTGTGGTATTGCAGGGCACATAAGAAGGAATTGCAAGAATGGAGCGCTAAGATCAAATCAAGCACATCTTGCAACTACTACCAATGAGTTCATTTCCCGCAAATCAAAGAAGAATCTTTCAAAAGAAAGAACATTGGTAGTACATCAAACAAGACGACGACGTCAAGGAAAAGCGATGGATCAATCAAGACGCTTTCACCAAAGGTATCAACTACACAATCATTCCGACGTACTCCAAAATTCAAAAGGTTTGGGTACGCAAAGGTGAAATCTTCCTTGTCTTGTAGTTCATACTTCTTTACACGCTATGATAATTCGTCTTGGTTTTGGATAGTGGTTGTTCTCGTCACATGACCGGTGACAAAAACAGTTTTTCAAACTTTAGAGAAAATCTCGGAGGACATGTTGTTTTCGGAGACGGTCGTTCTTCCAAATTGTTGGAAAGGGAACAATCGCTATTCCTGAAGGCCGGTTTTGAAAATGTTTTATTTGTTGAAGGCCTTAAGACTAACCTCATTAGTATAAGTCAACTTTGTGACAATGGGTTCTCAGTTAATTTTCTTCTGTAGAATGTGTTGTAATGATAAGGACCAGGTATTCTTTTTAAAGGGGTTAGATCGGAAAAATATTGCTATGTTGTTTCAAAAAAAATTTTTGAAAATGTAACCTAGTTTCTTTGGATAATGAAACTGTTTGGCATGAAAGACTAGGTCACATGAATTTTAAAGAAACTAGCAAGGATTTCAAATAAGGACGTGGTTAAGGGGTTCCTAAACTTTTATTTAAAGAAAACATTGTGTGTGGTTGTTGTCAAAAGGGAAAACAATCAAGAGTTGCACACAAGAACTTGAACCACGTCGGTACCAAACGGCCCTGGAATTACTGCATATGGATTTATGGGGCCGACTCGTCAACCATCTTTGGGAGGTAAATGGTATTTTTCTATTGGTGATGATTTCTCTAGGTATTCATGGGTAACTTTTCTAAAAGAGAAAGCGGATACTTTCGACTCTTTTCATGAGGTTTGTCATCGTATTATGAATGAAAGAAATGAAAAGATCGTTCGTGTTCGAAGTGATAGAGGTGGAGAATTCATTAATTCTAAATTTATGATTTTGCACTTCCAAGGGATAAAACATGAATTCTCAGCACCCTATACACCTCAGCAGAATGGTGTTGTTGAGCGCAAAAACAGGGTTGTTCAAGAGATGGCGCGTGTGATGCTTCATAGCCGGAATTTACCGTTATATTTTTGGGCTGAAGCTGTGAACACCGCTGTCTATGTAATTAATCGAGTGTATTTGCGCCCTGGAACTTAAATACACATATGAGCTGTGGTTTAGTAGAAAACCGAATATCAAATATTTTCGTATCTTTGGGAGTCGATGTTTTATTCTGCGTGATCGCGAAAACCTTGGTAAGGTTCGACTCTCGAAGCGACGAAAGGATTTTCATGGGTTATTCTACTAACAGTAGAGCATATCGGGTATTTAACTTGGAATCTAAAACGATGGTAGAATCTATAAATGTTAAGTAGATGAAGCTTTCCACTTTGCATCTGATAAATCTACCCTTGATATGTCTCTAGATGATGATAACCTGTAAGTGCATCTTCTCATAATAACTCCTTCAATAAAGTTGATGCATCTAATGGTTCTTCAAGTGTATCTAATGTGCAGGAATTATCACATGTACCTCCGACTACTCCGTTACCGCAAACGCTACGCATCTCCAAGGATCATCCGGAATCAAACATCATTGGAGACCACAAGGAAGGAGTAAGAACTCGGAGACAGTTGGTTTGTGGAGTCGCATGCTACGTCTCCATGATTGAACCAAAGAACATCGATGAAGCTCTTCAGGATGACTACTGGATTGAAGCTATGCAGGAAGAGCTCCATCAGTTCGAACGAAACAAAGTCTGGGAATAACGAAGCCCGAAGCAACACAATGTGATGGTACTAATGGATTTTCAAGATAAGAAAGAACGAGGATGGTACCATCATCAGGAATAAAGCACGCTTAGTTGCTCAAGGCTATTCTCAAATAGAAGGAATAGACTTTGATGAGACGTTCCCCCAGTTGCTCGACTCGAGTCAATCGTATATTATTCGCTATTGCTTGTCATTTAAAATAAACTCTTTCAATGGACGTTAGAGCGCATTTTAAATGGGTTTTTAAATGAGGAATTTATGTGGCTCAACCGAAAGGTTTGTAGACTATAAAAAAAACCTAAATGTTTTCGTTTGAAAAAGGCTCTTTACGGTCTAAAACAAGCACCCGAGCATGGTACGAAAGGCTAACAAAGCACCTACTGGAAAAGGGCTACACTCGAGGGGGAGAGATACCGGACTTCTTTGTGAAGCATTATCAAGATAATTTCATTGTAGCACAAATCTATGTCGATGACATTGTATTTGGTGAAAACTAGAGATAATGATGCTTCTAATTCGCTGAAACCATGGAAAGCGAGTTTGAGATGTCCATGATGGGGGAACTGACATACTTTCTTGGATTACAAGTAAAACAAAATGAAGAAGGCATTTCATCTATGTCAATCCAAGTATGCAAAGGAGTTGGTGAAAGAGAAATTCGGATTAGAAGATTCTAAAGATTTTCCGACTCCTATGGGAACTAGCAATAAGGGATTAGGAAGTGGAATCTCTTAGTGCTGAAGTATAGACGAGAAGCTTTATCGCAGTATGTTGGAAGTCTACTCTATCTCACGGCTAGTTGCACGGATATCTCCTTTAGTGTTGAATTTGCGCGAGATATAAATCAGCACCAAAGGAGGTTCACCTGAATGCGGTGA
>CM055068.1:13586863-13636415 GCA_029204045.2 Tillandsia leiboldiana
CTGTTGGAGGGCGCCACGGTAGTGGATTGAGTTGCCGCAGGTGTGAAGTACATCACAGCTCCTGTCGGAGTTAGAGCTGTTGCATTTCCTGCATGGACTAGAGGCCAGAGTTGTTACCCCGTGCACTAGAGTAAAGTATTACTGTGGTATTGCGCAGGTGGGGAAAGGCTTGTGGATCATGTCCAGTGCAGTAGGGCCGTGAGTTTGCCGACAGACTTATTGGTTTTTTTCTTTTTATGACAGTTCGGTGTCTTGACCAGTGCTTGGGACTGGTTGGCATAGTGCCACATGGTGTTGGACTGCTGAGATGAGAAAGGCTTTGTTTCTGCGAGGCAGACAATGGAAGGTTGTGTTGAGACTTGTTGTGGTACTCAGGTTACAGCGACAGTTGAGAGGTCTACGGCGGCACCGGGACGTAAGGATATTCCGTTGCCCGTGAGATCCCGAGTGTGATCCACCTGAGCTGATGATGATGCCGCCGGTTAGGGAGATTGTGATTTCGATTGACATGGTTCTGGGAACCGCGCCTACCCGGATAGTACCTCGTTAAATATCATTGTAGAGCTGTGAGAGTTGTGGGATAGGTGCGTGGATTTGATGGATAGAGGTTTGTTGACGACTAGTGCCGGTCGTTGATACACGACTGTGGGAGTCTTTTGTGGTCTGGAGCCCGGCAGGTCCAGGTATTTTAGGACCTTTTGATGGAGTTATGCTCGGCAGTTGAATCGAGTATGATGCCTGCACCAGTTTGGATTTACAGCTGAGTATTTCGATAAGATGGCGTTCAGGACACGCTAGGGGCGTTGTGAGTACAGTGAGATCAATGGAATGACTAATGCCTTGTTGCCTTTAAGATTGAGGAACTCTGTATTCCAGCGGGACTTGAACGGGTTGATAGCGGCATTCTCTAGGGATATTTTGGCTTTACCCTCTCCCTGAGTGATTGAGAGCTTGTGGAGCATTTGTAGATGCTGTGGCAAGGTCTGTGAGGAAGAAGCTTTATGCCCAAGTGATTTGGTACAAGTTTTAGCTTTGAGAGCATATCTTTCTGGATTACATATTCTAGCCGTAGGGGCGGCGGTGGAAGTCCGGTCAAAATGGATGCTGATTGAGACAGGCCGAGATTGACCGTTACTGTTGAGGTGAGGAGCTTTTGGACCGGATGGTGCCGGCAGAGTTTGACGAGCGGATGATAAGATTGGTGCCAGCGCCGATTTTTTTTAGCTTGGTCAGCGGAGGAAGCTGGACTTGCGAGTTATAGTGATACCTCCCATAGTGGCTATGGGGCTACCACTGGATTTTGATGAGCATTCAGGATCACCCCGACCGGGCCACTATGGTGGTGGATACCTAGAGCTGAAGAGCTATTTGGGAGTTGAGTTTGACGGTTCCATAACTGGTGCTGTGTGGGACCATGTTGGTGTACAGGGCTTGAGATTGTGTCCCAGAGGATCCCTTTTGCGGATAGGCTGCGGCTGATCGATCTACTCGTGTGGTCTGGTTTTGACAGTGACCAAGTGAGAATCCCTGCTTGTTGGGGCCCCTTTCTTGTGCGGGTGCTGGTGTGGACGTGTTTCGGGCCGCCCTGGTTGAGTTGGCTCTAGAGGGTGATTTTAGTGCGTGTTGCACTGGCTGTTCGTCCTTTTCCCCCAGTCTGTTGTTGGAGTCCCTGAGGTATTTCTGCGTCTCAGCTCAGGAATGTTATGTTTTGGACCCCTCGCCTGTGATTGACTCACTTCTTTTGAGCCCTGCGTGAGTTTGGAGTACGAGGGACGCCCGTTGCGAATTCCGGCTCGTGAGGTGAGGGACTTGCGCAATCGGGCTATGCCGTACTGGTTGTTGCTGTTGCTGTTGCTGAGGAGTAATCACGGGGAGTGATAGGCGACTTGGGAGCGGGAGACGGCGGTGTTGAGTACTTACCCCTGGTTTCTGAGACTCCGTGGGAGTTGCTTTAGTTTCGAGGACGAAACTTTCTTTTAGTGGGGGAGGATGTGGTGATCCGGAATTCTACAGGGCTTTTTATAGTATGGCCGGCAGCTTCTGGAGGGCTACGCGGCAGGACGGTGGTGTTCGAGCGCCAACTTGGACACAAGTGATGAACTCCGGGCTTAAAATGGATCACGTGGGTAATCGGGGGACCCCGTCGGATGTTTAGAGGTGTTTATGCGCAAAATGGATATCAAATTTAGGCTCAGCGCGAAATTCGGGTTAAAAACACCTTTCTGGGAGCCTCCGGCAATATATAGGATTGGAATTTGGCGAAATGGACGCCGGATTTGGAATCAGCGCGCGAAAACGGTCAAAATGGGCTATTTACACTTATTTTTCGGATGTTGCTATAGTGTTTTTACTGTTCACCGGCCGGAACAGTAACTCCGGCGATCGCCGGCGCCGGCGACGGCAGCGGGCAGCGCCGGCGGACGGCGGCGCGGCATCGGGCAGGCGGAACGGCGGCAGCGCGCGGCGCGGGCAGCGCGCGGGCGCGCGGGCAGGCGCGCGGTCCACGCGGGCGGTGTGCACCGAGGCGGGGACACGTGGCATCACCCTATAGGCTGGCTCACAGCTCCCGGTCTACGGAGTTTGGCGGTTGGGTGTTGGTTCATGGTGCACCCGGGGGTGGACACGTAGCAGGATATTATTGGCTCGGTGTACAGAGGTTCGTGCACCGGGTGCAGCAGT
This sequence comes from Tillandsia leiboldiana, assembly GCA_029204045.2. Classification (NCBI taxonomy): domain Eukaryota; kingdom Viridiplantae; phylum Streptophyta; class Magnoliopsida; order Poales; family Bromeliaceae; genus Tillandsia; species Tillandsia leiboldiana. The sequence continues at coordinate 13,589,543 of CM055068.1, forward strand.
CAGTGGCAGGGACACGTGGCGCTTCCCTATTGGTTGGTCTACTGTGCGGGCAGAAGGGCAGCTGGCGCGTCTGGGCGCGCGGGCAGGCGCGGTCGGGCCACGTGGCGCAGATCCATTGTGTGAGATTGGTGTTTCGTGTTCTTCGGCCACGTGGCAGCATGTGATTGGCAGTTTTTGGTGTTTCCTGTTCGGCGGGACACAGAGGGAATTATTGGAAATGCTTTTCTGGTTTTTCCTATTAGTTCCATTCGAGAAGACTTGGGAGAGCATTTTCACCATTTTCGAGGCCTCATCTTCCTGAGGGATGAGAAGATGAAACCTTCTCCAAGAAGAGAGGAATGCTCCTATGAAGTTTCGGATTTTTCGACAGCACGGATTACGAGATTTTCATTTTCTCCGGCGCGGTGCGACGTTCCTTCATCGGTGTACCCCTTTCGTCGCGTTTCGATGCGAGAGCTCTCCCGGCCTACCCCAATCACATTTTATGGCGATTCTTATGCCATTGGAACGGCGACTGACAGAGTTTTAATCTTGGTATTTCCTGTTTCCCCTCGTTTTGTGCTTTTGGAGGAGTTTTTCTGAGTTTACTGTGACACCATTTGCTGTGATTGAGTTTTGGACAGCGGTTTGATCTTTCGGTGATATCTCCGCAACCGGGCATTGTATTGGGGTGATTCAAAAGGCGATTTGCATCTACACATCACGAGGAATATCCCCAAATTTTCATCGAATTTTCTGAATTTTCCCCGAAGGTGAAAAGTCTCTATTTACAGAACCTTGCGATTCAGATTTTGTGATTGGTTTATTTCGGGGTGGTTCCCTTGTCGAATTTGTATCTCAGTGTAGGAAACTCGGGTGTGAACGTGCAGGTACTCATTTCGACCGGTTCGTCGCGAGGATCGTGACAGTATTTTTCCTGGAATTTTTCGAGCAGATCTCGCAGGTGAAAAAGGCAAAACCGTGGACTGTTATGTTTGGGACAGATTTTGTGTGAGCATAGTATATTAATTGTGCATGTCCTTTTGGGGTGCTTTGTGCAGTGTTGTGGTGATTGCTTAGACCGGGCATGGACTTCACTGTTGGGACCAGGATTTAGCGCTCAAGGTGGGTGGTTGCTTTATTCCTCTTTTTTGATATACCCACTAGGAATATTAGAGAGATCCCCTCTATGCGACATATTGAATGGTCACCTAATGGACATGCATGCTTAACTAAATAATTGTGAGCCTATCATATGGAAAACATTATATTGGAAACTTGATAATGGTTGGAACTTATACATGCTTACATGGACATCATTTTAGCATTTAACCTTGCATAAGGGGGGGGATGTACTTTCATATTGAGATATTGTGAAACGTCTTGTGGGAGGGTACCACTTGAGGATTTTTGGACAGGCATAGGTGGATGATTCATGTGAGGGTGATTAGCAGGTTATGGACATGTGTGTGGTTGGATTATGATTTAGCATGACGATTACACCCAGGTGGAGTTATTATTGGATACACATGTGGAACCACTATTCGTCACTCCCCTTCTTTCTTCCATGAGGAGATAGGCTTGATTTTATGGATACCTAGTTAGACCATTTCTGATCGCTACATTATATTTTGGAACTGACATAGGAGAAACCCTATTATTTCTTCTCTCCCTATTCCCTAGGCAGGCGGCTATTTGTTGCTCGAGTTTGAGTAGGGATTGGCATAGTGTAGCCGGGGCTTGGATTTTAGCTTTTGGGGTATTGTGGCTACCGCGGATAGTAGGCGGTTGACCGGATGTCGGATCTTGGTCAGGATTGTTATTATGAGTGTTGTTGTGAACCCCTTGCTTTTGATTACCCGCTAGGCACTTGAGTAGCTTCCTTGATTAAAAGGCTAAATGCATTTTACGTATGGCAATGGCAGGCTTGGTTGAGATTAAACCGAATATTGTTAGAACTTGCTTAATTGGGGATTATGATTGTAGAGCAGTAACATCATGGTAAAAGATAAGGCTAATCAATAATTTGTGGGCTTTGGGTATGTGGCATAGGCAGGCACAGGCTATCTCATATTTACTTCTCTCATACTGTTCTCTACATGCTCTAACATTATAAAGGTTATCGACATCTGTTTTATTTTGTATCATCTTGGGACATTTGCATGCTTGTATGGTCACCTAGATAGGCCACCTTTTTCAGCTACACTATCATGCTGGAATTGACATAGGAGAAACCTTTTTATTATTCTTTTCTCCTTTCATTTGAGGCTCAGGGTATTTGTAGCTCGTGCGCGAGCAGGGGGTTTGGGGATAGTGTAGTCAGGATCTTGGGTTTTGGGACAGGCAGGCTTGATGGCAGGGTATTGCGGCAACCGCGGACCTTGGGCGGTTGACCGGAGGTTGCTTATGCACCTGATTGGGTATCAGGTCTCTAGTGGATGGAGTTTCCCACTATTTGTTATCTTGCATGAGGTTGAGATCGGGTCTCCCTTTAGTGGATGGGTTTTCCCACTTTGATCAGAGTCATGATCCAGTCCTGCTGACTTATGATACTTATGTTACTGGATACTGAGATACTTTACTCGTGTGGGTCTCTCCCCTCGAGTGCCACTCCGGAGTGCGCGGCAGACAGACTTTGAGTCCTTGAGACTCCTTTGCTTCGGTGTTATGCGTAGGTTGGCATACCCGTCGCGGCAGGCAGAGCAGGCAGTACCAGTGTTTACTGGTGGTCAGATTGGGTTTATTCAGGCAGGCATTTATATTCTGATGCATACATTCAGCTATTCTTTTAGCTCAGTATTTAGAGGCATACTAGTGGTAGCTTTTCATCAGTAGTCATACTCATTGCATACCACCTTTATTTCTTTTGCCTCTGGTAGACCTAGTGGGCGTGTCAGAGTTGAGGTTTTACCCACTAGGGGAGGCTACTGGTTTACTAGTAGTTCTCACCCCCCATTCTTCTTTCCTCTTTTTCTTCTCCCTTGTTTTGCAATGTCTTTCTTGTGCGGGTGCTACTGGCTTTCAGTGGCGGGTTGAGGAGAGAGGACGGCTGAGTAGATAGATCTCGAGACAGGACGAGCGTATTAGCTGGACGGATGGTGTACCCATGTTTCCTCATACGGTTGTACTTTTACTTTTGGGACTGGCTTTGCCAGCAGGTTGTATTTATTTTTGGTGAGTTGGGAGAGACAGATGTATCATTTATACAGATGTATTGTATTTTATTTCCAGCCTCAGTCTGAGATGTATTAGTTTTTAGTTCAGCTTTATTTTTATTGCTCTTTTATTATATCTCTTATATCTGAGCAGGTAGTTGGCGCTTCGTGTACGCGGGAAATTCTGCGTGCACGGCGGATCTGTAGACGGGCCCGGGTTCTGGTTTTCACCCGGGGCGTGACAGATTAAGTTGGTATTAGAGCTTAGGGATAGGTCGGTTGGGACTTAGGATACCCTAGGCTTTTAGCGGACCCTAGGATGATAGGGCGCGAGGGACGCGACACTTTGCGAAAGTCGGTGATTTATTTGTTTGACTATTCCAGTGAGTGAAGAGGGATTGACATATTCTATTTCTGTGGGACAGTATGTTGGCTGCAGACAACATAAGGTTACAGAAATAGAGGGATGTCTTTGACTTTCGCTAGATTGGGTCGAGTGTTTAGGGTGTGCTGATTTGCGGTTTGTCGTGGCGAGCGGTGTCTCCCCGACGTTGGGCCTTGACCCGGGCACACTTTGGTGCAGCGGTTGGGTCTGAGCTAGTTGTTTCAGGCCAGAATGCCGGATTGGGGTCAGAGGACTCCGGACCCAGAGGACAGGATTGTCAGAGGCTTATCAGTGGCAGAGTGAGCGGGCATCTGGTTTTTGTGACACAGTTGTCGGAGCAGCGGGCAGCTCGACAGTGCTTCTTTCTGAGACCACCCGGTTGCAGTATCCTCAGGGGCGGGGATTTCTGTGGTACCGATGGAGTGAGTAGCCCCCTCCGTGCCAATGTTTAGTGCCGAGGCGCCAAGGCAGGGTGGATAATTGACAGCTGATGAGCTATGGGATACGAATGATCAGTTGAGCCAGTTTCGGCAGATAAACCACCCCGATTCATAGGATTAAGTTTGGGGCCTCTTAGGGTAGAATCGTGGTTGGTGGTGATGGAGAGACTACTTGAGAGCCTCCTGGTGTCAAAAGGTTTACGTAGTTATCGACCTGCGCACTCTATTATTTGGGGGACAAGGCGTATAGTATATGCTTGACTGTGAGTGGATTGCGTCAGGATACCTTTCAGGTTATTTGATTCCTCGTCTTGGATTTTGGATGCCTCGATGGAGTAGGCATTGTGTGTGGCGCGTAGCGTTGCAGTCCCTTTGGATAGGGGTCCGCCGCCAGAGGCGAGCCTTGGATAGAGGCGCTTGGCGCTAGGTGTTGGCGGACAGGTCGGCCGGCAGAGACATTTTCGTTTCCCCTTCCAGGATGGTGGATATCCTTGTGGATGGATCATATAAAGCTTACCCAAGGGAGATGTTACCCTGTGTGATTGATAACATGCATGTTTGGGGTACAATATTTGTGATTGAGGGGTGAGCTTAGTGAGGATAATTGTATAAGGAATTGCACGAATTGATTATGCATGGTCGTATGACGATGATATCCAGGTGGATTTCTGAGACGTCAGAGGTTGGGTGGACCCCGATGACAGCATCAGCCCTTTTATCAGAGTGGCGCAGCGGTAGCGTGGATTGGCTGTCTGCGAGAGACCACATTCGTCACCTCAGTGTGAGCATGGACAGAGATCGTGCCTCTTTATGATTGGTTTAGATATTTTTGGCAGGCTGAGCGACGATCACTTGCATCGAGTGGATGAATCTGTGCCGCCCGGTTGGAGGGCGCCACGGTAGTGGATTGATTTGTCGCAGGTGTGAATTCATCACAGCAGTCGGAGTTAGAGCATGTTGCATTCCTGCATGGACTAGAGGCTGAGTTGTTACCCCGTGCACTAGAGGTACAGGTTACTGTTGGTATTGCGGAGGTGGGGAAGGCTTGTGGATCATGTCCAGTGCAGTAGAGGCCGTGAGTTATGCCGACAGACTTATTGGTATTTGTGACAGTTCGGTGTCTTGACCCAGTGCTTGGGACTGGTTGGCATAGTGCCACAGGATGTTTGACTGCTGAGAGAAAGGACTTTGTTTCTGCGAGGCAGACAATGGAAGGCTTGTTGTTGAGACTGTTTGGATACTCAGGTTACAGCGACAGTGTGAGAGGTGCCTACGGCGGCACCGGGACGTAAGGATATTCCTGTTGCCCGTGAGATCCCGGGTGTGATTCCACCTGAGCTGATGATGATGCCGCCGGTTAGGGAGATTGTGATTTCGATTGACGTGGTTCTGGGAACCGCGCCTACCTCGATAGCACCTCGTTAAATATCATCACGAAAAATGGATCAAGTTTACTTTTTCGGGAAATTTCGGCAAATTTTAGAAGTGGAATTTGACAAAACGGACAGCAGATTTGGATTCAGCGCGCGAAAACGGTCAAGATGGACTACTTGTATTTTTCGGAGTCCGGATGCGAAAACACGCATTTCGAGGTTTTGGTGTAATGTTCTGGCGGCCGGAGAGGCGGCGGCTGGTGGCAGCGGAGGCGCGCGGTCCACCGCAGAGGCGTGCACCCGGGCGCTGGCCACGTGGCGGCTCCCGGTTGGCGGGCGCAGCGGGCGTGGTCCACGGGATTTTGCGCGGGTGTACGGTGGACCGGAGGTGGACACGTGGCAGTACGTGGTTGGTGTGGTGTTGTGCGCGCGGTCCACGGGGTCGGGGAGTGGTTACCTTGGGCTGCGTGCCCGACAGGCGCGCGTGGGCGCACGTGGGCGCGACGTGGGCGCGCTGACCTGCGGCTCCCGCGCGTGGGTGCCACGTGTCGGCACCAGCGTCGGCCACGCGGCGCAACGCCGTTGGCCCAGTACGCTGTCCGCTGTTCGGGTGGCTATGTGGCGGCCTGAGGAGAATTCGGGCGCGCACAGTAACGGGCCGGGCCCGTTACTGTAGCAGCCCGAATGTTCCGGGCGCCCGAATTTTGGGCCAAAAGTCCAAATAGTGGATTTTTCGGGCTGGGCCTATAAATAGCCCCTTTGCTTGGGCTTTTTGCCCCTTTTCCCGAGCTCCCCTGCCCTTGGACCCTTTAGTAAAGTTGGAGATCTTCGTGTTGCGCATCTTCTGGCAGAGGCCGGGATTTTTTGGAAGCCGCGGCGTCGACGACTTCGGCATCGGAGCACAGAGTGACGATCTTTCACCGGAGGCCCGTTATCGTCTCAGTTTGATCTGAGAGGTCCATAGAGCTAGTCCTTCAGTATTTTTAGACGATTTTCATGGCGTTGGATTCACGAGAGGTACGTCTTCGACTTTTGTGTTGATCATCTTGCTGGATTCAGAGGTTATGGCACGGTTTTTGAGACATTTCTAAGCCGCTGTTTTGCCGGTGGAGTTTCTGGACAACAGCCCTTGCCAGAATTTTATCTCCGCACTCGATTGTCGGATCAAGACCAGCCTATACACTTTCTGCATCTACTCATCGCGAGGATTATCATCGTATTTTTCCAGTATTTTTCTGAGACTTGCCCGAAGGTATATTATTTCCTCTTTTAGTGTGCTGATTATTACAGTTGTGTGGTTGTGAGCTTTTGCGCGCCTGTACTGTGGAATTTGTAACTCGGCCTACGGGACTCAGAATTGGACGTACAGGTACTCGTTTCGAAGGTCTCGACGCAGGATCGGCCTAGTATTTTTATTGGAATTTTTAGAGCATTGTTTACAGGTGAAAAAGTGGCATCTTAGTGGCTGAATTCTGAATGTAACTTATTTGGGTAAATTATGGAATTAAGTGTATTTGTGAACCTTGTGTTGTACCCAGGAGAGTTTGCGGGTATTGCTGGACCCGTTGGAGTGGGAGACTTGGGTTTCTGGGTATTTTCAGCTGTGGAACCTTGGACAGTTAGCGTTTTCAGGTGGGTGGCCCTGTCTCCAAGATTGATGGACTGTGCATTAAAATCTGCTATTGTAGGATTATGCATGGTAGTGAAATGCTTGTGTAGCATGCTAGAATGTAGGAATTGCTATTCCTTATATTATCTGGTGATTTTGTCATCTCCCTGCTTTCTGTCATCTGTAAAATTATTGTTATCTTGGAACTTGATCTAGCACCCCCGTCATGTGCAGCATGTTCAGCCAGACTGTAGAAAACTCCAACTTGGGCTAGGTTTATTTCTTCTTTAGACATCCGCACTTCTATTTCTTTCCTGGACATAGTGTTACTCGCTCGGGTAGTGGGCCGAGTGGTCGGGATTCTTTTAGTGTGGGATGCATTTTACACTCGTGCTTGGGAGCAGAGTGGAGTCTGGTAGATGTAGTTGGTTGTTCATCTATGGCGGGAGCCGTTTGGGTAGACGGCGGTCCCGGGATGGTTTGGTTTCTTGTTTTATTGTCGCCGCTGTGATAGTGGCTGCTGTACACCAGTGATAGTGTGACGCCCCACTTCCCAGGGGGTCACCCATCCTAGAACTACTCTAGCTCTAGCACGCTTAACTCTCATGTTCCTCTTGGATCTTGCTACCATCCAAAATGCTATAGCCGGGTTAGAGATTTAGTCCTATTATATCATTTATATAGAGGACTAATTCAAATTCCGGGGGTGTCACATTCTTCCCCCCTTTAAGCCTTGACGTCCACGTCAGGCTCAAGCACACTCACAAGCACCAGGCGATGTGAGACTCGTCTCGCTAGCCTTAACCGACCTTGTGAGGAGCTGCACTCCACTCACAACGGTCATTAGCCGGGGAGCCTCGCTCTACCCGCTATATAACCCTGGCTCAGCCGAGACTCATCTCACATTTCCGGCTGGTGAATGTCTCTGATACCAATTGTGACGCCCCACTTCCCAGGGGGTCACCCATCCTAGAACTACTCTAGCTCTAGCACGCTTAACTCTCATGTTCCTCTTGGATCTTGCTACCATCCAAAATGCTATAGCCGGGTTAGAGATTTAGTCCTATTATATCATTTATATAGAGGACTAATTCAAATTCCGGGGGTGTCACAGATAGCAGGACCTTGAACCCAGACTCTTTTTTGGACACACATGATTTTAGTCAACCAAATGTTTTCTTCCAAGCGTCGTAGGGTCGCCCGAGTCTGTTCTTGTTTGATGGGACAAAGGCATTAGCTCTACGAGGCTTGGATATAAAACTTGTTTTCAATTGTTTTCCTAAAAAGAACTAAAAATCATTAAATATGGATTTCTTTCAGATCAAATGGCTTTCAATAAGAAATATCACCTTTTTTCTGATAAATTTTACCACCCGAGATGGTTCGAGTGGTCTGGGTTCTAAGGTCTGCCTTTTCCTTTGGGACGAGAACAACGAGAGGCTATGCCTAGAGCCTATTCTTGTTTGATAGGGTTGTAGGTTCTAGTCTTTCGGGGTTCCCGGATCCTTTATTATTGTCTATTGTGGGGTTTATCCTGTCAGTGAGTCTGCAGGTTGGGTTGATGTTCTGTTGTCGGGAACTGTCGGGGTTGACGGTGGTCCCAGGTCGTTGAGTGTTGTCCGACCAGTTTTGTTAGCCCTGACTGGTGGGTTGATCCTGGCTGTGGAGTATCTCCAGCCAGTGTGTTTTGTGCTGTGAGTTGTTGGAGAGGCTAGTGTCTCGTGTTTCATGAGAGCTGATCAGCTGAGTCGTCGAGAGTGCTCCGACTGTTGTGCGAGATGTTTGAGGATTGAGTCCTTCCGTTCAGAGCGTGAGCGTGGATTTTGACTATAGCCTGCAGTGCCACCTAAGCGACAGAGTGCGCGGATACCTTTTCCTCGGTGGGGTCGCGCCCCTCGAGAGCCACGCCCGGGGTGGATCTGTTACTTTTGTATCGCGACTTGTCGACGCCGTCCCTCTGACTGAGCCAGTTTTGGCAGTTACGGACGCAGTCCCTCTGGCTGAGCCAGTTTTGGCAGCTACGGACGCCCTACGTAAGTCCGGTCCTCCGGGATGTAATGGCAGTAGGTAGGCGCAGGCTTGACTGGACCCGAGGAGGCAGTCATTTCAGATTGGGTGACTATACTAGTATGTTAGTAGATGCACCATGTTATCTTCTGTTCCACTTTTTGAGCATCTAGATAGGGGCATAGTAGCTATAGAGTTATTCATTTCCAGCTCTTTCCTTCTGTATTTCATTTGTTACAGCATGCCTCTAGTAGACTTAGTGGGCAGACCATTGGGCTTGTTGACGGCATCCACTGAGAACTACTGTGGGATGTAGTTCTCACACCCGTCGTGGTGTATTTTTCCCCAGGGACGTCTGCTCCTGTTCCTGCTCCTCCAGTTGCTGCTTCTTCTGACCGAGGTAAGGGAGTCGCGAGCTAGATCCCTACCAGTCGTCGTCCAAAGAGTAGATGTACCCTTTTTATATTTTGAGAGTTACTTGTTGAGAGACCTTGTAGTGAGGTATAGAGTTGTACTTTTCTTTCAGAGTTGAGAGACTTATGTATTTGTGGTGAGGACTTGGAGTTGTATATTATTTTATTTTATTTATAGCACTTTACTTCCAGCTCTGATATCTGTTTAGTATAGCATCTCTCTTTTGCAGGTTTGACGCTTCGTCTATACGGGGTTCACTGTATGGGCGGCGGATCTGTTAGCGAGCCCGGGTCACAGTTTCGACCTCGGGGCGTTACATAACCCGTTTATTGCGGACTACTAATAGGCCCACAGACCACGTTCCAATATAGGCCTATAGCCTAACCTCTAACCCGACACTGTGCAACAACTCTCATTAGTATGCAGACCTAATCATCATACGACCAGATCCTCGTTTAGGACTACCGCACCAACACTCCCACTAGGAGCAACAGTACCTCAATTATCACCAGCCCTATGGCCTGTGTAGGTTATGGATCCCCAAGGATCTAAATAGGTTCTATCAAATACCACCTAGAGGGGGGGGGGGGGGGGGGGGTGAATAGGTGTAATATCCAAAAATCAAATCTCAGTGCAATTTAAAATAAATGCGAAAAATAAAAATAGCACACCAAGATTTACGTGGGAAAACTCCAACCAGTAGTAAAAAAAAATCCACGGGACCAACACGCAATAACAATCCACTAAGAATAGAAAGATAATAAGGTGATTACCGACTCCACGGACTCAAACCCCTCCTTCAACTTCTCTGGAACTTGCGCTCACTGACTGCAGTGTTAAGGATTTTGTTTTGGCATATTTCGTGAAGTGGTAAAAGTCTTGAAGATTGAAGATGAAGAATTGTGGATCAATTACACCAATCTCAAGAAGAATGGATTCGGAATGATCAGGTACGTTTAACTAAATAATTTTGGTGATCCGAATACATTTATATAGTTTAGAAACACTTGGATGATTTTTAATTGCATAAAAATAAAAAACTGGACAAGTTGGATCTTCAGGATCCGGATCAGACCATTCCAGTCCGGACCCCGAACATAGTTTAGTTCATGCGGAATTCCAGTCCGGACCATCCCCTGTTCAGTCCGGACCCCGAACTATGTGTTTTTTGAAATCGTATGAACAGTCCAGATCAGGAAATTTTAGTCCAGACCTCGAACTATTTTTTCAGAAAAATTGCTGAAAAAAGACGACAGTCCGGATCAGCCAAATCCAGTCCGGACCGCCGTGCGGGAAAAATTCTGTTAAGTCAGTTTTTGATGCTTATCTATTTCTAAAGGTTTCTAACCTATAAATAGACCCTATTATTCATCTTTTAGGGTAATCCAAAATAATCCCGGTTATCAAAAACCGAAGGATAAAAATCCACATATATAGAGAAGAAAGAAAAACAAGATCTAATCTATGTTTCTTCGTCTATATTGTTCAATTTGATTCTAGGGTTTCAAAACTCCTATTTCTTGTAGAATCAAATTGAAGAATACTTAGATGGTATTTCCTTATCTATCTTTGACCTAAGTATTCGGAGGATCATCACCAAACAAAAACAACGATTTTATCAAAAATCGGCGCGAGGACTCGCGTGGCCTTGTGGATTCAAGGTGCTACCGCTCTCGTGGATTCGGAGTGAGGCACGTTCGTGTGATCGAGACGTGCCGCATTGGTGAAGACCGTGGATTCGGTTGGACATCGTGGATTCGACATTGAACGTCGTGGATTCGGCGTTGGGACGCAAATCGTGGATTCGAGGAGCGTTCGGAGCGAGTGGAGAAGATCAACTAGGAGCGTATGGAAAAGGTTGAGTCATAGGGTTACGGTAAATCACCTTGTACGTGTTTAATCTTAGTGGATTTCGCCGTGTTATCGGTCCCGTAGTTTTTTACTCCTGTGATGGAGTTTTTCACGTAAATCTTGCGTACTTTATTTATTTTCCGCATTGGGTTATTTTTTTACGCAACAATCTGGTGTGTTTATTGTTTTCACCTATTCACCCCCCTCTAGGTGGTTTTTTCCCTATTCAGATCCATATTATTCATAACCCACAAGTGGTATCAGAGAGGGAATAGAGTTGTCGACAATGGTTGAAGGTGGAAACATCAATAGACCACCGTTCTTCAATGGAACAAACTATGCATATTGGAAAGTACACATGAGAGCGTTTTTAATTTCCATCGATGAACGGGTTTGGCAATCAATTGAGTTTGGATGGACAAATCCTACTGAGATTATTGTCGATGTTGTCACCATCAAACCTAGGTCGAAATGGACTAAGGAAGAAATTGATGCATATTCTTACAACGGCAAAGGAATTAACGCCTTATTTAATGCTTTGTCGCAAACTTAGTTTTCTCGCGTCTCGGCATGTGAGACTGCAAAAGAAATCTGGGATACTCTACAAGTTACACATGAGGGAACAAGTTTAGTGAAGATTCAAAAACTGCAAATGCTTACGAGCAAATTCGACTCTATTTTTATGGCAGAAAATGAATCTTTCACAGAGTATTATATACGATTGCAAGATATCATTAATACATGTGCTAACTTGGGAGAGAAAATTCTAGAATCTAAAGTTGTAAGAAAGATTTTGAAAACTCTTCCTGAAAGATTTCGCCCTAAGGTCGCAGCCATTGAAACAGTAAAACACACGGACGGAATCAAGGTAGAAGAATTAGTTGGTGCACTTCAAACTTATGAAATGACTTTTCCTACTAACTATTCTTCTGGAAAGCCTTCATCTTCTTCTAAGTCTTCAGGTTTTGCATTGAAATCAACAAAAGAAGAAGACGTGGATTCATCCTCCTCAGACGCTGATGATAATCTATCCATGGAGGATTTCGAGAAACAACTTGCACTCTTGACGAGGAAATTTCGCTGAAGCTTTCGAAGGGGAAATTCAAGTAAATCCTCATCCTTCGTTAAGTCCAAGAAAGGCAAGGGATCTTTAAGCTTTAAGTCAAGAAAGCAAGAGGGTTCTTCAAAAGACAAGAAGAACTCTGAGGGACAAATTCAGTGCTTCAAATGCCGAGGTTATGGCCATATCTCAACGGAGTGTCCCAACAAGAATCCGTCAAAGAAGAAGGCTATGCAAGCCGTCACATGGGATGACACTTCCACTTCCAATGAGTCATCTTCCAGTGATGAGGATAACAACACCACAGCATTCCACGCGTCCACAACTTCACCTTACATGTGTTTTTCAGCGACTTCCTCTGGTCATTATCCAACTCCTCCTTAAATGAAAAGAATGCAACGGATGATGAACCGAGCGATTCCGAAGGTGAAGACTTTGCTTTTGCCTAACATAAATTATTGAAGGATTCAAAGAAATTGACAAAGCAAAACAAAAGTTTGAGAAGAAGATTGCGGGATCTTGAGGAACAATCTAAAAAGGCAACTTCTCTCTCAAATGCTCTTGAAGAGGAAAAGGATAACTTGGTCAAAATAAATATTTCTCTTTGAGAGAAGAACGAGCATTTCGAGAAGGAGTGCATCAAATTGGTAGATAATATAAATCACTTCTCAAAGCTCTACTCCGAGGCTCAACAAGAAAAATTGGAGATGTCGAAGACCATACTCCAACTTTTGGAAGATTTGAAGCGATTCTCTTCTGGAATGAGCAAGTTGGACAAGTTGCTTAGTCTCGGTCAAACGAACTATTTGGGTCTTGGATACGTTCGAACTGGTGAGGATCCAAGTTCGAGCAAGACAGTTTTTGTGCCCCAGTCGGTTTCTCCTCCTCCGACGAAAATCACTGCATCCAACGTTAACAAGCCTACCTCATCTACTTCGAGTTCAACTTGCACAAAGGTATATTTTCGTTGTGGTTTTGCAGGGCACATAAGACGGAATTGCAAGAATGGAGCCAAGCGATCAAATCAAGCGGTTCTTGCAACAACTACTATCAAGAACAAAGACCGAAATTCAAGAAGAAATCAACCAAAGGTTAAGAACAATAGTAGTACACCCCACAAGACGACGTCATCATGAATTCCAAAGAAAAGTGATCAACCAATCAAGACGCGTTCACCAAGGAGATCAATGTCACGATCATTGCCGACGTATTCCAAAACTCGTAAGGTTTGGGTGCGCAAAGGTGAACTCTTCCCTTGTCTTGTCATTCACACATCACTATATGCGTATGACAATTCGTCTTGGTATCTGGATAGTGGTTGCTCACGCCACATGACTGGAGATAAAAACGTTTTTCAAACCCTTGAGAAAACCTCCGGAGGACATGTAGTTTTTGGAGATGGATGATCTTCAAAAATAGTTGGCAAAGGAACAATTGCTATTCTAGATGGCCCGGCTTTGAACAATGTTTTGGCCTTAAGACTAACCTCATAAGCATTAGCCACTGTGTGATGATGGTTTTTCAGTTAATTTTTCTTCAGTAGAATGCCTTGTAACTGATGAAAACCATTCATTCATTTTGAAAGGAGTTAGGTCTCAGAACAATTGCTATGTAGTTCCTGGTAAAACAAGTCAAAATTGTAACCTAGTGTCACTTGATAATGAAACACTTTGGCATGAAAGACTAGGTCACATGAACTTTAAGGAACTATCTAGAATATCTAACAAAGACATAGTTAGAGGTATTCCTAAATTGAACTTCAATGAAAATCTTGTGTGGTGGTTGTCAAAAGGGAAAACAAACTAGATCCATTCACAAGAATTTGAACCATGTAGGAACTAAACGGCCATTAGAATTATTGCATATGGATTTAATGGGGCCAACTCGTCAACCTAGTTTGGGTGGAAAATGGTATATTTTTCTTTTGGTTGATGATTTCTCTAGATATTCTTGGATAGCATTTTTAAAAGAAAAAGCGGATACTTTTGACTCTTTTCATGATATATGTCATCGTATTATGATTAAGAAAAATGAAAAGATTGTCCGTGCTCATAGTGATAGAGGTGGAGAATTTATTAATTCAAAATTCATTGATTTTTGCACTTCAAATGGCATAAAACATGAATTCTCTGCACCTTATACACCGCAGCAAAATGGTGTAGTCGAGCGCAAAAATAGAGTTGTTCAAGAGATGGCGCGTGTTATGCTTCATAGCCGGAAACTCCCTTTATATTTTTGGGTTGAAGCAATTAACACCGCGGTCTATGTGATCAATCGCATCTATTTGCGCCCGGGTACTTTGAATACCCCATATGAGCTATGGTTTAGTAGAAAACCTAATATCAAGTATTTTCGTATCTTCGGGAGTCGTTGTTATATTTTACGCGATCGAGAAAATCTTGAAAAATTCGACTCTCGAAGTGATGAAGGAATTTTTATGGGTTATTCTACAAACAGCAGAGCATATCGAGTATACAATCTTGAATCGAAGACGATGATAGAATCAATTAATGTTAAAGTAGATGAAGCTTCTCATTTGTCTTCTGATAAATCTACTCTTGATATGTCTCTTGATGATGAATCTTCTGCTAATGATATTGCATCTTTGCATGATAAGTTTTCTAAAAATTTTGATGCATCTCATGGTTCTTCTAGTTCATATAATGTGCAGGAATCATCACAAATTCTCCCGAGTACTCCGTTACCTCAAACGCTATGTATCTCCAAGGACCATCCTGAATCAAACATCATTGGAGATCCTCAAGAAGGAGTTAGAACTCGGAGAAAATTGGAATGTGGAGTCGGATGCCACGTCTCCATGGTAGAACCAAGGAATATTGATGAAGCTCTTCAAGATGACTACTGGATAGAAGCTATGCAAGAAGAGCTTAATCAATTTGAAAGGAACAAAATCTGGGAATTAACGAAGCCCCCGAAGCAACAACATATAATCGGTACAAAATGGATTTTCAAGAACAAGAAAAATGAAGAAGGTACCGTTATTCGGAACAAAGCACAGTTAGTTGCTCAGGGCTATTCACAAGTTGAAGGTATAGACTTTGATGAGACTTTTGCCCCGGTAGCCCGTCTCGAGTCAATTCGTATCTTATTTGCTATCGCTTGCCATTTTAAAATAAAACTTTATCAAATGGACGTTAAGAGCGCGTTTTTAAATGGTTTTCTAAATGAAGAAGTTTATGTTGCTCAACCGAAAGGTTTCATTGATCATAAACCTCCAAATCATATTTTTCGATTGAAAAAGGCTCTTTACGGTCTAAAACAAGCAAGGCGAGCATGGTATGAAAGACTGACAAAGCACATTTTGGAAAAGGGCTATACTCGAGGGGGAGCCGATCAGACACTCTTTGTGAAGCACTTTCAAGACAACTTCATTGTAGCACAAATCTATGTGGACGACATTGTGTTTGGTGCTACAAGGAATAATGATGCTTCAAAATTCACTGAAATAATGGAAAGCGAATTTGAGATGTCCATGATGGGCGAGTTGACATATTATCTTGGATTGCAAGTTAAGCAAACTGAAGAGGGCATTCATTTGTGTCAATCCAAGTATGCGAAGGAGTTGGTCAAGAAATTTGGATTAGAAGATTCTAAAGACTTTCCGACTCCCATGGGAACTAGCAATAATGGACTTGGATGTGAATCTCACGGAGAAAAAGTAGACGAGAAACTTTACTGAAGCATGATTGGAAGTCTATTTTACCTTACGGCTAGTCGCCCGGACATTGCCTTCAGTGTTGGGATTTGTGCGAGATATCAATCAGCACCGAAGGAAATTCACCTGAAAGCGGTGAAATGGATCATCCGGTACATCAAAGGTACATTGAATTTCAGAATTTGGTATCCTATGGGCACATCTCTCGACATAATAGGATATTCGGATGCCTATTGGGCTGGATCAGTGGATGATCGAAAGAGCACGAGTGGTGCATGCTTTTACCTTGGCCATTGTCTTGTTGCATGGCATAGTAAAAAGCAAAACTGCATTGCTCTCTCGACTGCCGAAGCGGAATACATTTAAGCGGGAAGTTGTGCAACTCAATTGATTTGGATGAATAGTGTATTGAGTGACTTCCGCATCCCGGCGACTTCGGTAACAATACTTTGTGACAACACTAGTGCCATTAACATTTCAAAAAACCCCGTGTTGCACTCAAGGACAAAACACATAGAACTTAGATATCATTTTCTTAGAGAGCTAGTTGAATCAAGTACTTTACAAATTTCCTATGTTTCAACTGAAGATCAATTACCCGATATTTTGACAAAACCTTTGGATTAAAAACGTTTTATTCATTTGCGAAAAGCAATAGGAATGCTTTCTTTGAAATAACAATTTTTGAACCATATCTTAGGTTAGGTTTTGTTTTGTGTTTTGTGTATATAGAACATTAACTGAGCATTTGTTAAATTGACTTTAATTGCATCTTTTCTTGTTTAGAGAAATTTATTATGATTTGGATATCATTATAATTCATTTGATGCAATGATCATTTATATCAATTATTTCATCTTTAATTGATCAAAGTCAATTTCTTTCTCAATGATCTCTTGGTATAGTTTTTATCTTATTTGATAATTGAGTCAAGTACGAACATGAGATCAATGGTTGGTTGGATACTTAATATTTTACATAATTGATAGCCAATTGAGGGGGGGTATTATTTAAAGTTTCACGCTCAAAAGATGTGGAAAGAGTTACATCCCTAGTGGAGTGTGAAAACTACCACCACATAGAGGAAAGAGCTACAATCTCGGTCGTCCGAGTACTGTGTGCAGCTACCACATGTTTACCAAGCATGGTGATTTCTTGTTTATTAGATAAAATACTTTTTGGAATACTTGACTTTGTCGAATTCCAAGGTTGGTATAAGGCGAGATTTCAAATTGAAAGATGCTCAAAGAGCCACTTCCCTAGATATATTGACTAGATACATTATCTAATTTATTTGGGATGTCAAACATCTATCGATCTTTGTGTCTTCATTTTCTTTATTCAATTGATGATTTGATAAACACGTTAGTCATTAGATCGTGATTGATGTTTTGAACTTGCTCAACTTTAGAGGATATAATTTTTATAAATTTTCGTTTCATAATTTGAGTATTAATGATAGATTTAACATAATCTATTTCTTTTTTATGTGAAATGATACTTTTTATTTAAAGTTGATATGCAAGAATGCTTACATACTTTTTCTAGCTTTTCTAAAATTTCTACAAATTTTTCTGGAGAAAAAGTTGCAGGCAGTCCGGACTGGATGGAATCACTCCGGATCCCGAACGATGGGATTTTTCTGCGGGTAGCCGATCCGGATTGGATTTCAACCCGATCCGGACCGCGGCTAGGTTTTAATAGAAACGAATGGTCTTTTGATTTCTATTCTCTTCTAAACTTTTGTTTCTAGCTTACTATGGTTTCTCTCTCTAGAATCAAGAAGGTTTGGATCTTTTGCAACTTGTTTTCACTCGATTCAAGTAAGTTCTTTTGATCAAAACCTATGTTTTTCATTGGTTTGCTATTGTTCTTCAAAACGTGAGTAGATTTCATGCTATGAATTCGTTTTTAAACGGTTTTTGGTCAAATTTCTTTTGAAATAAGAACTCTGGATACATTAGTTTTGTTTCTATGCCTTGTATTCATTTGATTAACGAATTTTTGGGCTTCGATTTCTAAAAATTCGGTTTTAGGGCAAAATTCGGGAATTTTCGAAAATCATGTGATTTTTAAAATTCTGTTTGCAAAACTAACTTAATTGTTAGTCTCTATACATGATAAGGATTGCTTGGGTAAGATTTTTCAAATTTTTAGAAATTAAACAATTTTTCATGTACTTTGAGTTCTTGCTCACAGGCGACTTCTTCAATACTCTCAACCAAGATGGTGTTTGGTTGGGTAATTATGCTTGTTGTCGCAATGGTTGGCACACGAGCAACGAACAAGCTCAAAAGGACAAAGAAAACACAAGAGGAAGGGGAGTATATTTCGGTGGATGAATCGGAGACTGAATCGGAGGACTGGGACAAAGTCCTTGAGGAAACAGCAACATTGGCTGTAGCAGCAGAAAAGGGGAAAGCCCCTACTTCTTCGAAGGCGAAGACTCCGCCTACAGCAGCAGAAAAAGGAAAAGCTCCAATGTAACAAACACCTATGTTAATGAAGAGAAAGAGTGTTGCAAAGAGGAAAGGGAGAGCTCGTGGAATAGAGATTGACGAGTCACTGGCAAGTGAGCCGCCTCCACGTGATTTTGTTCACATTAGCACAGAAAGGATGAAAGATTTTGAGAAACGAGAATGTATTGGTGAGAGACATGTAAATGTCGTAGCTCTCAGGGAACGCTCTGTAGCGTTTGGAACCCTGTTTGATCAAGCACGACTTGCACAAATCTGCAAGTTTTCGGAAACTTCAGGATATTGTCTTCATCTTGTGAGGACGTTTTACTTGTGTGCTACGTAGCTTCAAGATCATGAGGACGGACCTAAAGAATTTGTTACAATAGTTCGAAATGTCAACCTCAAGATCATACCTCAACTGATTGGAGAGGTTCCGGGAATGAATGCCTAAGTCAAAGGGATTCATTACTTGAAGGGTCATGTCATGTCCAATACAATCTGGAGAACGGTTGTTGATGGACTCTGCTTGCCTGATACCCGGTCAGCGGGAAATTCGGTTCTTTCAAAAGAACTTCGACCGGAGTATAGATATTTGAACTTTATTGTTTGCTACAACATCTTACCAAATATGCAAACTAAGGTTCTCTGTTGGGATAGAATGTTGTTTTTATATCTCCTTGGACATCCCGAAGCTTCGTTGGGATCAAATTTCAACATTCCTTATCTCATCTGGTCAAGGATGGCGAGATATGTGGAAAATGCGCATCCTACCGAGCAACTTCCATTCCCATTGATTATAATGCGGATTTTGAGAAAGTTTGATGTCGACATTCGTTCATCAACTTATATGTACAGTCTAGGAACGATCAATGATACTACCATTGTGAAGTCTCTCTCGAGCAAACCAGATGAAACCCCAACCCTGCCAAGGAGCAAGAGAACCTCAGCACAGCAAGCAACAACGGCAACAGCAAGAGCAGCAGTACCAGCTTCTACTTCAGAGGATGAAGCCTCTGTGACGTCAATCTATAAAGAACAGCAACGACTATCATCTGAACAAGAACGCATGTCAGAGGAAATAACTAAGATCTCAACAGACATGGTCCAGATTTCTGCTGACCAAGCTGATTTGAAGAAGAAACACAAATCTCTTCCCAAACTGGTTAAGAAGATTTTTCACAAACTTGGATGCAGCAGTTCGGATGAAAATGACACCGATTGATGTTTTTAAGTTTTCATTTTGTTTTGTTCTAATGTCTTCTCTTACAGGTTTTAGGTTTTTAATCTTTGAGAACTTTGCACTCCCTTCCTGTTAATTTTGGCTAATTTTTGTGACAAAAAGGGGGGGAGAGAGATAGATATAGACATTGAACTTGGAAGGTTTGGACTTGAACTTTGTAAACTCTGAACGTGAAGGTAAGTAAGTTCGAAGTTGAACTTGATCATGCCCCGACTAACTATTTGACTAACTATTTGGGCATGTAATATTACTAACAAGTTGCTTGATAACTGACATATTTTTTAACTTGTTAATTGTTTTGATATGACATTTGGATTTTAATGATTAGGGATATGTGAATCTTTGTTTGCTAAATTTTCATACATATCTGATAATTAATGTCATGGTGAGTATAAACTCTATCTCTCTGACTGATTATTGAATGTTTAAATTCTTGAGGTATCTAACGATTTTTTTTGTCAAGAATTATTTCTTTTGAAGAGAGTACAAACGTCTAAGTCTAGAGTCCGTTTTAGGAGTTTATCTCGTGTATTCATTTCTATTTGGATCATACATGTAAATTTTTGTTGTATGGTGATAGCAACAAAAATATCTTTTTGAATTTTTAAGTGGATTTTTGTTTTGTCACGAAACCGTCAAAGGGGGAGATTGTTAAGGATTTTGTTTTGGTGTATTTCGTGAAGTGGTAAAAGTCTTGAAGATTGAAGATGAAGAATTGTGGATCAATTACACCAATCTCAAGAAGAATGGATTCGAAATGATCAGGTACGTTTAACTAAATAATTTTGGTGATCCGAATACATTTATATAGTTTAGAAACACTTGGATGATTTTTAATTGCATAAAAATAAAAAACTAGACAAGTTGGATCTTCAGGATCCGGATCAGACCATTCCAGTCCGGACCCCGAACATAGTTTACTTCATGCGGAATTCCAGTCCGGACCGTCCCCTGTTCAGTCCGGACCCCGAACTATGTGTTTGCTGAAATCGCATGAACAGTCCGGATCAGGAAATTTCAGTCCGGACCCCGAACTGTTTTTTCAGGAAAATTGCTGAAAAAAGACGACAGTCCGGATCAGCCAAATCCAGTCCGGACCGTCGTGCGGAAAAAATTTTGTTAAGTCAGTTTTTGATGCTTATCTATTTCCAAAGGTTTCTAACCTATAAATAGACCATATTATTCATCTTTCAGGTTAATCCAAAATAATCCCGGTTATCAAAAACTGAAGGATAAAAATCCACATATATAGAGAAGAAAGGAAAACATGATCTAATCTATGTTTTTTCGTCTATATTGTTCAATTTGATTCTAGGGTTTCAAAACTCCTATTTCTTGTAGAATCAAATTGAAGAATACTTAGATGGCATTTCCTTATCTATCTTTGACCTAAGTATTCGGAGGATCATGACCAAACAAAAACAACGATTTTATCAAAACTCGGCGCGAGGATTCGCGTGGCCTTGTGGATTCAAGGTGCTACCGCTCTCGTGGATTCGGAGCGAGGCGCGTTCGTGTGATCGAGACGTGTCGCATTGGTGAAGACCGTGGATTCGGTTGGACGTCGTGGATTCGACGTTGAACGTCGTGGATTCGGTGTTGGGACGCAAATCATGGATTCGAGGAGCGTTCGGAGCGAGCAGAGAAGATCAACTAGGAGCGTATGGAAAAGGTTCAGTCGTAGGGTTACGGTAAATCACCTTGTACGTGTTTAATCTTAGTGGATTTCGCCGTGTTATCGGTCCCGAGATTTTTTACTCCTGTGATGGAGTTTTCTACGTAAATCTTGCGTACTTTATTTATTTTCCGCATTGGGTTATTTTTTTACGCAACGATTTGGTGTGTTTATTGTTTTCACCTATTCACCCCCCCTCTAGGTGGTTTTTCCCCTATTCAGATCCATATTATTCGTAACCCACATGCAGGTCCAATGCACACGTCTGAATCCACAAACGCCACTTGAATCCACGAGCAACACGTTTCGAATCCACGAAACGCCTTCAACACATCGAATCCACGATGCCACGTCAAATCCTTGACGCAATCTCAGCCGTAACGAAAGTATAGGCTTCGATGGTGATTCTTTGCTTAGAATAATATTAGAGAACCATGGATGAAATCTCTAAGCAAAGATTTTTTCAATTCGACAAAAAACATATCATCAAAGAACCGTCGAATTGACCTAAGAGAGGCTACAAAGAAGAACGATAAAAACCTAGCCTCTAGGGTTGCTCTCAAGTGTTTTCGAGTTGGTCGGCACCTCTTGAGAAACCCTAAGTATCTATTTATAACCTTTAGAATTCAATCAAAGTCGGTTTAGCATTCTTATCACAATTGAACATTGCGTACCGGTACTAAAAGGTAGGCTCCGGTACTCAATCACACAACATACAAAATTTTCTATCGCGTACCGGTACTCAAAGTCAGGTTCCGGTACTCAATGCAAATTCCAGAAAATCTTGTGTCGGGTGTTGAGGAACTCAAAGTGTGGTTCCGGTACTCAATGTAAAATACTGAATTTTTCAAAGATAAGTTTAACAAAACAAATCATGTACCGGAATCCAAACTTAAAATAAGTTATGAGTTAAAAACTAAGTTCCCAAAACATCTTCTAAACCCGGTTTCGATAAATTCATGATTCCAAAGATTGTAAATAAACTTAAATCACCATGAATACTATAATCATACCTGAGTGTTGTCACGCCCCGGGGGTTTATTGAAGCGGAAATTAGCGCAATAATTTTTTTTTTTTTTTTTTTTTTTTTTTTTTTTTTTTTTTTTTTTTTAAACATTCCTTCCCTCCGGCACGTGCCCAGACCCGCCACACATGCAAAGTCACCCCACAAACGGATAGAGTCTCATTTGTATGTGTATGGCGTCACATTCACAACTTATACTTTAACCACACTAGTCAAGACGAAGACTAAAAGAGTAACTATTAAACATTCCACAATTACATTGACCAATGGAAGTTTGAAAGGATAAAGCCACGGGTTTGGAAAACGGTGTCCACACGACAACCCGTTTTTAAAACGATTTAACAAACTCTTTTTCTATATTTTAAAACGGCCGTCCAGAATGCCCAACTACAAGCATAGTTAAAACAATCAATCACAGAGTCACAAGTCCACACCAACATCCGCATCATCCACGAAAATAAAAGTCACATGCGTACAGTCTAACCAACTGAAATAAACAGCTATGTAAAAAGAAAAAGTCACCGGCCCTGAATAAGGCTAAATCCTTCTAGTCGCAACCTCACCGTCGTCCCGGATCCCACCCTTGACCTAACCTGTCACAGTGTTAGAAGTCAGTGACAACAAGAGTAATAAGTAAACGTAAAAAGTGCAAGATGCTAAAAACAACTAAGAGTATCGCAAAGTGAAAGACCAGAGCATCCCCACTTCCCCTCATGTAGTCAATCGCAACCCCCTGAACTGAGCACCTGCCTCAGAAATATGCACCGCTCTTAGCACCTACCTCAGAAGTACACACCGCTCTAAGCACCTACCTCAGAGCTACACACCGCTCTCACCTTGTTGCTTTTAACCCCCCACCAACAGGGGCCCCCACTTCGTCACCTTGTGGGGTTCACGGGTCAATGTACCACCTCTCCGGAAAAGTACACCAGTGCGGTGGCCAAACCGCTGGTGTGAGTGAAACAACCATGAGCATAGTAACAATGATAAAACGAGTGTCCACCTACGACACTCGTTGCTCTAATAAGGTATAAGTGCCTATACACATGCAGATCATGGGGTTAGTCATCAACTCAAGCAAAAAGGGGGTTAGACAAGACCTCAGGAGTGTAATCACCTTACTCTTACAAAATCAAAATAGACTCCCACTCCAAAGACAACTAAAAAGGGGTACCCACCTCAGAATGCGTTGATCGGAACACAAGAAGTCGATCCGCGCCCTCGAACGACACTCGGACCTAAAAGTCCCCAAAAACACAAAAGGTAAGACTAGACTTGCCCGTGAAGAACCGAGGTCCCGAACACGTAAAAGTAATGGCGGAAGCCGAGCGGCGGCGGCGGTGGCGGCGGCCCCGCGCGGCACCAGCCCGCGCGGCGCCACAAGCGGCGCGGCCCCGCGCGATACCAACCCGCGCGGGCGCCACCTGCGGTGCGGCCTCGTGCGGCACCAGCCCGCACGGCGCGGACACGTGCGGCACCAGCCCCCGCGGCGCGGCCACGTGCGGCACCATCCCGCGCGGGCGCCACCAGCGGCGCAACCCCGCGTGGCACCAGCACACGCGGTGCCACAAGCGGCGTGGCCTCGCGCGGCGCCAGCCCGCGCGGGAGCCGCCTGCGGTGCGGCCCCGCGCCGCACCGGCCAGTGAGGCGCCGCGAGCGGCGCAGCCTCTCGCGGCACCAACCCGCGCGGCACCAGCCCGCGCGGCACCAGCTAGCGGTGCGGTGATGCAAACGGTGCGGCCCCGCGCGGCGCCAGCTCGCGCGGGAGCCATCTGCGGTGCGGCCCCGCGCGGCACCGGCCCACACGGCGCCGCGAGCGGTGCAGCCCCGCGCGGCACCAACCCGCGCGGCGCCACCCGTGGTGTTGCCCCGCGTGGCACCAGCCCGCGCGGGAGCCGCCTGCGGTGCGGCTCCGCGCGGTACAGGCCAGCGCGGTGCCGCG
This sequence comes from Tillandsia leiboldiana, assembly GCA_029204045.2. Classification (NCBI taxonomy): domain Eukaryota; kingdom Viridiplantae; phylum Streptophyta; class Magnoliopsida; order Poales; family Bromeliaceae; genus Tillandsia; species Tillandsia leiboldiana. The sequence continues at coordinate 13,613,832 of CM055068.1, forward strand.
AGCGGCGCGGCCCCCGCGCCCTCCCCCGCACGGCGCGCAGTGCGGGCGGCGTCTCGCGGCGGCGGCGCGTCCGTACACCGCGGCGGCGGCGCTCTACGGCATCGCGGCGGCGACACAACGAACGGCCAAGCGATCCGAACCAAAAAAACGACGAAACTCTAAATGCCAAAAACGCCAAACCAAAAACGACGAAAACATAAGAAATAAACGCCGCTTACCTTGATCTAATGGAGAAGACGATCCGTTCTCGTTCCTCGCGATGGTGAGGATCCGGATCCGCTCCCCGTTGACGGTAACGTCTCGTTCCCGGCTTCCGGCGCGTCGATCGAAGAAGATTGGAGATCCGCTTTCTTTTTTTTTATTCTCTCCGAACTTCGGTTTTCGTTTTCTTGAAAAGTATTAATTAATATTCTATTTCTCTCGTACGTACAAAATAAAAACCCTTATTCGGTATATAATAAAAAGATTCCCATCTCCTCGAAAAGTGTGCCGATCACATGGCATGGGTTCTGGTGCATCCTACGAGTACCGAAACACTCAAAATTCCATTCCGGGAGATCCGCAAATCGAATTTCAGATCCGATCGCTTTGTCGTTCCCCGTTTTTTGAGCTCTAACACCGAAAAAATACCCGCACGCACCGACGCTGTACCCAAGAAATCTCGCTAATTAATCCCTTAAACAACTAATTTATTCAAAAGGATTAAAAGAAACACAAGACAGTTCGTGATATTACATCACACACCCCTTAAAAGAAGTTTCGTCCTCGAAACTTAACCTCAACCCATGCTAAACAAGTCTGGATAACACTCTCTCATCTTCGACTCCAATTCCCAAGTCGCTTCGCGCTCTTCATGATTACTCCACAGCACCTTCATATAGGAAATAATCTAGTTGCGTAACTTTTTGTCTTCACGTGCCAAGATTCAGACCGGTGTTTCAACAAAGCTCAAGTCCTCTCGAAGCTCAATAGCAGAAACATCGAGAACATGCGACGGATCAGGGAGGTATTTTCGTAGCATCGAAACATGAAATACGTTGTGCACGCGATCGAGATTTGGTGGCAAGGCTAAACGATAAGCTATTGGGCCAACGCGCTCCAAGATCTCAAAAGGTCCAACGAACCGCGGGCTCAACTTGCTTCTTATACCGAACCGTTTAATCCCCTTGGATGGCGAAACCCGGAGCAACACGTGTTCCCTTACTTGAAACTCCAAGTCACGTCGTTTCCGGTCTGCGTAGATTTTCTGCCGACTCTGGGCGGTCAACAACCGTTGTCTAATAAGGTGCACCTTTGTCTCGATCTCCTCCACTAAATTCGGACCCATAAACTTCCGCTCTCCCAAATCATCCCAACAGATAGGCGATCGACATCGACGCCTATACAAAGCTTCATACGACGCCATCCGAATGCTAGCCTGGTAACTGTTGTTGTAGGCGAATTCCACGAGGGGTAGATAACGTGACCATCCTTCACCCAAGCCAAGTACGCACGCTCGGAGCATGTCCTCGAGAATCTGGATCACCCGTTCTGATTGTCCGTCGATCTGGGGGTGAAAAGCCATGCTGAACTGTAGTTTGGTCCCCAAAGCCCGCTGCAAACTCTGCAAAAAGTTCGACACAAATCGAGTGTCCCTGCCCGAAGTAATCGATGCTGGCACCCCATGCAATCTCACAACCTCGTTGATGTAGACTTATGCCAAACGGTCTCGAGTCCACGTCAAATGAATGGGTCGGAAATGAGCTGACTTCGTCAATCGATCCACTATCTATGACCCAGACCGCGTCGTGTCCTTGTTGTGATCGTGGAAAACCAGTGTCGAAGTCCATGGTGATCCGCTCCCATTTCCACTCTAGCACTGGTAGAGGTTGTAGTTCCCCCGCCGGGCGCTGATGTTCGGCTTTTACCTGTTGACAAATCAAATAGTGTGCCACGAACCGCGTTACGTCCCCCTTCAGTTTAGACCACCAAAAAAATCTGCTTAAGGTCCCAGTACATCTTTGTGCCACCAGGATGTGCCGCATAGGGAGCACAGTGCGCCTTTGACAATATCTCTTCCTTCAGATCAGGCAGATTGGGCACACAAAAACGTCCTTGGAACCGCATTGTATCGTTCACACCAACCGAAAAGTTGTCCTCTTGGTTCGAAGAAAGCTTGTCCCGCACAAGCTGTAGTTGAGCATCTGTCTTTTGACCTTCTAGGATTTTCTCAAACAAGGTAGGCTTGACTACCAAGGACAAAAGTCGCATAACCGTACCCACCGGTACAACCTCCAATCTCATTTTAGAGAAATCCGTGATTAATTTGTCCTGCGGAGTAATCGCGCTCACCGCTAACTCCTCGTTTTGACCCTTCCTACTGAAGGCATCGGCTACTACATTTGCCTTTCCGGGGTGATATTGAAAGGACAAATGGTAGTCCTTTAGCAACTCCAACCATCGTCTCTGCCGCAAGTTCAAATCCTTTTGCGTGAATAAATATTTAAGGCTCTGGTGATCCGAAAACACATTGCAATGAGCTCCATAAAGGTAATGTCTCCAAAGTTTTAAAGCGAACACAACCGCTGCGAGTTCCAAATCGTGCGTAGGGTAGTTTCGCTCATAATCCTTGAATTGTCTTGATGCGTAGGCTATGACTTTCCCCTGTTGCATCAGCACACATCCCAGACTGTTCCGTGATGCATCACAATAAACCTCGAATTCCTCACCGGGTGTCGGTAGTGCATGCACGGGTGCCCGTGTTAACCTGTCTTTGAGTTCCTCGAAGCTCTCCTGGCATAGGGCCGTCTAAACAAATTTCTCCCCTTTTCGGGTTAAACGATTAAGAGGGGTGGCAATTTTTGAGAAACCTTCCATGAAGCGTCTATAGTATCCCGCCAAACCTAAGAAGCTTCGGATTTCCGTTACTGTAGTCGGTCGGCGCCAGTTAGTTACTAACTCCACCTTCTTAGGATCCACCGTAATTCCCGTTGCTGAAACTATGTGTCCCAAAAAGTCCACCTCACGAAGCCAGAACTCACACTTCTTGAGCTTAGCAAACAGTTTCTAATCCCTGAGAGTCTGAAGAATTACCCGCAAATGCTCCTCATGTTCCTCATCCGTACGGGAGTAGTTCAGGATGTCATCAATAAAGACCACTACAAATTGGTCCAAGAAAGGTTTGAATATCCTGTTCATCATATCCATGAATACCGCTGGAGCGTTCGTAAGCGCAAACGGCATAACTGTAAACTCATAGTGGCCGTATCGAGTCCGAAAAGCTGTTTTAGGTATATCCTCACCCCGAACTCTAAGCTGGTGATAGCCAGATTGTAGATCGATTTTGAGAACACCGTTGCTCCTTGTAGTTGGTCGAAAAGGTCGTCAATCTGAGACAAGGGATACTTGTTTTTCACTGTGACCTTGTTTATCTCCCGATAGTCGATGCACAGACGTAAACTCCCCTCCTTCTTCCGCACGAAGAGTAAGGTTGCCCCTTATCCAGAAGGTCTTCTAGTTGTGCCTTGAGTTCCTTCAATTCCACGAAAGCCATTCTGTACGGTGCCTTTGTGATAGGTTGCGTGCCCTGAAGAAGCTTGATAGGGAAATCAATCTCTCGCTCAGGGGGCATCCACGGGAGTTCGGTTGGAAAAACATCTGAAAAATCCCTTAAAATCGGGGTGTCCGCTGGCTATGCTGAAGGCTGAGAGATCAAAACCATTGAAGCTATGAATACCATACGTTCACCCTCCACCAGTCTTCTTGCCCGCGATGCAGAAAAGAAAGATGAGAAAGGAGTACTCCTATATGCTAAACCTACGGGTTCCGAGATGCCAGGTTCCTGAGGACGCACCTGGCGCTTCTCGCAAACGATTGCCGCCTGGTGTTTAGTAAGCCGAACCAACCCGAGTACTACGTCGGAATCCCCTAGCGGGATTTCCGCCAGTTCCAGGGGTATAAAGGCCTGCCCAACCTTACCGGGCAGGAAGGAACAAAGCTTCCTACCACGAAGGGTTGCCCAGGGTGTGAACGGACCCGTTACTACGAAGGGTGTCACTTCTAGAAACTATGGGTATAGCCGAAAAATAAAAGAGGGGGATGCTCCGGGGTGTCAAACACGGCCCTACCTCGAAAAAGAGAACTAAGGGTTGATTAATACTTGCTACTACGTCCTCCGGGCAGCCCGTCTCCAGCTGAGCCGTTGCGTAAATCCTCCCGCGGGGCGATGGCGGCGCCCTTCTCCACTTGTCGTGATGCTGAAGGTGCTGCTCCCGGGTTCAGGGGGCAGTTGGAGCGGAAGTGCCCTGGCTTGCCACAATGGAAACAATGGTCGTGCCTCCAGGAACACTCAATCACCCGGTATGCTCCTCTGCAGATGATGCAAGGTCGGTCCCCCGGCCCCTGTCCTCTCGTCGGCATGCTCCTGGTTCCTTGCTGCGTCCTTGGGTGCTTGGTTAGTCGGCTCCCATGGTGAAGGCATCCGCAGGATAAAGCTGCGGTTGTTTCTTTTCTCGATGATGCTCATAGCCCTCTTGCCGAGCACAGATGTCGGCCAAATCTCGCTCCACTAAAATGGCCCTGTCAACCACCTCTTGAAAGGTGGGCAGTCCTGCTGTTGGTACTACCTGAAAGGCGTCGCTCCGTGGACCTTTTTTCATAAGGTCGGGCCATTAACTCTGCATACATAGAAACCAAGTCAACCCTAGACCTAACTGATCTAGCTCCATGACCTAAAATCAACAAGGGACTCTATTTTCCCCCTCCAACACTCGCACTCTACGCACCTAGCCTTTGATTATTTCATAGGTCAGCCGCAAGTGACAATGTGTTCCGTGGATGTTGGACAATAACTACCGTGGTTAAAGTTGTTTTTCTCTTATACCATCTTAATCTGTCACGCCCCGGGGGTTTATTGAAGCGGAAATTAGTGCAATAATTTTTTTTTTTTTTTTTTTTTTTTTTGAAACATTCCTTCCCTCCGGCACGTGCCCAGACCTGCCACACATACAAAGTCACCCCACAAACGGACAGAGTTTTCTTTGTATGTGTGTGGCGTCACATTCACAACTTATACTTTAACCACACCAGTCAAGATGAAGACTAAAAGAGTAACTATTAAACATTCCACAATATACATTGACCAACGGAAGTTTGAAAGGATAAAGCCACGGGTTTGAAAAACGGTGTCCACACGACACCCCGGTTTTAAAACGATTTCACAAACTCTATTTCTGTATTTTAAAACGGCCATCCAGAATGCCTAACTACAAGCATAGTTAAAACAATCAATCACAGAGTCACAAGTCCACACCAACATCCGCATCATCCACGAAAATAAAAGTCACATGCGTACAGTCTAACCAACTGAAATAAACAGCTACGTAAAAAGAAAAAGTCACCGGCCATGAATAAGGCTAAATCCTTCTAGTCGCAGCCTCACCGTCGTCCCGGATCCCACCCCTGTCACAGTGTGGGAAGTCAGTGACAACAAGATTAATAAGGTAAACGTAAAAAGTGCAAGATGCTAAAAACAACTAAGAGTATCGCAAACCGAAAGACCAGAGCATCCCCACTTCCCCTCATGTAGTCAATTGCAACCCCCTGTAGAAATCAGAACTGAGCACCTGCCTCAGAAATACGCACCGCTCTGAGCACCTACCTCAGAAGTACGCACCGCTCTGAGCACCTACCTCAGAGCTACACACCGCTCTCACCTTGTTGCTTTTAACCCCCCACCTACAGGGGCCCCCACTTCGTCCCCTTGTGGGGTTCACGGGTCAACGTACCACCTCTCCGGAAAAGTACACCTGTGATGACCCGGATCTCCACAGTGCTTTTGCAGTGTGATCAACGACTTCTGAAGGCTTTTTCAGTGTGTTGGAGGTGCTTGTGCGCAATTCGGACCTAAGGATTGGACGCAGCATGAAATTTGGATTAAGAATACCTTTCCGGATGCCTCGGACAAATTTTAGAAGCGGAATTTGGCAAAACGAACATCGAATTTGGACTCAGCGCGCGAAAACGATGAAAATGGGCTCTTAACTTGTATTTTTCGGAGCCCGGATGCGCAAACACGGTTTTTGAGGCATAAGTTACTGTTCCGGCGGCCGGGGCAGCGCCGGTGGCGGCGGGCAGGCGGCGGAGCGCGGCGGCGCGGGCGCGGGCAGGCGCGGGCGCGGGCGCGGGCAGGCGCGGTGTTCAGTGTTTGGTGTGCTACGTGGCGGCTCCCCATTGGGCGCACTGGGGGCACGTGGCGACTTCGGGTTCGGCGGGTGCATCGAGTGCGCGCACCGGGCGCAGCGAGTGGAGGCGGTGACATGTGGCGGTCAGTGATTGGCCGGTCAATGCACGCGCGACAGGTGCGTGGGTGCGACGGGTGCGCGGGCGCGACGCACGATGGACCGCCTGGGCCACGTGTCGCCCGCTCATTGGCGGGCGCAGTGACCCGGCGGATCCGGCGTGAACCGCGGCCCATGGTTCCCGCAGTGGACCGTGTCGCCACGCGGCGCGCCGCGATTGGCTGGCGCGCGGGGCGCGGACTGGGTGACGTGGCTCGCCGAGAGTGATTCGGGCGCGCACAGTGTTGGGCTTGGGCCGGATTCGGGCGCCCGAATCCGAACACCCTTATTTGTGGGCTTGGACTATAAATAGCAGTTCACCTTGGAATTTTTGGGCTTTTCCCGAGCTCCTCTGTGACTGAGCCCTCAAGGAACTTTGTTCCTCACCTTGTGCTGCATCTCTCGGAGGAGTTTCATAATTTTTGGAGGGCACGACATCGACGGCTTCGGCTATTCGGCGCAGTGCGACGTTTCTTCTTCGGTGGCCCATTTTCGTCGCGTTTCGGTCCACGAGGTCCACAGAGTTACTCCGACGGAATTTTTGGATGATTTTCATGGAGTTGGTTTCACAAGAGGTAGGTCTTCGATTTCTATGTTGATCACCTCATTTCATTTTGAGTTCTTGGCACGGTTTACGAGGCATCTTTGAACCCCTTTTGAGTTCTTGGCACGGCTTGTCGGATTTTTATCTCTGCACTCGGTTATCGGATTTCGACATGTGAGGACTCGATCGACATCTACGCTTCGTGAGGAATGCACTTGTATTTTTATCAGAATTTTCGGAGGATTCTTCGAAGGTGATAATTAAGCCTCTTTGGGACTGAGTTTCTGCAGGCTTGTGTTCGTGAAGGTTTTGGCTTACGGCGATGTTCTAATTGTTTCTTGACCTACAGGTGTCGGATTTGGACGTGCAAGTACTCGTTTCGATCGGCTCGCCGCGAGGATCGCAATGGTTATTTTTATGGAATTTTCTGAGTTTATCTCGTAGGTGAAAATTATCTATTTTCGGGGCTGGTAGTATGGACAGCGGCTTATTGTGCATTTCTTGGATTAATTGTACGCCGTTTGGGTTACCTTTGCAGTGTTTGCGGCGTGTCGTGTTTACCTGGAGTATGGGTGCATGTGGATCCGTGATTCGCGATCAAGGTGGGTGGTTGCTATATCCCTCTATTTCGACATGCTCACTAGGATTATTAGAGTGTTTCCCCTGTGTTAGGATTATGGATTAACAATTGGGATTAGAACTATGCATGCTTGTTTGGACATATGGATATATTGTTAGCACTTACCCTTGCATGTGGAATTTACTGTCATATTGGGACAAGGTGATTTATCTTGTTAGTGGGTGCTACGTGGGGATATTTGGACATGCATAGGTGGATGATTCATGTGAGTAGTAGTTTATGTGAGATTCAGGATTGTTTCTACCCCTTATTTTTCCTTTCCAAATGAGAACACTTGCATGCTTGTATGGACATCTAGATAGGCCATCTTTTATTGTTACACTATCATGTTGGAACTTGACTTAGGAGAAACCATGTTTTCTTCTTTTCTCCTTTTCGTTAGTCAGGTGGTTTATGTTGCTCGGGTTCGAGCAGGGATCGGGGATAGTGTAGCCGGGGCCTGGATTGAGGATTGTGGGATTTTGCGGCAACCGCGGATATTGGGCGGTTGACTGGATGTCGGTTGTGGGACATGATTGTGGATTGTAGGGTATTGCGGCAACCGCGGATATTGGGCGGTTGACCGGAGGTCGGTGGTTGGACTTGATTTTGGATTATGGGATATTGCGGCAACCGCGGATATTGGGCGGTTGACCGGATGTTTACTTTGCATCAGATTGGGGATCGGGTTTTCTTTAGTGGATGGGGTTTTTCCCACTTCGATCATTGTCGTGATCCAGTCCTGCTACAGTGAGATATTGAGACATGGTTACTGTACTTGTGAGACATGGTTACTTTACTCGTATGGGTCGCTCCCCTCGAGTGCCACTCCGGAGTAGGCGATTTACACGTCGGCCAGTGAGTGCCAGACTGTGAGTGTCGGCCAGTGAGTGCCAGACTGTGGGTATCGGTAAGTGAGTACCGATTTGTGAGCAGATACTTGAGACAGTTTGAGCAGGCAGTACCAGTTTTTACTGGTGGATGGATTGGGTGTCTTTGGGACGGTTGGTTACTGATGCATACTTTCGGTTATTCCATTTTTGGATTGCATTTAGAGGCATAATTGTGGTAGCTTCATTTTCCTCATCAATTCTGTTATAGTTTACCACTTCTTCTTTCCCCTTTTTGCCTCTGGTAGACCTAGTGGGGGCGTCGGAGTTTGAGGCTTTACCCACTTGGGGAGGTTACTGGTTTATCTGTAGTTCTCACCCCCATTTGTCTTTTCCTCTTTTCTTCCCCATGTTTTGCAGTGTCATCTACGGGAGCTGCTGGGGTTTTAGCGGCTAATCGAGGAGAGAGGACGGCTGAGTAGATAGATCAGATGGCAGGATGAGAGAGTTAGCTGGACTGTTGATGTACCCTTCTTCCTTAGACGGTTGTACCTTACTTTTGGGTCTGGCTTTAGCCAGCTGTTTGTATTTTTTGGGTGAGCTGGGAGTGACAGATGTACTGTATTTTATATCCAGCTTCAGTCTGAGATGTATTAGTTTTTAGTTCAGCTCTGTTTTATACTCTTCATTATTATCTCTTATATCTGAGCAGGTTACTGGCGCTACGTGTACGTGGGAAATTCCGTGTGCACGGGGGATCTGTAGACGGGCCCGGGTTCTGGTTTACACCCGGGGCGTGACAACACCAGTGCGGTGGCCAAACCGCTGGTGTGCGTGAAACAACCATGAGCATAGTAACCATGATAAAACGAGTGTCCACCTGCGACACTCGGTTCTCCAATAAGGCATAAGTGCCGATACACGTGCAGATCATGGGGTTAGTCATCAACTCAAGCAAAAAGGGGGTTAGACAAGACCTCAGGAATGTAATCACCTTACTCTTACAAAATCAAAATAGACTCCACTCCAAAGACGACTAAAAAGGGTTACCCCCCTCAGAATGCGTTGACCGGAACACCAAAAGTCGATCCGCGTCCTCGAACGACACCCGGACCTAAAAGTCCCCCAAAACACAAAAGGTAAGACTAGACTTGTCCGTGAAGAACCGAGGTCCCGAACACGTAAAAGTAATGGCGGAAACCGAGCGGCGGCGGTGGCGGTGGCCCCGCGCGGCACCAGGCCGCGCGGCGCCACAAGCGGCGCGACCCCGCGCGACACCAACCCGCGCGGGTGCCACCTGCGGTGCTGCCCCGCACGGCACCGGCCTGCGCGGCATCAATCCGAGCGGCGCCATCCGCGGTGCGGCCCCGCGCGGCAGCAGCCCGCGCGGCGCCAGCCCGCGCGGGAGCCGCCTGCGGTGCGGCCCCGTGCGGCACCGGCCCGAGCGGCGCAGGCCCGAGCGGCGCAGCCCCTCGCTGCACCAACCCGCAGTGCGGCCCCGCGTGGCACCAGCCCGCGCGGCGCCGCAAGGCGCGCGGCGCCACAAGGGGCGCGGCCCCGCGCGACGCCAGCCCGCGCGGGAGCCGCCTGTGGTGCGGCCCCGCACGGCACCGGCCTATGGTGCGGCCCCGCGCCCTCCCCCGCACGGCGAGTAATGCGAACGGCGTCTCGCGACGGCTGCATGTCCGTACACCGCGGCGGCGGGGCTCTTGGGCATTGTGGCGGCGGCGCTCTAGGGCATCGCGGCGGCGGTGCTCTAGGGCATCGCGGCGGCGACGCAAAGAACGACACAAGCGATCCGAACCGAAAAGCGGTGAAACCCTAAATGCCAAAAACGCCAAACCAAAAACGACGAAAAACACAAGAAATAAACGCCGCTTACCTTGATCTAACGGAGAAGACAATCCGTTTTCATTCCTCGCGATGGTGAGGATTCGGATCCGCTCCCCGTTGACGATAACGTCTCGTTCCTTGCTTCCGGCGCGTCGATCGAAGAAGATCGGAGATCTATTTTTTTTTTTTTCTCTCCGAACTAGGGTTTTCGTTTTCTTAAAAAGTGTTAATTAATATTCTATTTCTCTCGTACGTACAAAATAAAAACCTTTATTCGGTATATAACAGAAAGATTTCCATCTCCTCGAAAAGCGTGCCGATCACGTGGCACGGGTTCCGGTACATCCTACGAGTACCGAAACCCTCAAAATCCCATTCCGGGAGATCCGTAATTCGGATTTCAGATCCGATCGCTTTGCCGTTCCCCGTTTTTGAGCTCTAACATCGAAAAAATACCCGCATGCACTGACGCTGTACCCAAGAAATCCCGCTAATTAATCCCTTAAACAACTAATTTATTCAAAAGGATTAAAAGAAACACAAGGTAGTTCGTGATATTACATCACACACCTCTTAAAAGAAGTTTCGTCCTCGAAACTTAACCTCAACCCATGCTAAACAAGTCTGGATAATACTCTCTCATCTTCGACTCAAATTCCCAAGTCGCTTCGCGCTCTTCATGATTACTCCACAGCACCTTCATATAGGGAATAATCCAGCTGCGCAACTTTTTGTCTTCAAGTGCCAAGATTCGGATCGGTGTTTCAACAAAGCTCAAGTCCTCTCGAAGCTCAATAGCAGAAATATCGAGAACATGAGACGGATCAGGGAGGTATTTCCGTAGCATCGAAACATGAAATATGTTGTGTACACGATCGAGATTTGGTGGCAAGGCTAAACGATAAGCTACTGGGCCAACGCGCTCCAAGATCTCGAAAGGTCCAACGAACCACGGGCTCAACTTGCTTCTTATACCGAATCGTTTAATCCCCTTGGATAGCGAAACCCGGAGCAACACGTGTTCCCATATTTGAAACTCCAAGTCACGTCGTTTCTGGTCTGCGTAGCTTTTCTGCCGACTCTGGGCGGTCAACAACCGCTGTCTGATAAGGCGCACATTTTTCTCGGTCTCCTCCACTAAGTTCGGACCCATAAACTTCCGCTTCCCCAAATCATCTGTAATATCACGACCTGTCTTGTCTTTGTTTTATTTCTTTTTGAATTAATTAGCTGTTAGGGGGTCAATTTAGCGAGTTTTCTCGGGTGGAACGTCGGTGCTTGCCGGTATTTTTTGGTGATAGAGCTCGAGAAACGATGAACGGCAAAGCGATCAGATCTGAAATCCGACTTACGGATCTCCCGGAATAAGGGTTTCAGTGTTAGCGGGTCAAAAAGGGTAAGTTCTGACATCCTAGGAACCCGCTATGTGTTGTTGGTGCATCAGGATCCGTGTTAACGATTACGGGACGGTTCAGAGGATCGGCACGCTTATCGAGGAATCGGCTAAAAATATATTTAAAATATCAGATATTTGGGTTTTCGTACGTACAAAAGAGAAATAAATAAATAAATAAATAAAATATTAATAAAGAGATATTAATATCCCAAATACCGTATAACCCTAATTTTGGGAAAAGATAGCTTCTTCTTCTTTCTTCCTCGCCGTGCGTGCCGAAGACCGAGACCGGAAGCGTCGCCGATACCGAGGAGCGGATCCAGAACACCACCATCCGCGGAGATCGGGATCGCGTTATTTTCTCCGTCAGAGCTAGGTTAGCGGCTTTTATCTCTTTTAGTTTTCGGTAATTTAGTTTTTGCGTTAGGGTTCGCCGTTTTGTTCGGTTCGTTCGATGGTTTCATTCTTGGGTTTTGTTCGAGTAGGTTTTGGTTGAGTTTTTGGGTTCTTCGTTCTCCTTTGCGATCGATTTTAATCGGTGGTTGATCATCAAATCGTGATCGGTAGATTTGATCGGTGTCTTGATCGCGGTTTTGATCGGTGGTTCTTGATCGGTGTTGATTGGTAATTTATTCGTGGTTTTGATTGGTGATTTGATCATGTTTTTGATCGGAGAATGGGGGAGTTAAACGGGAGGCCGCCACTGCCGTCGATAAATACGGGAGGCTGCCGCCGTCGTCGGTTAAGACGGAAGGTCGCCGCCGCCGTCGGATTCAACGAGAGGCCACCGCCGCCGTTAGTGTAACGGGAAGCCGCCGCCGCCGTTGATAAATGGGAGGCCGCCGTCACCGTTATAGTGTGCGCGAGGTCGTCGCCGCCGTCGCCGTGGTCGCGTGGTCGCAACTGGAGCCGAAAATGATGAAGAAAAAGAGAAAAAAACGAGAAAATTGCATTTACTGTTCATGTTGGGCCGGCCGAGGCAGCATGGTCCACCGTGACGACCCAGATCTGTGCACCCGGCGCGCCACAGGCTTGCACCGGCCCAGCCCAAACCTGTGCGGTACACGCGCAAGGCGTGCACCCGGCGCAGGCGGCCGCAGCCGGGAGCGTGAGCCCGGTGCGCCTCCAGCCGTGCGCGGCCCGGCCCAGGACGTGGCGGTCTACCGCATAGTATGCGCCTGGTCTGCGCCGCCACTGCAGTGTCACCGTGAGCCCGGTCCACGCCTGGATCCGTGCACCGAAGCCCAGCCCGGAAGCCCGGTAACTCCGTTTTGGCCCGTTTTTCACCGTTTTGAGCTTCGTTTTTACCGTTTGGATCACCGTTTGTGCCGTTTTGCTAGCATGGCCACCCGGGGTCATTTAGGCCACCGTTTTGCCATGTCATGTGCTGGCTTTGCACGTCGCCGCCGCTCCGCACCTTGACAAAATCGTCGGGGGTCGCGCCGTCGGGCCTTTTTCTCATCGTTTCTGCCGTCGGGGTTTCCTCGGCTTGACCGTCGACATCCCGAGTTGGCTACCGGATGAGGAAATTGAATTTTATTGGATTTTCGATAACAGATTTGGTTTCCGATTGGGTTTGCGATGATGAAGCCTCTGTTCAGTTGTTTTCCGTCGCGGGCTTCGTCAAGGCAACGATTGGAACCCGTTTTTCTGTCAATTGCCTCATCGACAGTCGGATCGCGTCAGAAATACGGTTTTTGCCACCGGAGGGGATTTTTGGACACGGAGCCTTTCGTTGGTTTCTGTTTTGGGGTTAGAAGGGGTTTTGGGTACAGTAGTCGGGATCACTAATTTTGCCAGTTTAGGGGGTAAAATGTTGATTAGTGTTTTGAATATTTTATTAGGCCCGCGGGCGGTGTTGTTTGCTTTGGAGGGTCGCGGGCACGGTCGTTATCTTCGTTTCAGGTGGGTACCCTTGTTTGTGTTTCGAAGTATGTTTTCAATTGTAACTTGTAAGAGTAGTAGATGTGCCGTTTGTTATCGCCTAACCCCGTTTTTCTGTTGCGACGGAACGCCGCGGTGCTCTATGTTACACACTGATTGCGGTCACTCTGCTCAAGGCTGCTTACACGTTCACAGGCGGTTTGGCCACCGCATGGGTGCACTTTTCCAGAGAAGTGGTCCGTTGACCCGTGTACCCCACAAAGGTGAAGGTGTTGTGGTGGGGACGCCTCACGGTTACTTATGGTGTTGCACAAGTACCATGGAGGGGTTAAAGCATTAAGGTGAGAGCAAGGTGTTCACTGGCGCCAAAGGTCTTTAGACGTTATGGCAGGTGCTCTGTTTCGATTACAGGGGGTTACTGTGGATTCATGAGGGGAAGTTTGGATGCTCGGGTGTATCGGTTTGTTTTCATTTCAGTATTTACCGCTTTGTACTTGTTTACATCTACTCTTTTTGTCATTGACTTCCCACACTGTGACAGGTTCGGTCAGGGGTGGGCTCCGGGACGATGGTGAGGTTTCGACTAGACGACCGTAGCTTCGTACTGTGACTAGATACCTTTCCTTTATGCTTTTGGTTAGTTTGATTTGTTAGGTAGCTTGTGGTTTCTCTTTAATGTGGATGTTGTGGACGCTAAAATCTTGTGATGAACGCTTTACTTTATTTTCCTCTTAGTTCGACCATTTTCAAATAAAGAAAAGGTTTGCGAAAATTGATTTTGAAAAGAATAAGGTGTCGTGTGGGCATCTGTTACGGAATTTGAGTTGGCATAGTTTCGTGAAAGTCTCAAGTCTTGAAGATTGAAGGTGAAGAAAGTTGGATCATTTAACTCAATCTCAAGAAAGAAGAATTCAAAAGGATCAGGTATGTTTAACTAAAGATTTTGTGTGATCCGAATACTTCTTGTAGTGTAGAAACACTTGGAAGAATCTTTCATTGCATAAAAATCAAAAACTGGACTTGGGACATGTTCAGGATCCGGATCAGGTTGTTCGATCCGGATCCCGAAGGTGGTTCGTTCATACACCAGTTCAATCCGGATCGTAGCCTCTCTTGACCCGGATCCCGAACACTGAGTTTACCATCTTCCTTGAACGATCCGGATCAGGCTTCGCAATCCGGATCCCGAACGTTGATGTTTGGTGAACTGTATGAACGATCCGGATCAAGCACTTCGATCCGGATCCCGAACCTTCGTTTTTCTGGAAAAACCTGACTCGTTACGACGATCCGGATCACAGCTAATCCGATCCGGATCGCCGTCCGTAAAATTTCCAGAAATGGTAGGTTTTTGATTCTTATCTCCTTCCTAGGGTTTCTAACCTATAAATAGACCCTATGACTCTTTTTCAAGGGGAAGCCGATAATCCAAATAGCCGTCGTTTTCATATATCATCTTATACGGCTCTAGATCCACATATAGAGAAGAAAGGAAATCATTAGAGAATACTCTATGTTTCTTCATCTATATTGATTAGTTTGATTCTAGGTTTTCATACTCACATCTTGAGTTGAATCAAACTAATGAATACTTAGATGGTATTTCCGATCTATCTTTGATCTAAGTATTCGGCGGATCATCACCAACCAAAAACAACGATTTACCCCAAAAATCGGCGCGTGGATTCGCGCGTCCTTGTGGATTCAAGGTTCAACCGCTCTCGTGGATTCGGAGCGAGGCACATTCGTGGATTCGAAGGGTGCTATTGGGTGAAGACCGTGGACTCGGTCGGACGTCGTGGATTCGACGTTGGACGCCGTGGATTCGGCGTTGGGCGCAGATCGTGGATTCGAGAAGCGTCGCGGAGCGAGCGGAGAAGATCCTCTAGGAGCGTATGGAAAAGGTTGAGTCATAAGTGTGTACGGTAAATCACCTTGTACGTGTTTTAATTCTAGTGGATTTCTGCCGTGTTATCGGTCCCGTGGTTTTTTACTCCGGTGATGGAGTTTTCCACGTAAAAATCTTGCGAGTTATTTTTATTTCCGCATTGGGTTTTTATCGCAACGATTTTTGAGTGTTTATACGTTTACACCTATTCACCCCCCTCTAGGTGTTTTTTCCCCTATTTAGATCCTTATTACATATAACCCAACAAGTGGTATCAGAGCGGGAATAGAGTTGTAAACAATGGTTGAAGGTGGAAACATCAACCGACCCCCGTTCTTCGATGGAACAAATTATGCGTACTGGAAAGTGCGGATGAAAGCCTTTTTAATTTCCATCGACGAACGGGTGTGGCAATCAATTGAATTAGGATGGTCTAATCCAACTGAATTTATTGGTGATGTTCGCACCTTAAAACCTAGGTCGAAATGGACCAAGGAAGAGTTAGATTCTTCTTCTTACAATGGCAAGGGAATTAATGCTATTTTTAATGCCTTATCTCAAACTGAGTTCTCTCGCGTCTCAGCATGTGAGACTGCGAAATAAATCTGGGATGTTCTTCAGGTTACACATGAGGGAACTAACCTCGTGAAGATTCAGAAACTGCAAATGCTTACGAGCAAGTTTGACTCTATCTTGATGGCAGAAAATGAATCTTTCACGGACTACTATACACGATTGCAAGACATCGTAAACTCATGTGCTAACCTGGGAGAGAAGATTCCAGAATTTAAGATTGTAAGAAAGATCTTAAGAACTCTTCCTGAACGATTTCGCCCAAAGGTTACAGCCATTGAAACTATTAAACACCCGGACGAAATACGTGTAGAAGAATTAGTTGGTTCATTACAAACATATGAAATGACGTTTACTACTAACAATTCTTCTGGAAAGGCATCCACTTCTAAGTCTTCAAGTTATGCGTTGAAAACAACTAAGGAAGAAGACGCGGATACATCCTCCTCAGACGATGACGAGAACCTTTCTATGGAGGAATTTGAGAAGCAGCTCGCTCTCTTGACAAGGAAGTTTCGCCGCAACTTTCGAAGGGGTAATTCAAGTAAATCTCCATCCTTCGGAAAGTCGAACAAAGGCAAGGGTACTTCAAGTTACAAGTCAAGAAAGCAAGAGAACTTCTCAAAGGATAAGAAAAGTTCAGAGGGACAACTACAATGCTTCAAATGTCGAGGCTACGGCCACATTGCAACGGAGTGTCCCAACAAGTATCCGGCAAAGAAGAAGGCGATGCAAGTCGTCACTTGGGATGACAACTCAACGACAAATGAGTCGTCTTCAAGTGATGAAGAAAAGAGCTCCACGGCATTCCACGCGTCCATATCTTCACCCTTCATGTGCTTTATGGCAAGTACGTCCGAGTCATTGTCCAACTCCACTGTTGAAAAGAATGCAACGGACAATGAATCGGATGATTCGGAAGGTGAAGATTTTGCTCTAGCCTACCACAGACTTTTGAGGGATTCAAAGAAAGTGGCTAAGCAAAACAAGAGTTTGAGAGGGAGATTGCATGATCTCGAAAAAGAAGCAAAAAGGGCAACTTCTCTCTCAAACGCTCTTGAAGTGGAAAGGGAAAACCTGATAAAAGCAAATGTTTCCCTTCAAGAGTCCAATGAGCAACTTGAGAAGGAACATACAAATCTGGTGGATAAAGCGAATCACTTCTCAAAGCTCTACAACGAGGCTCGACAGGATAACCTGGAAATGACAAAGACCATTTTCCAACTCAAGGATGACTTACAACGATTCTCTTCAGGAAGGAGTAAGTTGGATAGACTTCTTGGTCTTGGTCAATCAAATCGGTTCGGCCTCGGAAACACTCAAACTGGAAACAGTCCAAGTTCGAGTGGGACAGTCTTTGTGCCTCAGTCGGTATCTCCTCCTCCGACACCGGAATTCAAGACAAACAACGACAACAAACCTACTTCATCCTCTTTGGGATCGTCAAGATCTAAGGTATGTTTTCGTTGTGGTGTTTCAGGGCACATAAGAAGATATTGCAAGACGGGAGTCAAATGCTCACCTCAAACATCTCTTGCAATGACTACCACAAAGGTGATTCCTCGGAAATCAATTCCAAATCAATTGAAAGAAAAGAACCCTGGTAGTTTACCGCGCAAGACGACCACATCAAGGAGCAGCAATCGTTTTAACAAGATGCTTTCACCTAGGCATATAACTTCACGACCATTACCGACGCATTCCAAAGAGGTTTGGGTGCTCAAAGGTGAAATTTTTCCTTGTCTTGTTACCAATGTTTCCTTGCATGCATATGATAGTTCGTCTTGGTATCTGGATAGCGGTTGTTCCCGTCACATGACCGGTGACAAAAATAGTTTTCAAAATCTTGAGAAAATCTCCGGTGGACTTGTTGTTTTCGGAGACGGTCGATCTTCCAAAATTGTTGGAAAAGGGACGGTAGCTATTCCAGATGGCCCGATTTTGAAAAACGTCTTATTTGTTGATGGCCTTAAGACTAACCTCATAAGCATAAGTCAACTTTGCGACAATGGTTTTTCAGTTAACTTTTCATCTGTTGAATGCGTTGTAACTGATAAGGACCATGTCTTCTTTTTAAAAGGGGTTAGATCTGAAAACAATTGCTATGTTGTTCCTAATAAAATTTCAAAAAAATGTAACCTAGTTTCTTTGAATAATGAAACACTTTGGCATGAAAGGCTAGGTCACATAAATTTTAAGGAACTTGTTAAAATTTCAAACAAGGACGTGGTCAAGGGGGTTCCAAAACTTTTATTTAAACAAAACATTGTGTGTGGTGGTTGCCAAAAGGGAAAACAGTCCAGAACTGCACACAAGAACTTGAACCACGTTGGTACAAAACGGCCTTTGGAACTTTTACACATGGATTTAATGGGGCCAACTCGTCAACCATCTTTGGGAGGTAAATGGTATATTTTCTTGATGATTGATGATTTCTCTCGGTTTTCTTGGGTAGCATTTTTAAAAGAGAAAGCTGATACTTTTGATTCTTTTCACGAGATTTGCCTTCGTATTATGATTGAAAAGAATGAAAAGATCATTCGTGTTAGAAGTGATAGAGGTGGAGAATTCATTAATTCTAAATTCATTGACTTTTGTACTTCAAACGGTATTAAGCATGAATTCTCTGCACCCTATACACCTCAACATAATGGTGTTGTTGAGCGCAAAAACAGGGTTGTTCAAGAGATGGCGCGTGTGATGCTTCACAGCCGGAATTTACCGCTACATTTTTGGGCTGAAGCTGTGAACACCGCTGTCTATGTCATTAATCGAGTGTTTTTGCGCCGGGGAACGTTAAATACACCATATGAACTATGGTGTGGTAGAAAACCCAACATCAAATATTTTCGCATCTTCGGGAGTCGGTGTTACATTTTACGTGACCGTAAAAATCTTGGAAAGTTTGACTCACGAAGTGACGAAGGGATTTTCTTGGGGTATTCTACTAATAGTAGAGCATATCGAGTATTTAACTTGGAATCTAAGACGATCGTAGAATCTATAAATGTTAAAGTAGATGAAGCTTTTCACTTTGCATCTGAAAAATCTACCCTCGATATCTCTCTAGATGATGATTCTCCTGCCGTTGCATCTTCTCATAATAATACTTCCAATATTAATGATGCATCTAATGGTTCTTCAAGTTTATCTAATGTGCAGGAATCATCTCATATATCTCCGAGTACTCCGTTTCAACAAACGCTACGTATCTCCAAGGATCATCCGGAATCGAATATTATTGGAGATCCACAAGAAGGAGTTAGAACTCGGAGGCAGTTGGTTTGTGGATTCGCTTGCTACGTATCTTTAATCGAACCAAAGAACATAGATGAAGCTCTTCAGGATGACTACTGGATTAAAGCAATGCAGGAAGAGCTCCATCAATTTGAGCGAAACAAAGTCTGGGAATTAACGAAGCCTCCAAAGCAACATAATGTGATAGGTACCAAATGGATCTTCAAGAACAAGAAAAATGAGGATGGTACTATCATCAGGAACAAGGCACGATTAGTTGCTCAAGGCTACTCTCAAGTAGAAGGTATAGACTTTGATGAAACATTCGCCCCTGTAGCTAGACTCGAGTCCATTCGTATACTGTTTGCTATTGCTTGTCATTTTAAAATCAAATTATTTCAAATGGACGTTAAGAGCGCATTTCTAAATGGGTTTTTAAATGAGGAAGTTTATGTGGCTCAACCGAAAGGTTTTGTAGACCATAACAACCTAACCATGTTTTTCGTTTGAAAAAGGCTCTTTACGGTCTGAAACAAGCACCGCGAGCATGGTACGAAAGGTTGACAAAGCACCTTTTGGAGAAGGGCTACACTCGAGGGGGAGCTGATAGGACTCTCTTTGTGAAGCATTATCAAAGCAATTTCATTGTAGCACAAATCTATGTCGATGACATTGTATTTGGCGCAACAAGAGATAATGATGCTTCTAAATTCGCGGAGACCATGGAAAGCGAATTTGAGATGTCCATGATGGGCGAATTGACTTATTTCCTTGGATTGCAAATTAAACAAAATGATGAAGGTATTCACTTGAGTCAATCCAAGTATGCAATGGAGTTGGTTAAAAAGTTTGATCTTCAAAATTCGAAGGATTTTCCGACTCCAATGGGAACTAGCCACAAGGGACTTGGAAGTGAATCACAAAGTGAGAATGTAGACGAGAAACTGTATCGAAGTATGATTGGAAGTCTACTTTACCTCACGGCTAGTCGCCCGGATATATCCTTTGGTGTTGGGATCTGCGCGAGATATCAATCTGTACCAAAGGAGGTTCACCTGAAAGCGGTGAAAAGGATCATCCGGTATATCAAAGGATCAATTAATTTCGGAATTTGGTATCCTATGGGAACAAGTTTGGATATTGTTGGATACTCAGATGCCGATTGGGCAGGATCAGTGGATGATCGGAAAAGCACGAGTGGTGCATGCTTCTATCTTGGCCATTGCCTTGTTGCATGGCACAGTAAAAAGCAGAATTGCATAGCACTCTCGACTGCCGAAGCGGAATACATTTCAGCGGGTAGTTGTTCAACCCAACTCATTTGGATGAAAAGTGTGTTGAGCGACTTCCGGATTTCAGCATCTTCGGTAACAATCCTTTGTGACAACACAAGTGCAATTAACATTTCTAAAAACCCTGTGTTGCACTCTAGAACAAAACATATTGAACTTAGATATCATTTTCTTAGAGAGCTAGTTGAATCAAATACTCTTCAACTTTCATATATTTCAACTGAGGATCAATTAGCTGACATTCTAACAAAACCTTTGGATCAAAAACGTTTATGAGCATAGATCATAATTGACTTTAATTGCATCTTTTCGCACATTTAGAAATTTATTATGCTTTTGCCATCATAATATTTCACTGTTGCAATGATCATTTATGTTAATTAAATCATCTTCTGAGTGATCAAAGTCAATTTCCCTCTCAATGATCTCTTGGTATAGTCATTATCTTATTTGACTGCTTAGTCGAGTATGAAATCGAGATCAATTTTTGGTTGAATACTTTATATCTTAAATAATTTGATAGCCAATTGAGGGGGAGTCAAAGAAAAGTAAAATGCTCAAAAGATGTGGAAAGAGTTACATCCCAATGAGAGTGTGGAAAACTACCCACCACATGGAGGAAGAGCTACCACATCGGTCGTCCGAGTATTGTGTGCAGCTACCACATGTATACCAAGCATGGTTGTTCAAATTTTGATTAAGTAAAATGCATATTGAAATACTTGACTCCGTCAAATTTCAAGGTTGGTATAAGGTGGTTTTTAAAGAAAGATGCTCAAGAGCCACTCTCTTCAACAGATTGTCTAGATACATTATCTACTATATTTGGGATTTCAAACATCTATTGATCTTTGTATTTCATTTTCTTTACTGAATTGATGATTTGATAAAGGCATTACTCATAAGATCAAGTTAGATGTAATTGAAGGTGTTCAACTTTAAGGGATTTAATTTTTGTAAATTCTCGTTTCATTTTTGGATATTATTGATAGATTTGGCATAATCTAATTCTTGTTGTATGAAACGATGATTTTTGTTTAAAGTTGATACACATCTGTGCTTACAATCTTTTTCTGGTTTTACTTGAATTCTCTAAATTTTCTAAAGAAAAAGTTGGAGCCGATCCGGATCGGGCAAGATGATCCGGATCCCGAACGCAGGTATTCTTCTGCGGGCTGACGATCCGGATTGACCTGCCGATCCGGATCCTGAACGCAGTTTCTCACTGCGGGTAGCCGATCCGGATCGCAAGCATGGTCTGATCCGGATCGCGGCTAGGGTTTTATAAGAACAAAAGGGTTTTGATTTCTTTACTCCAATCTTTTGTTCCAAAGTTTCCAGAGCTTCTCTCTCTAGATTTCACCCTTCTTGGAAGCTTTCAAACTCAGGTTCTTCAACTCCAAGTAAGTTTTATTGATCAAAATCTCGGTTTTTCACCGTTTTTTTCTCTATTCCTCCTCAAACGTGATGAAATTCTTGGATCAATTTTGTTTGTGGATGGTTTTTTGATCAAATTTCTTTTGAAATAAGAACTCTGGGTAGATTAGTTTTGATTATATGCTAGGTATTCTCCTGATTAACGGATTTTTAGGCTTCGATTTCCTAAAATTCGGTTTTCGGGATATAATAAGGATTTTTCGAAAATCATGCAACTGATCTTTTTTAAAAGTCCTTTTGCCAAAACTAATTGATTCTTAGTCTCTCTACATGATTATGATGTTTGGGTACAATTTTTCAAATCTTTGAAAATTAACAATTTTTTCGGTGTCTTGAGTTGTTGCTCACAGGATTTCCATCTTCTTAAGGCACTTGGCTCCAATGGGATTTCCATGGGATCTTCTTTTATTGGTCACTATGGTGCACACTCGGGCCACAACAAATCTAAAGAGAGCTAAGAAACCACAACCAAAAAGGTGAGTTTCATATTGATCAGCGACACAGAAGTAGAAGCAGATGTCAAGAGATAGATGGACTGAATTAACAGATGATGAGGAATCAATGGCCGATGCATCGAAAGAAAAAGCACCCATGGACAAGGTAAAGCACCTATGATGCACCAACCATCCGGTGAAAAGGAAACGACTTGCTCGACGGTTTGGAACGAGCACGAGGTTTCATGTCTAACGAACCGATTATTCGGATTCTCCACCTCGTGAGGGAACAAGTGTCGT
>CM055068.1:13636515-13733940 GCA_029204045.2 Tillandsia leiboldiana
GTGTTGTTTTAAAGAAGATGCTCCAAGCAGAGCCCCTCTTCAACAGATTGTCTAGATACATTATCTACTATTTGGGGATTTCAAACATCTATTGATCTTTGTATTGCATTTTCTTTACTGAATTGATGAGTTGATAAAGGCATTACTCATAAGATCAAGTTAGATGTAATTGAAGGTGTGTTCAACTTTAAGGGATTTGAATTTTGTAAATTCTCGTTTCATTTTTGGATTATTGATAGATTTGGCATAATCTAATCTTGTTGTATGAAACGATGATTTTGTTTAAAGTTGAATACACATCTGTGCGTACAATCTTTTCTCTGGTTTTACTGGAATTTCTCTAAAATTTCTAAAGAAAAAGTTGGAGCCGATCCAGGATCGGGCAAGATGATCCGGAGCCCGAACGCAGGTATGTCTTCTGCGGGCTGACGATCCGGATTGGACCTGCCGATCCGGATCCTGAACGCAGTTTCTCACTGCGGGTAGCCGATCCGGATCGCAAGCATGGTCTGATCCGGATCGCGGCTAGGGTTTTATAAAGAACAAAAGGGTTTTGATTTCTTTTACTCCAATCTTTTGTTCCAAAGTTTCCAGAGCTTCTCTCTCTAGATTTCACCCTTCTTGGAAGCTTTCAAACTCAGGTTCTTCAACTCCAAGTAAGTTTTATTGATCAAAATCTCGGTTTTTCACCGTTTTTCTCTATTCCTCCTCAAACGTGATGAAATTCTTGGATCAATTTTGTTTGTGGATGGTTTTTTGATCAAATTTCTTTTGAAATAAGAACTCTGGGTAGATTAGTTTTGATTATATGCTAGGTATTCTCCTGATTAACGGATTTTTAGGCTTCGATTTCTAAAATTTCGGTTTTAGGGCATATAATAAGGATTTTCGAAAATCATGCAATTGATCTTTTTTTAAAAGTCCTTTTGCAAAACTAATTTGATTCTTAGTCTCTCTACATGATTATGATTGTTTGGGTACAATTTTTCAAATCTTTGAAAATTAACAATTTTTTCGTGTTCTTGAGTTGTTGCTCACAGGATTTCAATCTTCTTAAGGCACTTGGATCAATGGGATTCTCATGGATCATTCTTTTATTGGTCACTATGGTGCACACTCGGGCCACAAACAAATTAAAGAGAGCTAAGAAAACACAACAAAAAGGTGAGTTTCATATGATCAGCGACACAGAAGTAGAAGCAGATTGTCAAGAGATAGATTGGACTGAATTAACAGATGATGATGAATCAATGCCCGATGCATCGAAAGAAAAAGCACCCATGGACAAAGGTAAAGCACCTATGACTGCACCAACCATCTCGGTGAAAAGGAAACGACTTGCTCGACGGTTTGGACGAGCACGAGGTTTCATGTCTAACGAACCGATTATTCCGGATTCTCCACCTCGTGAGGGACAAGTGTTCGTTAATGCGGATCGCCTAAGGGCATTTGAGAATCGTGAATGCATTGGTGAGAGGCATGTTAATATTGAGGCTCTACGAGATCACTCCCCTGGGTTTGGCGTTCTGATTGAACAAGCAAATCTTATTCAAGTTTGTCGATTTCCAGAAGTGCTTGGATACTGTCTGCATCATGTAAGGGCCTTCTATACAAATGCACGGCACCTTCGAGAAATTGAAAATGGTCCAATGGAATTTTACACGAATATCCAAGGCACAAGATTCAAAATTACTCCACAATTGATTGGCGAGGTTTTGGGAATGCCTGCCAGCAAGACAGGAGTTAATTACTTGAAGGGAAAGGTTTTGACGAACACTTTGTGGCAAATGGTTATAAAGGGAATTTGTTTGGAAGGAACGCAATCAACGGAGAAATCGATCAGATCCAAAGAACTTCGTCTTGAGTACCGATTCCTAAACTTCATCACCTGTTACAATATCCTTCCAAATTTGCAGACGAAAGTCTTGAGATGGGATCGAATGCTATTTTTGTATCTCTTAGGACATCCGTCTGAGGCAATGGGATTGAATATCAACATTCCATACATTATTTGGAATAGAATGACAAGATATGTTGAGCACCCTCATCCCACAGAAAGAATTCCATTTCCACTGATTATAATGAGGATCTTGAAGAAATTTCAGGTTGATATTACTTCACCGACTTATCATCAATGTTTGGGTATGATCGATGAGTCCACCGTTGTGAAGTCACTTCACAAATTGCCCCATGTCACTCCAGTCCCTCCATGCGGAACGAAACCTAGTAGCGGCACTTCCGCGTCACCATCACAACCAGCACCCACACCAGCGGATGAAGCATCAGTCTCATCCATCTACAAAGAACAACAACGATTGTCTTTTGAGCAGGAACAAATTTCAAAGGCACAGACGAGAATTTCCAATGAGCTGGAGCTCATCACGGCAGCTCATATTACCATAACTAAGAAGGTCAATTCAATGAACAAGCTGGCGAAAAAGATGTTCTCAAAGATGGGCTGCACGAGCTCTGAAGACTCCGAATCTGATGACTAATTCCTTCCTTTTATTTTTTTTTTCTTGTGCAGATTTTTAACCTTTTCTTGTGCAGGTTTTTCAGTTTTTAGGACTTACTCTTAGTTCTAGTTCTTAAATTTCAGAACATTTTCTTTAAAATTTTTAACTCTCCTTCAATTTTTGGTAATTTTGGCTTTGTTTATGACAAAAAGAGGGAGAGAGTTTAGAGAACTTGAACAATGTTGAACAATGATGATGTGAATGTGTGAACATCGAGGTAAGTATAACCTCAACTTGAAAGGTAAGTAGAACTTCAACTTTTGGTTTTCATTTGTTTGAATGCATGCCTCGACTAACTATGCAACTAACTATTTGGGCATGTAATATAACTAACAAGTTGATGTTCACTAACATGACATTTGGTTTTTGATTGCATAGAAGATATGTTGGTTTTTGACTATGATTCTCTTACATATCTGAATTCTCAAATGTCATGATCATCAGATAAACTCTATCTCTGTACTAGGTTTTGAATGTTAAATATTCTTGAGGTATCTAACGATCTCTTTTTGTCAAGAATGATTTCTTTGTGCAGAGAGTACAGATGTCTAAGTCTAGAGTCTGTTTTAGGAGTTTATCTCATGTTTTTAAATTTTTGGATCTCCATTGTAAATTTTTGTTGTATGGTGATAGCAACAAAAATATCTTTTTGAATTTTCTTTAGTGGATCTGTGTTTTGTCACGAAACCGCCAAAGGGGGAGATTGTTACGGAATTTGAGTTGGCGTAGTTTCGTGAAAGTCTCAAGTCTTGAAGATTGAAGGTGAAGAAAGTTGGATCATTTAACTCAATCTCAAGAAAGAAGAATTCAAAAGGATCAGGTATGTTTAACTAAAGATTTTGTGTGATCCAAATGCTTCTTGTAGTGTAGAAACACTTGGAAGAATCTTTCATTGCATAAAAATCAAAAACTGGACTTGGGACATGTTCAGGATCCGGATCAGGTTGTTCGATCCGGATCCCGAAGGTGGTTCGTTCATACACCAGTTCAATCCGGATCGTAGCCTCTCTTGACCCGGATCCCGAACACTGAGTTTACCATCTTCCTTGAACGATCCGGATCAGGCTTCGCAATCCGGATCCCGAACGTTGATGTTTGGTGAACTGTATGAACGATCCGGATCAAGCACTTCGATCCGGATCCCGAACCTTCGTTTTTCTGGAATAACCTGACTCGTTACGACGATCTGGATCACAGCTAATCCGATCCGGATCGCCGTCCGTAAAATTTCCAGAAATGGTAGGTTTTTGATTCTTATCTCCTTCCTAGGGTTTCTAACCTATAAATAGATCCTATGACTCTTTTTCAAGGGGAAGCCGATAATCCAAATAGCCGTCATTTTCATATATCATCTTATACGGCTCTAGATCCACATATAGAGAAGAAAGGAAATCATTAGAGAATACTCTATGTTTCTTCATCTATATTGATTAGTTTGATTCTAGGTTTTCATACTCACATCTTGAGTTGAATCAAACTAATGAATACTTAGATGGTATTTCCGATCTATCTTTGATCTAAGTATTCGGCGGATCATCACCAACCAAAAATAACGATTTACCCCAAAAATCGGCGCATGGATTCGCGTGTCCTTGTGGATTCAAGGTTCAACCGCTCTCGTGGATTCGGAGCGAGGCACGTTCGTGGATTCGAAGGGTGCTATTGGGTGAAGACCGTGGACTCGGTCGGACGTCGTGGATTCGACGTTGGACGCCGTGGATTCGGCGTTGGGCGCAGATCGTGGATTCGAGAAGCGTCGCGGAGCGAGCGGAGAAGATCCTCTAGGAGCGTATGGAAAAGGTTGAGTCGTAAGTGTGTACGGTAAATCACCTTGTACGTGTTTTATTTCTAGTGGATTTCTGCCGTGTTATCGGTCCCGTGGTTTTTTACTCCGGTGATGGAGTTTTCCACGTAAAAATCTTGCGAGTTATTTTTATTTCCGCATTGGGTTTTTATCGCAACGATTTTTGAGTGTTTATACGTTTACACCTATTCACCCCCCTCTAGGTGTTTTTTCCCCTATTTAGATCCTTATTACATATAACCCAACAGCATCGTCTTATAAACCCGTGGATTTATCCTTTCAAAACTTGGTGGCCTTATTCGAAAGGTTGTATGATTACCTTCTCCTTCCTTAGTAGTTATGATAAATCGTGATTCCTCTCTTTGGTTTTCATCGTGATTTTGTGGTTAAAGTATGTATCGTAATTGTGACGTCGTGCACGTACAAAGGAGGCTCTGTCAGTGTGGGGCGAATTTGTATGTGTGGCGGGTCTAGCACGTACCGGAGAGTGGAGTTGTTTCAAATATATATATATATATATATATATATATATATATATATATATATATATATATATATATATATATATATATATATATATATATATATATATATACATATATATATATATATATATATATACATATATATATATATATATATATATATATACATATATATATATATATATATATATATACATATATATATATATATACATATACATATATATATATATATACATATATATATATATATATACATATATATATATATATATACATATATATATATATATATATACATATATATATATATATATATATATACATATATATATATATATATATATATACATATATATATGTATATATATATATATATATACATATATATATATATATATATATACATATATATATATATATACATATATATATATATATATATATATATATATATATATATATATATATACGTTTTCCGCTTATTTAAACCTCCGGGGCGTGACAGATTATATGGTATCAGAGAAAAACGACTTTAACCACGGTAGCCGGTGTCCAACATCCACAGAGTACAATGCCACTAGCAACTAACCAATGAGATAACCAAGGAATAGGTGCGTAGAGCGTGAGTGTCTTGGGGGGGGGGGGGGGGGGGGGGGGGAATGGAGTCCCTGGTTGATCGTAGGGCATGGTGTTAGGCCAGATAGGTCTAGGGTTGACCTGGTTTCTTTGTATGCAGCGGATAATGGCCCGGACTAGGTCGTCAATTGAGAACAAGGGGGCAGAAAGTACGGTACCGACGGTCGCGGAGTATCAGCTTCTCCGACAACAACTATGAGAGATGGCCGGGCAGTTAGCAACCCTCATGGAACAGGTACGTCAGTTGACGCAACAGCCGACCACACCAGTGGAGGTCGCCCAGGCTCCTCTACCCGGACCAACCGCACCAGTGACGAGACCGCCGGTGGCTGACAGCAAGACTATGGCTGCCCCTCCTCAGACCACGGTGACCAGAATACCGTCGGTTCAACCAACAGTACCTTCGGTAGCACCAACACCAGCGACTTCGGGACCTACGCCGGGAGCCACTACTGGAGACCCCTTGAGAGAGACCATGATGACACCTACTCCCAGAGTGTCTGCCGTCGCTGCGGAGGAAGCCTCTATCCAGCAAACCGAATGGGACAGGGTGAGAACGAACTTGACGGATTTCAAAAGATATGACCCACCCGTGTTTGAGGGAGAGACGACTGACCCTTGGGTCGTGGAAAAGTGGGTAGACACCATGGAAAAGCTTTTTGAAGATTTGCTGATGGAGGAACATGAGCGGGTCCCCTTGGCAGTCCACTTTCTTGAGGGAAACGCCTGCATATGGTGGAAGACGGTGCGCCCGGACCCCTCGGAGGGCGCCGCCCCTCCATCATGGCCCACGTTCCGAGAAAAACTATTTGGGACATTTTTCTCCAATAACGTCAAACAGCAGATGGAGGACGACCTGAAGCACATCAAGCAAGGAAGTCGGACGGTTATGGAGTACCAGCGGGCATTTGTGAGGTTGGCCAATTGCGTTCCCTTTGTCATAAGGGACGGATCTCACAAAGCCCGTCTTTTTGTGGACGGTTTATGGAGCGAGATCTTCGAGGTTGTGCAAGCGGCGGATTTGCACACCTTCCAGAAGGTGGTCGATAGAGCCACCCTAGTGTAGCGCGGATTTGCGATTACTCGTGCCCGATGGGAGGACTCAGAACCTAGTGGGGATAAGAAGCAAACTCAGTCTTATTCCGGAGGAGAGTATTCTAATGGGAGCCGGCCCTCTAAACATCCGAGATCGCAACAAGGAGCCAGGAACGCGCCAACGGGAGGACCAAGGTCGGTGGACAAGCCTTGCATCATTTGCGGTGGAATACACCAGGTGACCGATTGTTCCAAGAGGCAAGACCACTGTTTTCGTTGCGGCGAGCCAGGGCACTTCCGTTTCAACTGCCCCTTGAAGACGGGACAGCACCCTCAGCAGCTTCTACACCTTCGCCGTTGTAATATCATGACATTTTGTGTATCATTTTACCCTCTTGCTAATAAATTACATGTTAGGGAAAATCGAATTATCAAGTTTTCTTAAGTTGACCATCGTGCGATGCGAGTATTTTTCTGTGATAGAGCTCGAAAAATGATGAACGGCGGTGCAATCGGATCTGAAATCTGACTTACGGATCCCCCGAAATGGGGTTTTGAAGGTCGCGGTGACCGTAGTGTGCATCGGAATCCGTGCTAAAGGTCTGGCACGCTTTTCGAGGGGATATTGAATTATTTCGTGGGAATAGATAACTAATTTTAAATAATAAATACCCGGATGTGGGCTTTATTGTACGTACCAAGAGAGAAATCAGTTTTCCTGAAAGAAAAGAGAAAACCCAAGCTAGAGAGAAAAGAGAAAAAGAAAACCCTAACCGGAGGAAAAAGAAAGAGAGAAGAAGAAAGCGGAGGAGTCCGATCTGTTAAGGATTTTAGTTTTGGCATATTTCGTGAAAGTTTTTAAGTCTTGAAGATTGAAGATAAAGAAACTTGGATCATATACCTCAATATCAAGAAAGAAGAATTCATATGATCAGGTAAGTTTAACTAAACATTTTTGGTGATCCGAATACTTCTTATAATGTAGAAACACTTGGATGGGATTTTAATCGCATAAAAATCAAAAATTGGACAAGTTACATGTTCAGGATCCGGAACAGGGAACTACAGTCCGGACCCCGAACGGTGGTAGTTCATGCACAAATCCAGTCCTGAACATCCCTGTTTTGTTCCGGACCCCGAATGTGGATTTTGGTGAAACTGCATGAACAGTACGGACCATAGGATTTTGTTCCGGACCCCGAACGTGGAGTTTACTGAAACTGCATGAACAGTCCGGACCGTGGATTTCGTTCCGGACCCCGAACCTTGATTTTTCAGGAATTCTCTGAAAAACAACGACAGTCCTGAACGAGACTAATCCGGTCCGAACCGTCGTGCGGGATAAAATCTGTTACAATCGGTTTTTGATTCTTATCCTCTTCCAATGGTTTCTAACCTATAAGTAAACCCTAATTCTACTTTTTAGGGTAATCCACACTAAGTTTTATCTCTGGGAAATGACGGATAAATATTAACGGAGAAAAACTTAGAGATCCACATATAGAGAAGAAAGGAAATAACTAGATCTGATTCTATGTTTCTTCATCTATATTAATTAATTTGATTCTAGATTTTCATACTCGGATTTTGAGGTGAATCAAATTAATGAATACTTAGATGGCATTTCCGATCTATCTTTGATCTAAGTATTCGGCGGATCATCACCACCAACAAAATAATGATTTTCCCCAAAATCGGCGCGTGGATTCGCGTGGCCTTGTGGATTCAAGGTGCGACCGCT
Organism: Tillandsia leiboldiana; assembly: GCA_029204045.2. NCBI lineage: Eukaryota > Viridiplantae > Streptophyta > Magnoliopsida > Poales > Bromeliaceae > Tillandsia > Tillandsia leiboldiana. The sequence goes on from CM055068.1 coordinate 13,644,736, forward strand.
CTCGTGGATTCAGAGCGTGGTACGGTCGTGTGATCGAGACGTACTACCTGGTGGAGACCGTGGATTCGGTCAGACGTCGTGGACTCGACATTGGACGCCGTGGATTCGGCGTTGGACGCAAATCGTGGATTCGAGGCGCGTTGCGGAGCAAGCGGAGAAGATCAACTCGGAGCGTATGGAAAAAGGATTGGTCGTCTGTGAGTGTGTTATATCACCTTTGTACGTGTTATAATCTTAGTTGATTTCACCGTGTTATCGGTCCCGTGGTTTTTTACTCCTGGTTTTGGAGTTTTCCACGTAAAAATCTTGCGTGTTATTTTCATTTCCGCATTGGGTTTTTATTGCGCAAAGATTTTTGAGTGTTTATCGTTTACACCTATTCACCCCCCCTCTAGGTGGTTTTTCCCCTATTTACATCCTTATTACAGAGGTGACCCAACAATTGGTATCGGAGCGGGAATAGGGTTGTAAACAATGGTTGAAGGTGGAAACATCAACAGACCCCCGTTCTTCGATGGAACAAACTATGCCTACTGGAAAGTACGGATGAAAGCCTTTTTAATTTCCATCGACGAACGGGTGTGGCAATCTATCGAGTTAGGATGGTCAAATCCAACTGAAGTTATTGTTGATGTTCACACCATCAAACCTAGGTCAAAATGGACCAAGGAAGAGATTGACTCATCTTCTTACAATGGCAAAGGAATTAACGCCTTATTTAATGCTTTGTCGCAAACTGAGTTCTCTCGCATCTCGGCATGTGAGACTGCGGAAGAAATCTGGGATGTTCTACAAGTTACACATGAGGGAACTAACCTTGTGAAGATTCAGAAACTGCAAATGCTTACGAGCAAGTTTGACTCTATTTTCATGGCAGAAAATGAATCTTTCACAGATTACTATACGCGATTGCAAGACATCGTGAATACATGTGCTAACTTGGGAGAGAAAATTCCAGAATTTAAAATTGTAAGAAAGATTTTAAGGACTCTTCCTGAAAGATTTCGTTCCAAGGTTACGGCCATTGAAACTATTAAACACCCGGACGAAATCCGTGTTGAAGAATTAGTTGGTTCATTACAAACATATGAAATGACATTTCCTACTAACTATTCTTCTGGAAAAGCATCTACTTCTAAGTCTTCAGGTTTTGCGTTGAAACCAACAAAAGAAGACGCGGATTCTTCCTCCTCAGACGATGACGAGAACCTATCTATGGAGGACTTTGAGAAGCAACTTGCTCTCTTGACAATAAAATTTTGCCAAAACTTTCGAAGGGGTAATTCAAGTAAAACTTCATCCTTCGTAAAGTCGAAGAAAGGCAAAGGTTTTTCAAGCCACAAGTCAAGAAAGCAAGAGAGTTTTTCAAAGGATAAGAAAAGCTCAGAGGGACAAGTCCAATGCTTCAAGTGCCGAGGGTACGACCATATCTCAACGGAGTGTCCCAATAAGAATCCGTCGAAGAAGAAAGCGATGCAAGCCGTCACTTGGGATGACACATCAACGACAAATGAGTCATCTTCCAGTGATGAAGAGAATAACGCAACGGCGTTCCACGCGTCCACAACTTCACCCTTCGTGTGCTTTATGGCAAGTACATTCGATTCCTTGTCCAACTCCTCCCAAGTTGAAAAGAATGCAACGGACAACGAATCGAGCAACTCCGAAGGTGAAGACTTTGCTTTAGCCTACCATAAACTTTTAAAGGATTCAAAGAAACTGGCAAAGCAAAACAAGGGGTTGAGAGGGAGATTGCAGGATCTCGAAGAAGAAGTAAAAAGAGCAACTTCTCTCTCGACCGGTCTTGAAGTGGAAAGGGATAACCTGATAAAAGCAAATGCTTCACTTCAAGAGAAAAATGAGCATTTTGAGAAGGAACATGCAAAAATGATTGATAAAGTTGGTTACTTCTTGAAGCTCTACTCCGAGGCTCGACAGGAAAAAATAGAAATGACGAAGACCATTTTCCAACTTAAGGATGATCTAAAGCGATTTTCTTCTGGAAGGAGCAAGTTGGATAAGATGCTTGGTCTTGGTCAAACAAACCGTTTCGGCCTTGGATACAATCGAACTGAAGACAATTCTAGTTCGGTTGGGACAGTTTTTGTGCCCCAGTCGGTAACTCCTCCGACGACGACGGAATTCACTGCAATCAACGACAACAACCTTACCTTACCTACTTCGGGATCGTCAAGTACAAAGGTATGTTTTCGTTGTGGTTATGCAGGGCACATAAGAAGAAATTGCAAGATTGGAGCGAAAAGATCACATCATGCACCTCTTGCAACAACTACCAATGAGTTCACTCCCCGGAAATCAAAGAAGGATTTTTCAAAAGAAAAGAACATTGGTAGTACATCAAACAAGACGACGATGTCAAGGAAAAGCGATGAATCAATCAAGACGCTTTCACCTAGGAGAATAACTTCACAATCATTGCCGACGTACTCCAAAACTCAAAAGGTTTGGGTACGCAAAGGTGAATTCTTCCTTCGTCTTTGAAACACGTTGGTACCAATCGGCCCTTGGAATTACTGTACATGGACTTAATGGGGCCGACTCGTCAACCATCTTTGGGAGGTAAATGGTATATTTTTCTTTTGGTTGATGATTTCTCTAGATATTCATGGGTAACATTTTTAAAAGAGAAAGCGGATACTTTCGACTCTTTTCATGAGGTTTGTCATCGTATTATGATTGAAAGAAATGAAAAGATCGTTTGTGTTCGAAGTGATAGAGGTGGAGAATTCATTAATTCTAAATTCATTGATTTTTGCACTTCCAATGGCATAAAACATGAATTCTCAGCACCCTATACACCTCAGCAGAATGGTGTAGTCGAGCGCAAAAACAGGGTTGTTCAAGAGATGGCGCGTGTGATGCTTCATAGCCGGAAACTCCCGTTACATTTTTGGGCTAAAGCTGTGAACACCGTCGTCTATGTAATTAATCGAGTGTATTTTCGCCCGGGAACTTTAAATACACCATATGAGCTGTGGTTTTGTAGAAAACCGAATATCAAATATTTTCGTATCTTTGGGAGTCGTTGTTATATTTTGCGTGATCGCAAAAATCTTGGTAAATTTGACTCTCGAAGTGACGAAGGAATTTTCATGGGTTATTCTACAAACAGTAGACCATATCGGGTATTTAACTTGGAATCTAAAACGATGGTAGAATCTATAAATGTTAAAGTAGATGAAGCTTTCCATTTTACATCTGATAAATCTACCCCTGATATGTCTCTAGATGATGATACTCCTGTAAATGCATCTTCTCATAATAACTCTTTTGATAAAGTTGATGCATCTAATGGTTCTTCTAGTTTATCTGAAATGCAGGAATCATCACATGTACCTCCGAGTATTCCGTTACCTCAAACGCTACGGATCTCCAAGGATCATCCGGAATCGAATATTATTGGAGACCCACAAGAAGGAGTCAGGACTTGGAGACAGTTGGTTTGTGGAGTCGCATGTTACGTCTCCATGGTAGAACCAAAGAACGTCGATGAAGCTCTTCAGGATGACTACTGGATTGAAGCAATGCAGGAAGAGCTCCATCAGTTCGAAAGAAACAAAGTCTGGGAACTAACGAAGCCACCGAAGCAACACAATGTGATTGGTACTAAATGAATTTTCAAGAATAAGAAAAACGAGGATGGTACCATCATCAGGAACAAAGCACGCCTAGTTGCTCAGGGCTACTCACAAATAGAAGGTATAGACTTTGATGAGACGTTCGCCCCAGTTGCTCGACTCGAGTCGATTCGTATACTGTTAGCGATTGCTTGTCATTTTAAAATCAAACTCTTTCAAATGGACGTTAAGAGCGCATTTTTGTTGGGTTATATGTAATAAGGATCTAAATAGGGGAAAAAACACCTAGAGGGGGGTGAATAGGTGTAAACGTATAAACACTCAAAAATCGTTGCGATAAAAACCCAATGCGGAAATAAAAAATAATACGCAAGATTTTTACGTAGAAAACTCCATCACCGGAGTAAAAAACCACGGGACCGATAACACGGCAGAAATCCACTAGAATTAAAACACGTACAAGGTGATTTACCGTACACAATTACGACTCAACCTTTTCCATACGCTCCTAGAGGATCTTCTCCGCTCGCTCCGCGACGCTTCTCGAATCCACGATCTGCGCCCAACGCCGAATCCACGGCGTCCAACGTCGAATCCACGACGTCCGACCGAATCCACGGTCTTCACCCAATAGCACCCTTCGAATCCACGAACGTGCCTCGCTCCGAATCCACGAGAGCGGTTGAACCTTGAATCCACAAGGACACGCGAATCCACGCGCCGATTTTTGGGGTAAATCGTTGTTTTTGGGTGGTGATGATCCGCCGAATACTTAGATCAAAGATAGATCGGAAATACCATCTAAGTATTCATTAGTTTGATTCAACTCAAGATGTGAGTATGAAAACCTAGAATCAAACTAATCAATATAGATGAAGAAACATAGAGTATTCTCTAATGATTTCCTTTCTTCTCTATATGTGGATCTAGAGCCGTATAAGATGATACAGGAAAATGACGGCTATCTGGATTCACGACCCCCAATGAAAAAGAGTCATAGGGTCTATTTGTAGGTTAGAAACCCTAGGAAGGAGATAAGAATCAAAAACCTAACATTTCTGGAGATTTTACGGACGGCGATCCGGATCGGATTAGCTGTGATCTGGATCGTCGTAACGAGTCAGGCAATTCCAGAAAAACGAAGGTTCGGGATCCGGATCGAAGTGCTTGATCCGGATCGTTCATACAGTTCACCAAACATCAACGTTCGGGATCCGGATTGCGAAGCCTGATCCGGATCGTTCAAGGAAGATGGTAAACTCAGTGTTCGGGATCCGGATCAAGAGAGGCTACGATCCGGATTGAACTGGTGTATGAACGAACCACCTTCGGGATCCGGATCGAACAACCTGATCCGGATCCTGAACATGTCCCAAGTCCAGTTTTTGATTTTTATGCAATGAAAGATTCTTCCAAGTGTTTCTACACTACAAGAAGTATTCGGATCACACAAAATCTTAGGTTAAACATACCTGATCCTTTTGAATTCTTCTTTCTTGAGATTGAGTTAAATGATCCAACTTTCTTCACCTTCAATCTTCAAGACTTGAGACTTTCACGAAACTACGCCAACTCAAATTCCGTAACAATCTTCCCCTTTGGCGGTTTCGTGATAAAAAACAGATCCACTAAAGAAAATTCAAAAAGATATTTTTGTTGCTATCACCATACAACAAAAATTTACAATGGAGATCCAAAAATTTAAAAACATGAGATAAACTCCTAAAACAGACTCTAGACTTAGACATCTGTACTCTCTGCACAAAGAAATCATTCTTGACAAAAAGAGATCGTTAGATACCTCAAGAATATTTAGCATACAAAACCTAGTACAGAGATAGAGTTTATCTGATCATCATGACATTTGAGAATTCAGATATGTAAGAGAATCATAGTCAAAAACCAACATATCTTCTATGCAATTAAAAACCAAATGTCACAAAATGTTAGTCCAACATCAACTTGTTAGTCATATTACATGCCCAAATAGTTAGTCGAAACATGCAAACAATCACAAGATAAAAACCAAAGTTGAAGTTGAAGTGATACTTACCTTGATGTATACAAAATCTTCATCAGCAAGATTTTCACAATCATTGTTCAAGTTCCCTTGATGTTCACTTACCTTGATGCAGTCATCATTGTTCATCATTGATGTATACAAGATCACAATTTTCACAATATCATTGTTCAAGTTCTCTAAACTCTCTCCCCCTTTTTGTCACAAACAAAGCCAAAGATTACCAAAAGTGGAGAGAATGGTTAACAGTTCAAGTTGGAGAACTAAAGACTCAAATTAAAACTTAAAAACCTGCACAAAAGAAGGATTTAAACATATGCATAATAAACAGAAATTGGAAGGATACGGATTATTCAGACTCGTCTGAACTGATACAGCCGAGGATTTGGAATATCTTCTTTAATCGCTTGTTCATTGATGATTGATTCTTATTTACCTTCTTTATTTCTTCCTTTACCTCAATTAGTTCATTTGATATACGTTCTTGCTCGTTGGAGAGCCTTTGCTGTTCTTTATAGATTGAGGTAACAGATGCATCATCATCAGAAGTTGATTGCGGTGCTTGTTGTGCCAGAGGTGCTGGTTGTGATGGTGGTGCTGGTTGGACTGGAGGAGCTGCTGCCGGTGCAGAGGTTGTTGCTTGTTGTCGTTGTGCTCGTTGCCGGTGAAGAGGTATGAAAGGTTCATCTGGCTTCGTCGAAAGAGACTTTACAATTGTTGTGTCATTGATCGTTCCTAGACTGTGCAGATAGGAACTCGCATTTGTGTCAGCTTTAAATTTGCGAAGAATGCGCATGATGATCATTGGATAAGGTAGTCTCTCTGACGGATGAGCTTGCTCCACATACCGTGCCATCCTTGACCAGATGACGTAGGGAATGTTTAAGTTAGCTCCCATTGCTGCTGTGGGGTTTCCAAGTAGATAAAGGAATATCATTCTGTCCCACCGAAGAACCTTTGTGTTCATGTTTGGAATAACATTGTAACAAACAATAAGGTTTAAGATGCGGTACTCTGGTCGTAGTTCTTTCGAGAAAACGGAGTTTCCTGTCGACCGAGTATTTGGAACACAGATTCCATCAACTACCACTCTCCAGGAGTAGGTGTTGAAGACTTGATTCTTCAGGTAATGAGTGCCATCGGCTCGGGCGTCCATCCCTAGTATTTTACCAATTAGCTGAGGCGTTACTTTGATTCTGACATTCTTGACTAATGTTTGAAAATCCCGACGCCCGCTTTCCTGATCAACTAGATAGCAGGCATTCTGATAAAACATCCTCACTGAGTGAAGACAATACCCAGTGGTCTCCGGGAAATCGCAAATGGAAGCAAAACCTATCTGGTCAAACAAAGTCCCAAACGTCTGAGAACGCTGCTTTAAGGCTTTTACATCAACATGCCTTTCTCCAATGCATTCTCTGTTTTCAAAATCCTTTATTCTAGCCGAGTTGACAAAGTCTTGTGGAGGTGCTTGCCTATCAGCTGGTTGCTCAATGGAGATTCCTTGTGCACTCCCTCTTTTGCGAGCAACACTTTTTCTTCTTATCTTCCCAGAAGTTTCTTCCATTGGAGCTTTGCCTTTCTCAGCAGCAGTGGGCGGAGCCTTCGATGTTTCTGCAGGTGCTTTTCCCTTTGAAGCAGTCGGAACAGTCGTTGCTTCAACTTGCAGTTCATCCCAATTAATTGATTCCGTTTCAGATTCTGTATCGGAATCATCTTTAGCTTTCATCGCTTTCTTAGCCTTCTTAGCCCTCTTGGGCTTGACAGTGTCTCTCGTATGTACCATAGCCGCAAGTAGGAAAACAATCCAAGTGATCACCATTTTGATTACTAGTGAAAAATGTATCCTGTGAAGACCAACTCAAGAATACATGAAAAATGTTAATTTTCAAAGATTTGAAAAATTGTACCCAAACAATCATAATCATGTAGAGAGACTAAGAATCAAATTAGTTTTGCAAAAGGATTTTTAAAAATAGATCAATTGCATGATTTTCGAAAATCCTTATTATATGCCCTAAAACCGAAATTTTAGAAATCGAAGCCTAAAAATCCGTTAATCAGGAGAATACCTAGCATATAATCAAAACTAATCTACCCAGAGTTCTTATTTCAAAAGAAATTTGATCAAAAACCATCCACAAACAAAGTTGATCCAAGAAATTCATGACGTTTGAGGAAGAGGAGAGAAAAACGGTGAAAAACCGAGATTTTGATCAATAAAACTTACTTGGAGTTGAAGAACTTGAGTTTGAAAGCTTCCAGGAAGGATGAAATCTAGAGAGAGAGGCTCTGGAAACTTTGGAACAAAAGATTGGAGTAAAAGAAATCAAAACCCTTTTGTTCTTTATAAAACCTAGCCGCGATCCGGATCAGTTCATAACTGCGATCCGGATCGGCTACCCGCAGTGAGAAACTGCGTTCGGGATCCGGATCGGCAGATACAATCCGGATCGTCAGCCCGCAGAAGAATTCCTGCGTTCGGGATCCGGATCATCTGGCCCGATCCGGATCGGCTCCAACTTTTTCTTTAGAGAAATTCAAGAAAAACCAGAAAAAGATTGTAAGCACAAATGTGTATCAACTTTAAACAACAAAAATCATCGTTTCATACAACAAGAATTAGATTATGCCAAATCTATCAATAATATCCAAAAATGAAACGAAAATTTACAAAAATTAAATCCCTTAAAGTTGAACACCTTCAATTACATCTAACTTGATCTTATGAGTAATGCCTTTATCAAATCATCAATTCAGTAAAGAAAATGAAATCAATAGATGTTTGAAATCCCAAATATAATAGATAATGTATCTAGACAATCTGTTGAAGAGAGTGGCTCTTTGAGCATCTTTCTTTAAAAACCCACCTTATACCAACCTTGAAATTTGACGGAGTCAAGTATTTCAACATGCATTTTACTTAATCAAAAATTTGAACAACCATGCTTGGTATACATGTGGTAGCTGCACACAATACTCGGACGACCGAGGTGGTAGCTCTTTCCTCCATGTGGTGGTAGTTTTCACACTCCTCATTGGGATGTAACTCTTTCCACATCTTTTGAGCATTTTACTTTTTCTATGACTCCCCCTCAATTGGCTATCAATTATTTAGGATATAAAGTATTCAACCAAATATTGATCTCGATTTCATACTCGACTAAGCAGTCAAATAAGATAATGACTATACCAAGAGATCATAGAGAGAGAGAAATTGACTTTGATCACTTAGAAGATGATTTAATTAACATAAATGATCATTGCAACAGTGAAATATTATGATGGCAAAAGCATAATAAATTTCTAAATGTGCGAAAAGATGCAATTAAAGTCAATTATGATCTATGCTCAATTAATGTCCTATGTACAAACATAGATAATGAACAAAACAAAAACAAATACAAAACCTATCCTAAGCAAAGGTTTCAAAAAGAAGTTTATTTCAAGGAAAGCATTCCAATTGCTTTTCGTAAATGAATAAAACGTTTTTGATCCAAAGGTTTTGTTAGAATGTCAGCTAATTGATCCTCAGTTGAAATATATGAAAGTTGAAGAGTATTTGATTCAACTAGCTCTCTAAGAAAATGATATCTAAGCTCAATATGTTTTGTTCTAGAGTGCAACACAGGGTTTTTAGAAATGTTAATTGCACTTGTGTTGTCACAAAGAATTGTTACCGAAGATGCTGAAATGCGGAAGTCGCTCAATACGCTTTTCATCCAAATGAGTTGAGTTGAGCAACTTCCAGCTGAAATGTATTCCGCTTCGGCAGTCGAGAGTGCTATGCAATTCTGCTTTTTACTGTGCCATGCAACAAGGCAATGGCCAAGATAGCATCTGAGTATCCAACAATGTCCAGACTTGTTCCCATAGGATACCAAATTCCGAAATTAATTGATCCTTTGATATACCGGATGATCCTTTTCACTGCTTTCAGGTGAACCTCCTTTGGTGCTGATTGATATCTCGCGCAAATCCCAACACCAAAAGATATATCCGGGCGACTAGCCGTGAGGTAAAGTAGACTTCCAATCATACTTCTATACAGTTTCTCGTCTACATTCTCACTATGTGATTCACTTCCAAGTCCCTTGTGGCTAGTTCCCATTGGAGTCGGAAAATCCTTCGAATTTTCAAGATCAAACTTTTTAACCAACTCCATTGCATACTTGGATTGACTCAAGTGAATACCTTCATCATTTTGTTTAATTTGCAATCCAAGGAAATAAGTCAATTCGCCCATCATGGACATCTCAAATTCGCTTTCCATGGTCTCCGCGAATTTAGAAGCATCATTATCTCTTGTTGCGCCAAATACTATGTCATCGACATATATTTGTGCTACAATGAAATTGTTTTGATAATGCTTCACAAAGAGAGTCCTGTTAGCTCCCCCTCGAGTATAGCCCTTCTCCAAAAGGTGCTTTGTTAACCTTTCGTACCATGCTCGCGGTGCTTGTTTCAGACCGTAAAGAGCCTTTTTCAAACGAAAAACATGGTTAGGTTGTTTATGTTCTACAAAACCTTTCGGTTGAGCCACATAAACTTTCTCATTTAAAAACCCATTTAGAAATGCGCTCTTAACGTCCATTTGAAATAATTTGATTTTAAAATGACAAGCAATAGCAAATAGTATACGAATGGACTCGAGTCTAGCTACAGGGGCGAATGTTTCATCAAAGTCTATACCTTCTACTTGAGAATAGCCTTGAGCAACTAATCGTGCCTTGTTCCTGATGATAGTACCATCCTCATTTTTCTTGTTCTTGAAGATCCATTTGGTACCTATCACATTGTGTTGCTTTGGAGGCTTCGTTAATTCCCAGACTTTGTTTCGCTCAAATTGATGGAGCTCTTCCTGCATTGCTTTAATCCAGTAGTCATCCTGAAGAGCTTCATCTATGTTCTTTGGTTCGATTAAAGATACGTAGCAAGCGAATCCACAAACCAACTGCCTCCGAGTTCTGACTCCTTCTTGTGGATCTCCAATAATATTCGATTCCGGATGATCCTTGGAGATTCGTAACGTTTGTTGAAACGGAGTACTCGGAGATACATGAGATGATTCCTGCTGTGAGGACCCGAATCCCCGCTTAAGGGTTATGGTTGGATTAGTGTCTTCGGGAGGTGTTTGTGCACGTGTCGGGCCCAAAAATAGAATTTCGGGTGAAATTGGAGCTTGTTTGCTTTTCTGGAAGCCCATTAGGGTGATCGAGGGTTTTGCGCGCTTATTGGAACAAATGATTTGACCCGGCATGAAAAACGGATTAAGTTTACTTTTCCGGAAATTTTTGGGAAATTTTAGAAGTGGAATTTGGCCAATCGGACTTCGGATTTGGATTCAGCGCGCGAAAACGGTCAACATGGACTATTTACTTGAATTTTTCGGAGCCCGGATGCGAAAACACGTTTTTCGAGGCAAGGGTTACTGTTCCGGCGGCCGGAACGGCGCCGGCGGCGGCGGAGCGCGGCGGCGGGCGGCAACGCAGGCGCGCGGTCCACCGCGGGAGGCGTGCACCGGGCGCTGGCCACGTGGCGCACTCCGATTGGCCGGCGCAGCAGGCACGGTCCATGGGCCTTGGCGGGGTGCACGGTGGACCGTGGTCATGCCACGTGGCGTGATGGCATTGGCCGGTCTTGGTGCGCGCGGTCCATGCTGCAGGTCGGGTGCACGGTGGACCGGGGTGGACACGTGGCGGTTCTGGATTGGTGCGGTCTAGCGCGCTCGGTCCACGGAGCAGGTGTCGGTGCCTCGGGCCGCGTGCGCGCGCGGGCGCCATGCCGCGCTGACGTGCGCGGCACTGTGCGCTGTTGACTTTGGTGGACACGTGGCGAGCTCTAGGTGGACTTCTACGGGTGTTTCCTGTTTCGGGGACGTGGAAGGTATTTTGTGAATTGTTGGTTTGGTTTTCTTCTTGAATGCAATCCGAGGGAGTTTAACTTAGCCGTTTTTGGCACTTCGAAGCCCCATCTCCCCGAGCTCCCTTCAGTGATGATTTTCATCTTCGAGTGCTGGTTCTTGCTGCAGAGTTTCAGAATTTTTGAGTGCACGCATCCCAAGGTTTTGGATTTTACGGCGCGGAGCGACGTTTCCTTCTCGGTGTTCCTCTTCGTCGCAAGTTCAGTGTAAAGGTTACCCTGGGCTACCCCGACACTGGTTTTTGGTGATTCTTGCGCCGACACACTCCTAACAGGTAGGGCTTCATCTTTCATTTTGATCGCGCATTCGTATTTTGACTCCTTGGCTCGGACCCCGAGGTAACAGTGGTCCCCCTTTTTCTGTGAGGAATTTTGAGACAGCAGCGGATTGGGGAGGCGATATCTTTGCGTACGAGCGTCGGATTGAGGCATGCTTATACAAGTTTTTCATCTACAAATCACAAGGAACAAGCTCGTATTTTCCTTGGATTTTTCCAGAGTTTCTATTGGAGGTGAAAATCCCGTTTTTCCTGTATTCAGTGCTACAGTTTTGGTACAGAAATCTTTCGAGTACACCGCCTTGCCGAATTTGTATCTTGACCTTCGGAACTCGGATTTGGGCGTGCAGGTTACCGTTTCGAAGATATCGACGCGAGGATCGCTGTGATATTTTTACTGGATTTTTCTGGGCATTTTCAGCAGGTGAAAAAGGGACATCTTTGGGACTGAAATTCTGTGTATGTTTTATGGGCAGTTTTTGAATTGATGTGTATTTGTGGACTTTGTGTTGTACCCAGGAGAGTTACGAGTGTTGCTGGATCTTTTGGAGTAGGAGATTTGGATTTCCTGGTATTTTCAGCTGTACGACCCTGGACAGCTGTGCACCTTCAGGTGGGTGGCTTTGCTTTCAAGATCTATGGACTGTGCTCTAATTCTATGGATATAGAATCATGCATGATAGTGATTGGACTTTGGTAGCATGCTAGAGTGTAGGAATTGTTGTTCCTAGTTTTATCTGTCGATCTTGTGATCTCTTGCTTCCTTCTATCATGTTAAATATTTGTTATGTTGGAACCTGACCTAGCACCCCCGTCATATGTTGCATGTGTAACCAGACCAGTAGAAAACCCTCACTTGGGCTAGGGCTATTTATGTTTAGACATCCACACTTTATGTTTCATTCCTGGACTTAGTGTTATCCTCGCCCGGGTAGTGGGCCGAGCGGTCGGGACTTCTTTAGTGTGGGATGCATTTGCACTCATGCTTGGGAGCAGAGTGGAGTCTGGTAGATGCAGTGGTTCGCTTGTCTGTACCGGGAACCGTTTGGGGTAAACGGTGGACCCGGGAGATCTGGTTTTCCCCTGTTTGGGTTGTCGCCACTGTGTTAGTGGCGGTAGTTTTCTAGTGATAGCCGGACCTAGAACCCAGAACCCTTTTCGACATACACATGATTTTTAGTCTACCAATGCTTTCTTCCAAGCATCGAAGGGCCGCTGGAGTCTGTTCTTGTTTGATTGGACAAAGGCATCAGCCCTTCGGGGCTTGGGTAAAACACTTATTTTTCTAACTATTTTTCTAAAGAGAACTAAAATCATTAAATATGGATTTCTTCTAGATCAAATGATTTTCAATAACAAATGTCACCTTTTTCTTGTAAATCTCCCCACTCGAAAGGATTCGAGTGATCTGGGTTCTAGGGGCCGTTCCTTTGTCGGGACGAAAGCCACGGGGGCCGAGCCTGGAACCTGTTCTTGTTTGATAGGGTTGTAGGTGTAGGTCTCCCGGGACTTTCGGACCCTGTTGGTGTTTTCTGCGTGTCGTGCCGAGGTTTTGCTTTCCCGAACTATAAGGGGATCGGGAACTTCGATAGGCGGAGCCTAGAGTCTGTTCTTGTTTGATAGGGTTCTTAGCACCGGTCTATCGGGTTTCCGAACCCTTATGGTGTCGGTCTTTCCTGTGAGTTAGTGTTCTGTTGTGGGAGCCGTCTGGTGGACGGTGGCCCCAGCTGTGTGGTTTTCCAGCCTGTGGTTGAGAGTTGGTGTTGTTGGTCGATCTTGTTGATCGTGGTTTGGACTATAGCCTGCATGAGCCATATTTGAGCTCAACAGAGATACGCGGATACTTTCCTCGGTGGGGTCGCTCCCCTCGAGAGCCACTCCGGAGTTAGGCCTGTTACTTGCTATCGCGACTTGTCGACGCCGTCCCTCTGACTGGGCCAGTTAGTGGCAGTCACGGACACCCTACGGTAGACCCGTCCTGTTGAGGATGTGCGGCAGTAGGTGGGCGCAGGTTTGACTGGCCCCTTTGAGGCAGTCAGTTTAGATTTGGTGAGTTTACTGTGTGGGTTAGTAGATGCATCATGTTCCATCTGTTTTTTTTTCTTGAGCATCTAGATAGAGGCATAGTAGCTGTAGAGTTACTTTTCCAGCCCTTTCATTTCAGTATTATATTGTTACTTTATGCCTCTAGTAGACTTAGTGGGCAGGCCGTCGGGCTTGTTGGCGGCACCCACTGAGAACTACTTGGGACGTAGTTCTCACACCCGTCGTGGTGTATTTTCCCACAGGGACTCCTGTTCCTGCTGCTCCTGTTGCTGCTTCTTCTGATCGAGGTAAGGGAGTCGCGAGATAGTTCCCTACCAGTCATCGTCGAGAGAGTAGATGTACCCTTATTACTTTTGAGAGTTCATGTTGAGAGAACTTTGTAGTGAGGTATAGAGTTGTATTTATTTTTTTCTGCTCGAGAGACTGTTGTTTTTTGGTGAGGTCTTGGTTTGTATATTATTTTATTTCTAGCAGTTTTCTTTCAGCTCTGATATCTGTATAGCATAGTTGATCTTTTGCAGGTTAGTCGCTTCGTCTATACGGGGCTTCCCGTATGGGCGGCGGATCTGTTGGCGAGCTTGGGTCGCAGTTTCGACGCCGGGGCGTGACAGATTAGGTGGTATCAGAGCCTAGGTTGTAGGTCATGGTGGACTTAGAAACCCTAGGCTTGTGGTTGGACATTAGGATGACTACGTGAGAGTCGTGACTTTTAGCGAGAGTCCTGATTGAGTTTTATACCTCTCCCAAGAGATGGGATGAGTGATTGGCATGTTTATTCTCCTAAGCGATTATGTTGGCTGCAGACAACATAATGCTATGGAATGGATGGCATGTCTTAGACTTTCGCTGGATTGGGTCGTATGGTTTTGTGTCCTGATGTTTGTTATTGTGCAGTGGACTACGATGCCCCTGAGACGTCGTGTTGTGAAGAGGGCACATCCCGCATCTGATGAGTAACCCGAGCAGCGGGAGGCAGAGCTATCAGAGCAGAGCGAGACCCAGGAGTTATGGATTCAGATGGCACAGTTGTCAGAGGCTGTCCGATGCCAGGAGGAGGCAATGGAACATTTGATGCGCTTGTTGGAGCAGAGAGCACAACCAGTTGCTGTACCGCTTGAGTTGTTACGGCATTTTGGTGTTGGCATATTTCGTGAGTCAAGTCAGTGAGTTGAGTCGGAGTCTTAAAGGGATCAAATTGTCAATCAGCAATCAAAGACTTAGAGAAGATTCAACAAGAGCTCAAGTTGACACTCAGTGTCTTGAATCTTGAAGATTGAAGTTGAAGAATTGTGGATCAGTTACATCAATCTCAAGAAGAAAGTATTCAAGAGGATCAGGTATGTTTAACTAAATAATTGTGGTGATCCGAATACTTTCTTATAGTGTAGAAACACTTGGATAAACTTTTAATTGCATAATAATCAAAAACTGGTGTTCGGACTTGTTCAGAATCCGGATCAGAGCCAACGATCCGGATCCCGAAGGTTGTTGCTTCATACAAGACTTCGATCCGGATCCATGCAATTTCCGATCCGGATCCCGAAGGTTAAGTTTTCTGATTTGTATGAACGATCCGGATCGGGCAATGCAATCCGGATCCCGAACCCTTGGTTTTCTGGAATCGTCAATCTCGTTACGACGATCCGGATCGCAGTAAATCCGATCCGGATCGCCGTCCTGAAAATTTCCAGATAAGGTATGTTTTTGATTCTTATCTCTTTCCAAAGGTTTCTAAACTATAAATAGACACTTAGGGTTTCTCAAAAACGTGGGAGCTACGGCCGATCTTTTTATAAAACTCTTGAGAGCAACCCTAGAGGCTAGGTTTTTATCGATCTTCTTCATAGCCTCTTTTAGGTCAATTCGACGGTTCTTCCATGATCTATCTTTTGTCGAATTGATCTAGTCTTTGCTTAGAGATTTCTTCTACGGTTCCTTCATGATAATCTAAGCAAAGGATCACCATCGAAGCCTATATTCTATATCGGCTATTTGCGTCGTGGATTCGGCGTGACATCGTGGATTCGATGTGTTGAAGGCGTTTCGTGGATTCGAAACGTGTGCTCGTGGATTCGAAGCGTGCGTTCGTGGATTCGAACGTGAGCAGTGGACGGGCAAAACGGTGGAGCGCAAGGTCCAAGAAATTGAAGGAGGGGTTAAATCCGTGGAGACGGTAATCACCTTGTTATTCTTCTTTTCTTAGGGATTGTTATTGCGTGGATATCCAACCGGTCAGCGCAAGGTCCGAAGAAGCTGAAGGAGGGGTTGAGTCCGTGGAGTCGGTAATCACCTTGTTATTCTTCTATTCTTAGTGGATTGTTATTGCGTGTTGGTCCCGTGGTTTTTCTCCTGGATTGGAGTTTCCACGTATATCTCGGTGTGCTATTTTTATTTTCCGCATTGTTTTTATTTTGCACTGAGATTGAGTTTTTAAGTATTACACCTATTCACCCCCCCCCCTCTAGTTGTTTGATAGTACCTATTTAGATCCTTTGGGATTAATAACTCTACAATTGGTATCAGAGCGGGTTTTAGGTTTATCTATCTTGATGGGTGAAAGTGGTAATATTTATAGACCTCCTCTTTTTGATGGGACTAATTATGCTTATTGGAAAGTGCGGATGAGAGCTTTTCTCATCGCAATTGATGAGCGAGTATGGCAATCCGTGGAATGCGGTTGGGTGCATCCTGTTGAGGAAGTAGGACATTCTACTACCCCAAAACCTCGCTCTAGATGGTCCAAAGAGGAATTTGAAAGATCTTCTTACAATGGGAAAGGTATGAACGCTTTATTTAATTCTCTTTCCTCGACTGAATTTACAAGAATTTCCGCGTGTGAAACCGCGAAGGAAATTTGGGATATTCTCAAAATTACACATGAGGGTACTAATCTTGTAAAAATTCAAAAGCTCCAGATGCTTACAAGTCAATTTGACTCTATTCATATGGAAGAGCATGAATTGTTTACAGATTATTACACTAGACTTCAAGATGTAATTAATACATGTGCTAATCTAGGAGAAAAGATCCCGGAGTCGAAAATTGTAAGAAAGATACTTCGGACTCTTCCGGAACGGTTTAGGGCAAAGGTTACCGCCATTGAAACCGTTAGTCATCCGGATGAGATGAGTGTTGAGGAATTAGTAGGTGCTTTGCAAACTTATGAATTGACTTTTCCTACTAATCAAGTTTCTTCCAAGTCTTCTTCTAAGCTTACAGGTATTGCATTCAAATCCACAAAGAAAGAAGATAGCGAATCGAGTTCCGACGATGAAATCTCTTTTGCCGATTTTGAAGAACAATTTGCGCGGATCACAAAGAAATTTCGTCGGAAATTTTGGAAGAATCGAACCGATGGATCTTCATCCACGAAACCATCTAAAGGATCATCGGGTTCTAAATCCTCTAACCTCAAATTCCTTGCAAAACCTTCTAAGGAAAAAGATGAATTCGAAGGGGAAATCCGATGTTATAGATGCAAAGGCTACGGCCATATTTCAACGGATTGTCCTACTCCGAAATTATATAAAAAGAAGGCTTTGCAAGCGAAAACTTGGGACGATTCTATTTCTAATGAATCGACCTCAAGTAAAGAGGAAAATGCCGTTGCTTTTCATGCCTCTCAAATTCCCTCTTCTAATTTTTGTTTATCATCTTTAGTCACTGACTCTACTCCTTTGATTTTGTATGAAACATCTACAACCGGCGGAGAGTCAACAAGTGAGGGGGAGTCGGACGAAGAAGAACTCGTTGAGGCATATGAACAACTTCTTATGGAATCTAAGAAGATGGCCAAGCTTATCAAGAAGTTGAGGAAGCAACGACTTGAAGATCAAGACGAGAATCATGCTTTAAAGATAAAACTTCATGATCTCGAGGAGGAACAAGGACGTTTATTGGATAATAATAAAATCCTCCAAGAAAAGCTAAACCAATCGGAGACAAATGCTAAATCATATATGGACAAGATTGGTTTTCTAGAAAAGCAGTTTGAGGAAATTCATGTCACCAACCAAGCATTGACCAAGCGAGTTCATCAACTTAAATCCGACATACAAAGGATTTCAACCGGTTCCAAGAAACATGATTGTATGTCCGGATTAGGTCAAACCAGCAAGGTTGGTTTGGGATTTAAAAAGAACCAAACTGTGAAGGCTTCAAGTTCCACAACTAAATTGAAAGGAAGAACTTGTCACCTATGTGGACTTGAAGGACATTTGGTGAAGAATTGCCCGAAAAAGAGAAAGAAGAGTCCTTCGGCAACTTCATCTACGGAGCGAACTCAACGGAATCAAAAGACACGTCAAGTCAAAGGAGTTCACTCAACCCACCAAAGGTCCGAGCCACAACATCAATCATTCAAGTGGATCACTGCGAGGCAAAGACCTAAGGTGGACCAACAGTCAAAGCGGACAACCCCCGGCCACAACGAATCAAGACAACCCAAAATCCAGCGATTTTGGATTCGGAAAGGTGATATCTTTCCTTGTCTTAAGTTCTAAATAGCTTATGACTGTATGTAATGCTTTGATTGGTTTTCCTTTCATATTTTTCTTAATCTTTGCATTACATGTTTTTCAATGCTCTTCGTTTTTATACTTTGTTTTTGAACAAAAGGGTTTTTACTGAACAAGTGCATTGAATAAAAAAGGGCTTCACTTTTATTCACTCCAAATTAATTTTATTTGGATTATCAACTTTACTCCTTAATCATAATCTTGAAGATACTTCATTATAGGAGTTTTTGATCTTATAAGCATCAAATTTTAGAAATCATGTGTGATCTTTAGATGCTTAATCTATCTCGGTTGTGTGAATTCATTGTGATAAATGTGAGACAACCGATAGACTAAAATTTGGGATTTAATTCTTTCACGTAAGAGATTGCATTCTTACAAGGGTATTGAAATGATTTGCAAAAGATGTGGAAAGAGTTACATCCGAAAGGAGTGTGAAAACTACCACCACATGTTGGAAAGAGCTGCCACCCCGGTCGTCCGATTTGTGTGTGAAGCTACCACATGTTATGGATGCTTGATAGTATTTTATGAGAAAATCTTTAGTTGAAGCATTTGGAGATTTATTTGCAAAACTCTTATATTTTGAACAATCTCCTGGTTGGTATAAGGTGGGATAGTTGAAAGATGCTCAAAGAGCCACCCTTAGGAATTTTAGTGATTATCTCAATTTGAAAGGGTAGAATTCAAGATTGATGTCGTTTGGAAATCTCCGTATGTCATCTTTGTAAATCCGTTACATCTTGATAGACTTTGGATCTCAAGATTATTTTTGATGACTTGTGTTTGATGAATATAACATGAAAAACGGTTTATAATGTTTTACCTTTATTTTTCATGATTTTGGAGTAAATCTTTTTAATTTTGTGAAATTAATTGGATTGAATGACATCTGTGTGAATTCACTGTTTAAAGCACTTAAATTGATTTCTTGATGGAATACAAATCGTTTTTTGAAAAAGATTCTAAAATCTGGATTTGTTTCAAGAAATTATTTGATTTTTGCTTTCTGGTACAGGTACGGAATCTGCATTTTTGTTATATACCAGAACTGAGCTTTTATCTCTCTTTCTCTATGAACTAATATTGTTAGTGATTTCCTTTTGTCTAGTATGTTCACTGTTTGACAATTTGTGACAAAAAGGGGGAGAAGAGAAATGACGGAGATGAGATCATCAAGAGAGGACAAACGAAACGAAAATGGAAAAATGGGGGAGAACGGAAATTGATGATCGTACCACAAAGGGGGAGAACATAGATGCTCAAGAACATGGAGAACATGTTAGAGATGCTCAAGATAGGGGGAGACAAAGAAAAATTGAAAGAGCCGAAAAACATAGATGCTCAAGAACATGGAGAACATGTTAGAGATGCTCAAGATAGGGGGAGACAAAGAAAAATTGAAAGAGCCGAAAAACAAAAGAACCAAAAGGAAGACGGATCAAATGCAGGATTCTAATTTCTAACGACTAACGTTTGATTTCGTTTGGAGTTTTGTTTTGCAGGAATTACATCACTTTAAGACTCCAAGTACTAAGTCATAGAGTATGTTCTAGGACTGTTTGGTTCAAATGTAATTTTGTATTTATTGGATCTTTCACGCAAAGAAAATCAATGTTTTGGTGATAACATTGAATTTCGACTTTTTGGTTTAAGATGAGTGACTTGAGCGCTTTTATATGTATTTTTGGGTTTTGTCACGAAATTGCCAAAGGGGGAGATTGTTACGGCATTTTGGTGTTGGCATATTTCGTGAGTCAAGTCAGTGAGTTGAGTCGGAGTCTTAAAGGGATCAAATTGTCAATCAGCAATCAAAGACTTAGAGAAGATTCAACAAGAGCTCAAGTTGACACTCAGTGTCTTGAATCTTGAAGATTGAAGTTGAAGAATTGTGGATCAGTTACATCAATCTCAAGAAGAAAGTATTCAAGAGGATCAGGTATGTTTAACTAAATAATTGTGGTGATCCGAATACTTTCTTATAGTGTAGAAACACTTGGATAAACTTTTAATTGCATAATAATCAAAAACTGGTGTTCGGACTTGTTCAGGATCCGGATCAGAGCCAACGATCCGGATCCCGAAGGTTGTTGCTTCATACAAGACTTCGATCCGGATCCATGCAATTTCCGATCCGGATCCCGAAGGTTAAGTTTTCTGATTTGTATGAACGATCCGGATCGGGCAATGCAATCCGGATCCCGAACCCTTGGTTTTCTGGAATCGTCAATCTCGTTACGACGATCCGGATCGCAGTAAATCCGATCCGGATCGCCGTCCTGAAAATTTCCAGATAAGGTATGTTTTTGATTCTTATCTCTTTCCAAAGGTTTCTAAACTATAAATAGACACTTAGGGTTTCTCAAAAACGTGGGAGCTACGGCCGATCTTTTTATAAAACTCTTGAGAGCAACCCTAGAGGCTAGGTTTTTATCGATCTTCTTCATAGCCTCTTTTAGGTCAATTCGACGGTTCTTCCATGATCTATCTTTCGTCGAATTGATCTAGTCTTTGCTTAGAGATTTCTTCTACGGTTCCTTCATGATAATCTAAGCAAAGGATCACCATCGAAGCCTATATTCTATATCGGCTATTTGCGTCGTGGATTTGGCGTGACATCGTGGATTCGATGTGTTGAAGGCGTTTCGTGGATTCGAAACGTGTGCTCGTGGATTCGAAGCGTGCGTTCGTGGATTCGAACGTGAGCAGTGGACGGGCAAAACGGTGGAGCGCGAGGTCCAAGAAATTGAAGGAGGGGTTAAATCCGTGGAGACGGTAATCACCTTGTTATTCTTCTTTTCTTAGGGATTGTTATTGCGTGGATATCCAACCGGTCAGCGCAAGGTCCGAAGAAGCTGAAGGAGGGGTTGAGTCCGTGGAGTCGGTAATCACCTTGTTATTCTTCTATTCTTAGTGGATTGTTATTGCGTGTTGGTCCCGTGGTTTTTCTCCTGGATTGGAGTTTCCACGTATATCTCGGTGTGCTATTTTTATTTTCCGCATTGTTTTTATTTTGCACTGAGATTGAGTTTTTAAGTATTACACCTATTCACCCCCCCCCCCTCTAGTTGTTTGATAGTACCTATTTAGATCCTTTGGGATTAATAACTCTACATGAGTGTCCTCCAGCACTTTCTTCCTATGAAGTGGCATGTTCAGCTATATCAGTGGCACCGATTGAGCGAGCAGCTCCCCCCCCCCCCCGTGCCGACGTGTAGTGCCGAGGCACCGAGGCTGGATGGATAGTGGATAGTAGCTGAGCGTAGGGACATCGTTGATCGATGAGTCAGTCCCGACAGTCTGAACCATCCCGATTCATAGGTTTGAGTTGGAGCCCTTGTTGGCAGAATTGGGGTTGGTGGTGATGGAGAGACTAGTTGAGACCCTCCCTGCTCTAGGGAGTTTATACAGTTGTTGAACTGCACGCTCCAGGGTTCGAGGGACGAGGCGCATAGGATATGTTTGACTGGGAATAGGTTGCGCCAGGTTACCTTCCAGTTTAGTTGGTCCCTCCATTACGGATTATTGACGCTTCGATGGAGTAGGCGTGGTGTATGGAGCGTGGCGTTGCAATTCCTTTGGATAGGGATCTGCCGCCAGAAGCGAGTTCTAGACTTTGGTGCTTCGCGCTGGGTGTTGGAGGGTAGATCGGTCGGCAGAGACAGTGCTGATTTCTCTTTCCAGGGTAGCGGATTTTTGAGATGCCAGAGATCGGGTGGACCCCGATGGCAGCGTCAGCACCTACATCAGAGTGGCGCGGCGGTAGCATGGATTGGTTATCTACAGAGTACCGCATTTGTCACCCTAGTGTGAGCAGAGGCAGACTGAGCGACGACCACCTACATCGAGCGGATGAGTCTGTACGGCCCGGTTGGAGGGCGCTACGGCAGTGGACCAGGTTGTCGCGAGCATGATTTCTCTACAGCAGTCTGAGTTGGGTGTTTTTGGCTTTCCTGTCTGGACTGGAGGTAGAGTTGTTACCCCGTGCACTAGAGGTACATGTTCATGTTGGTGTTGTGCATGTTGGGGGAGCCTAGTGGGTTGTGATCAATGCAGTTGAGACTTGGGACTTCACCTGCTGATATGACGATTCAAGGACAGCTCTAGGACTTGGATTGAGCACACAGGTTGGACTGGTTGGTGCGGTGCCGTGCAAGGCTGACTGTGGAATGAGAGCAGTCACCCTTCCGCGAGTTGGACAGGAGGAGTTCATCCCCATGGTTGCCGAAGTTTTCTTCCTGCGACGTTGGCTTCAGCGGCTTTGGACAGACGCCACCTCGGGAGCATTGTTGTTTGTTTGTTGGTCTGTTTGTTTGTTTGTTTGGGACTAGAGGTTGTGTCCTTAGGGGTCTCGGTTTCATCGTAGCATCCGTTTCGTAGCCACGGCAGGAACGACTTCAAACACTTCTCTCCATTTTCTCGCCCTTGTGCCGAAATTTTCGAACATGACGAAAACTTCGAAAGACTGCTCCAGAAATGGAGACGGTGCCCGAACCTGTTCTTGTTTGATTGGGGCGAAGGCACTGGTCCTTTCGAAATTTTTAGACTTTTCGTTAATTTCAGCCGTTTTCTAAATTGAGAGTTGTGGTTGACGGCCTTCCTGCTGGTGGGGCCTTTACCTTTCTTGTTGGTTGTGTTGGCGTAATTCGTGTAGTTTCGGACGAGTAGAGTTGGTCGTTCTTCCTTGTCCCCTGTCTTTTGGAATTCTTGAGTTCTTTTCCAGCTTTTGGACTCGCTTCGCGGAGTGTGCGTAGCGACTGGGGAGATGGAGACGGTGTTGATAGATACTTACCTTTGGCTTTGGAACTCCCCTTTTGAGCCGTGTTTGTTTCAAGGACGAAACTTTCTTTTAGTGGGGGAGGATGTGAGGACCCGAATCCCCGCTTAAGGGTTATGGTTGGATTAGTGTCTTCGGGAGGTGTTTGTGCACGTGTCGGGCCCAAAAATAGAATTTCGGGTGAAATTGGAGCTTGTTTGCTTTTCTGGAAGCCCATTAGGGTGATCGAGGGTTTTGCGCGCTTATTGGAACCAATGATTTGACCCGGCATGAAAAACGGATCAAGTTTACTTTTCCGGGAATTTTTGGGAAATTTTAGAAGTGGAATTTGGCCAATCGGACTTCGGATTTGGATTCAGCGCGCGAAAACGGTCAACATGGACTATTTACTTGAATTTTTCGGAGCCCGGATGCGAAAACACGTTTTTCGAGGCAAGGGTTACTGTTCCGGCGGCCGGAACGGCGCCGGCGGCGGCGGAGCGCGGCGGCGGGCGGCAACGCAGGCGCGCGGTCCACCGCGGGAGGCGTGCACCGGGCGCTGGCCACGTGGCGCGCTCCGGTTGGCCGGCGCAGCAGGCACGGTCCATGGGCCTTGGCGGGGTGCACGGTGGACCGTGGTCATGCCACGTGGCGTGATGGCATTGGCCGGTCTTGGTGCGCGCGGTCCATGCTGCGGGTCGGGTGCACGGTGGACCGGGGTGGACACGTGGCGGTTCTGGATTGGTGCGGTCAGCGCGCTCGGTCCACGGAGCAGGTGTCGGTGCCTCGGGCCGCGTGCGCGCGCGGGCGCCATGCCGCGCTGACGTGCGCGGCACTGTGCGCTGTTGACTTTGGTGGACACGTGGCGAGCTCTAGGTGGACTTCTACGGGTGTTTCCTGTTTCGGGGACGTGGAAGGTATTTTGTGAATTGTTGGTTTGGTTTTCTTCTTGAATGCAATCCGAGGGAGTTTCACTTAGCCATTTTTGGCACTTCGAAGCCCCATCTCCCCGAGCTCCCTTCAGTGAAGATTTTCATCTTCGAGTGCTGGTTCTTGCTGCAGAGTTTCAGAATTTTTGAGTGCACGCATCCCGAGGTTTTGGATTTTACGGCGCGGAGCGACGTTTCCTTCTCGGTGTTCCTCTTCGTCGCAAGTTCAGTGTAAAGGTTACCCTGGGCTACCCCGACACTGGTTTTTGGTGATTCTTGCGCCGACACACTCCTAACAGGTAGGGCTTCATCTTTCATTTTGATCGCGCATTCGTATTTTGAATCCTTGGCTCGGACCCCGAGGTAACAGTGGTCCCCCTTTTTCTGTGAGGAATTTTGAGACAGCAGCGGATTGGGGAGGCGATATCTTTGCGTACGAGCGTCGGATTGAGGCATGCTTATACAAGGTTTTCATCTACAAATCACAAGGAACAAGCTCGTATTTTCCTTGGATTTTTCCAGAGTTTCTATTGGAGGTGAAAATCCCGTTTTTCCTGTATTCAGTGCTACAGTTTTGGTGCAGAAATCTTTCGAGTACACCGCCTTGCCGAATTTGTATCTTGACCTTAGTAACTCGGATTTGGGCGTGCAGGGTACCGTTTCGAAGATATCGACGCGAGGATCGCTGTGATATTTTTACTGGATTTTTCTGGGCATTTTCAGCAGGTGAAAAAGGGACATCTTTGGGACTGAAATTCTGTGTATGTTTTATGGGCAGTTTTTGAATTGATGTGTATTTGTGGACTTTGTGTTGTACCCAGGAGAGTTACGAGTGTTGCTGGATCTTTTGGAGTAGGAGATTTGGATTTCCTGGTATTTTCAGCTGTACGACCCTGGACAGCTGTGCACCTTCAGGTGGGTGGCTTTGCTTTCAAGATCTATGGACTGTGCTCTAATTCTATGGATATAGAATCATGCATGATAGTGATTGGACTTTGGTAGCATGCTAGAGTGTAGGAATTGTTGTTCCTAGTTTTATCTGTCGATCTTGTGATCTCTTGCTTCCTTCTATCATGTTAAATATTTGTTATGTTGGAACCTGACCTAGCACCCCCGTCATATGTTGCATGTGTAACCAGACCAGTAGAAAACCCTCACTTGGGCTAGGGCTATTTATGTTTAGACATCCACACTTTATGTTTCATTCCTGGACTTAGTGTTATCCTCGCCCGGGTAGTGGGCCGAGCAGTCGGGACTTCTTTAGTGTGGGATGCATTTGCACTCGTGCTTGGGAGCAGAGTGGAGTCTGGTAGATGCAGTGGTTCGCTTGTCTGTACCGGGAACCGTTTGGGGTAAACGGTGGACCCGGGAGATCTGGTTTTCCCCTGTTTGGGTTGTCGCCACTGTGTTAGTGGCGGTAGTTTTCTAGTGATAGCCGGACCTAGAACCCAGAACCCTTTTCGACATACACATGATTTTTAGTCTACCAATGCTTTCTTCCAAGCATCGAAGGGCCGCTGGAGTCTGTTCTTGTTTGATTGGACAAAGGCATCAGCCCTTCGGGGCTTGGGTAAAACACTTATTTTTCTAACTATTTTTCTAAAGAGAACTAAAATCATTAAATATGGATTTCTTCTAGATCAAATGATTTTCAATAACAAATGTCACCTTTTTCTTGTAAATCTCCCCACTCGAAAGGATTCGAGTGATCTGGGTTCTAGGGGCCGTTCCTTTGTCGGGACGAAAGCCACGGGGGCCGAGCCTGGAACCTGTTCTTGTTTGATAGGGTTGTAGGTGTAGGTCTCCCGGGACTTTCGGACCCTGTTGGTGTTTTCTGCGTGTCGTGCTGAGGTTTTGCTTTCCCGAACTATAAGGGGATCGGGAACTTCGATAGGCGGAGCCTAGAGTCTGTTCTTGTTTGATAGGGTTCTTAGCACCGGTCTATCGGGTTTCCGAACCCTTATGGTGTCGGTCTTTCCTGTGAGTTAGTGTTCTGTTGTGGGAGCCGTCTGGTGGACGGTGGCCCCAGCTGTGTGGTTTTCCAGCCTGTGGTTGAGAGTTGGTGTTGTTGGTCGATCTTGTTGATCGTGGTTTGGACTATAGCCTGCATGAGCCATATTTGAGCTCGACAGAGATACGCGGATACTTTCCTCGGTGGGGTCGCTCCCCTCGAGAGCCACTCCGGAGTTAGGCCTGTTACTTGCTATCGCGACTTGTCGACGCCTTCCCTCTGACTGGGCCAGTTAGTGGCAGTCACGGACACCCTACGGTAGACCCGTCCTGTTGAGGATGTGTGGCAGTAGGTGGGCGCAGGTTTGACTGGCCCCTTTGAGGCAGTCAGTTTAGATTTGGTGAGTTTACTGTGTGGGTTAGTAGATGCATCATGTTCCATCTGTTTTTTTTTCTTGAGCATCTAGATAGAGGCATAGTAGCTGTAGAGTTACTTTTCCAGCCCTTTCATTTCAGTATTATATTGTTACTTTATGCCTCTAGTAGACTTAGTGGGCAGGCCGTCGGGCTTGTTGGCGGCACCCACTGAGAACTACTTGGGACGTAGTTCTCACACCCGTCGTGGTGTATTTTCCCACAGGGACTCCTGTTCCCGCTGCTCCTGTTGCTGCTTCTTCTGATCGAGGTAAGGGAGTCGCGAGATAGTTCCCTACCAGTCATCGTCCAGAGAGTAGATGTACCCTTATTACTTTTGAGAGTTCATGTTGAGAGAACTTTGTAGTGAGGTATAGAGTTGTATTTATTTTTTTCTGCTCGAGAGACTGTTGTTTTTTGGTGAGGTCTTGGTTTGTATATTGTTTTATTTCTAGCAGTTTTCTTTCAGCTCTGATATCTGTATAGCATAGTTGATCTTTTGCAGGTTAGTCGCTTCGTCTATACGGGGCTTCCCGTATGGGCGGCGGATCTGTTGGCGAGCTTGGGTCGCAGTTTCGACGCCGGGGTGTGACACCTGCACATCAGATAAACTTGAAGAACCATTAGATGCATCATTAATATTGGAAGTATTATTATGAGAAGATGCATTAGCAGGAGAATCGTCATCTAGAGAGATATCGAGGGTAGATTTTCCAGATCCAAAGTGAAAAGCTTCATCTACTTTAACATTTATAGATTCTACGATCGTCTTAGATTCAATGTTAAATACTCAATATGCTCTGCTATTCGTAGAATAACCCAAAAAGATCCCTTCATCACTTCGAGAGTCGAACTTTCCAAGATTTTCACGGTCACGTAAAATGTAACATCGACTCCCGAAGACACGAAAATATTTGATGTTGGGTTTTCTACTAAACCACAGCTCATATGGTGTATTTAAAGTTCCTGGGCGCAAGTAAACTCTATTAATGACATAGACAGCGGTGTTCACGGCTTCAGCCCAAAAATGTAGCGGTAAATTCCGGCTATGAAGCATCACACGCTCCATCTCTTGAACAACCCTGTTCTTGCGCTCAACAACACCATTCTGCTGAGGTGTATAGGGTGCCGAGAATTCATGTTTAATGCCATTTGAAGTGCAAAAATCAATGAATTTTGAATTTATGAATTCTCCACCTCTATCACTTCTAACACGAATGATCTTTTCATTCTTTTCAATCATAATACGATGGCAAATCTCATGAAAAGAGTCAAACGTATCAGCTTTCTCTTTTAAAAATGCTACCCAAGAAAACCGAGAGAAATCATCAACCAATGAAAAAATGTACCATTTACCTCCCAAAGATGGTTGACGGGTCGGCCAAAAGAAAAGGAAGAAAAGAAAGTAGTATACATAAACTACACAAGATTTAATCGAAGAACGATTAAAGACAAGGAGGGGTTTCACCTTTGCATACCCAAACCTTTTGAGTTTTGGAGTATGTTGGCAATGGTTGAGAAGTTTTCCTTGATGAAGACGTCTTGCAAGATTGGTCTTTTTCTTTTGTCATCGTCTTGTTTGAAGTACTACCAATGTCCTTTTCTTTAGGAAAATCCTTCTTTGAATTCCATGGAGTGAACTTATTGGTAGCAGTTGCAAGATGTGGTTGATTTGATCTTTGAGCTCCAATCTTGCAATTTCTTCCAATGTGCCCTGCAAAATTACAACGAAAACATACCTTTGTGCTTGACGATTCTGAAGAGGATGAAGTAGGCTTGTTGTCGTTGGTTGTCATGGTTTCCGGTGTCGGAGGAGGAGATACCGACTGAGGCACAAAGACTGTCCCAACCGAACTAAAATTGTCTTCAGTTCGATTGTATCCGAGGCCGAACTTGTTTGTTTGACCAAGACCAGGAAGTTTATCCAACTTACTCCTTCCTAAAGAAAATTGCTGTAAGTCATCCTTGAGTTGGCAAATGGTCTCTGTCATTTCCAATTTTTCCCGTCGGGCCTCGCCGTAGAGCTTCAAGAAATAGTTCGCTTTGTTCACCATATCTATATAGTTCTTCTCGAGTTGCTCATTGGACTCTTGAAGGGAAACATTTTATTTTATCAGTTTATCCCTTTCCACTTCAAGATCGGTCGAGAGAGAAGTTACCCTTTTTACTTCTTCTTCGAGATCCTGCAATCTCCCTCTCAACCCCTTGTTTTGCTTAGCCGGTTTCTTTAAATCCCGTAAAGATCTGTGATAGGCTAGAGCAAATTCTTCACCTTCCGAATCATCCGATTCGTTGTCCGTAGCATTCTTTTCAACAGTGGAGTTGGACAACGACTCGGATGTACTTGCCATAAAGCACATGAAGGGTGAAGATACGGACGCGTGGAATGCGGTGGAGCTCTTTTCTTCATCACTCGAAGACGACTCATTTGACGTTGAGTTGTCATCCCAAGTGACGACTTGCATCGCCTTCTTCTTTGCCGGATACTTGTTAGGACACTCCGTTGCAATGTGGCCGTAGCCTCGACATTTGAAGCATTGTAGTTGTCCTTCTGAACTTTTCTTATCCTTTGAGAAGTTCTCTTGCTTTCTTGACTTGTAACTTGAAGTACCCTTGCCTTTGTTCGACTTTCCGAAGGATGGAGATTTGCTTGAATTACCCCTTCAAAAGTTGCGGCGAAACTTCCTTGTCAAGAGAGCGAGCTGCTTCTCAAATTCCTCCATAGAAAGGTTCTCGTCATCGTCTGAGGAGGATGTATCCGCGTCTTCTTCCTTAGTTGTTTTCAACGCATAACCTGAAGACTTAGAAGTGGATGCCTTTCCAGAAGAATTGTTAGTAGTAAATGTCATTTCATAAGTTTGTAATGAACCAACTAATTCTTCTACACGTATTTCGTCCGGGTGTTTAATAGTTTCAATGGCAGTAACCTTTGGGCGAAATCGTTCAGGAAGAGTTCTTAAGATCTTTCTTACAATCTTAAATTCTGGAATCTTCTCTCCCAGATTAGCACATGAGTTTACGATGTCTTGCAATCGTGTATAGTAGTCCGTGAAAGATTCATTTTCTGCCATTAAGATAGAGTCAAACTTGCTCGTAAGCATTTGCAGTTTCTGAATCTTCACGAGGTTAGTTCCCTCATGTGTAACCTGAAGAACATCCCAGATTTCTTTCGCAATCTCACATGCCGAGACGCGAGAGAATTCAGTTTGAGATAAGGCATTAAAGATAGCATTAATTCCCTTGCCATTGTAAGAAGATGAATCTAACTCTTCCTTGGTCCATTTCGACCTAGGTTTTAAGGTGCGAACATCACCAATAAATTCAGTTGGATTAGACCATCCTAATTCAATTGATTGCCACACCCGTTCGTCGATGGAAATTAAAAAGGCTTTCATCCGTACTTTCCAGTACGCATAATTTGTTCCATCGAAGAACGGGGGTCGGTTGATGTTTCCACCTTCAACCATTGTTTACAACCCTATTCCCGCTCTGATACCACTTGTTGGGTTATATGTAATAAGGATCTAAATAGGGGAAAAAACACCTAGAGGGGGGTGAATAGGTGTAAACGTATAAACACTCAAAAATCGTTGCGATAAAAACCCAATGCGGAAATAAAAAATAATACGCAAGATTTTTACGTGGAAAACTCCATCACCGGAGTAAAAAACCACGGGACCGATAACACGGCAGAAATCCACTAGAATTAAAACACGTACAAGGTGATTTACCGTACACAATTACGACTCAACCTTTTCCATACGCTCCTAGAGGATCTTCTCCGCTCGCTCCGCGACGCTTCTCGAATCCACGATCTGCGCCCAACGCCGAATCCACGGCGTCCAACGTCGAATCCACGACGTCCGACCGAATCCACGGTCTTCACCCAATAGCACCCTTCGAATCCACGAACGTGCCTCGCTCCGAATCCACGAGAGCGGTTGAACCTTGAATCCACAAGGACACGCGAATCCACGCGCCGATTTTTGGGGTAAATCGTTGTTTTTGGGTGGTGATGATCCGCCGAATACTTAGATCAAAGATAGATCGGAAATACCATCTAAGTATTCATTAGTTTGATTCAACTCAAGATGTGAGTATGAAAACCTAGAATCAAACTAATCAATATAGATGAAGAAACATAGAGTATTCTCTAATGATTTCCTTTCTTCTCTATATGTGGATCTAGAGCCGTATAAGATGATACAGGAAAATGACGGCTATCTGGATTCACGACCCCCAATGAAAAAGAGTCATAGGGTCTATTTGTAGGTTAGAAACCCTAGGAAGGAGATAAGAATCAAAAACCTAACATTTCTGGAGATTTTACGGACGGCGATCCGGATCGGATTAGCTGTGATCCGGATCGTCGTAACGAGTCAGGCAATTCCAGAAAAACGAAGGTTCGGGATCCGGATCGAAGTGCTTGATCCGGATCGTTCATACAGTTCACCAAACATCAACGTTCGGGATCCAGATTGCGAAGCCTGATCCGGATCGTTCAAGGAAGATGGTAAACTCAGTGTTCGGGATCCGGATCAAGAGAGGCTACGATCCGGATTGAACTGGTGTATGAACGAACCACCTTCGGGATCCGGATCGAACAACCTGATCCGGATCCTGAACATGTCCCAAGTCCAGTTTTTGATTTTTATGCAATGAAAGATTCTTCCAAGTGTTTCTACACTACAAGAAGTATTCGGATCACACAAAATCTTAGGTTAAACATACCTGATCCTTTTGAATTCTTCTTTCTTGAGATTGAGTTAAATGATCCAACTTTCTTCACCTTCAATCTTCAAGACTTGAGACTTTCACGAAACTACGCCAACTCAAATTCCGTAACAATTTTTAAATGGGTTTTTAAACGAGGAAGTTTATATGGCTCAACCGAAAGGTTTTGTAGACTATAAACAACCTAACCATATTTTTCGTTTGAAAAAGGCTCTTTACGGTCTAAAGCAAGCACCGCGAGCGTGGTACGAAAGGCTAACAAAGCACCTATTGGAAAAGGGCTATACTCGAGGGGGAGCAGATCGGACTCTCTTTGTGAAGCATTATCAGGATAATTTCATTGTAGCAGAAATCTATGTCGATGACATTGTATTTGGTGCAACTAGAGACAATGATGCTTCTAAATTCGCAGAAACCATGGAAAGCGAATTTGAGATGTCTATGATGGGGGAACTGACATACTTTCTTGGATTGCAAGTGAAACAAAATGAAGAAGGCATCCATTTGTGTCAATCCAAGTATGCAAGGGAGTTGGTGAAGAAATTCGATTTAGAAAATTCTAAAGATTTTCCGACTCCAATGGGAACTAGCAATAAGGGATTAGGAAGTGAATCTCTTAGTGAAAGTGTAGACGAGAAGCTTTATCGCAGCATGATTGGAAGTCTACTCTACCTCGCGGCTAGTCGCCCGGATATGTCCTTTAGTGTTGGGATTTGCGCGAGATATCAATCAGCACCAAAGGAGGTTCACCTGAAAGCGGTGAAGAGGATCATCCGGTACGTCAAAGGAACACTGAACTTCGAAATTTGGTATCCTATGGGAACAACGCTTGACATTATAGGATATTCAGATGCCGATTGGGCAGGATCTGTGGATGATCGGAAAAGTAGAAGCGGTGCATGTTTTTATCTTGGCCATTGCCTTGTTGCATGGCATAGTAAAAAGCAAAACTGCATAGCACTCTCGACTGCCGAAGCGGAATATATTTTAGCGGGTAGTTGTTCAACTCAACTCATTTGGATGAAAAGCATGTTGAGCGACTTCCGAATTTTAGCAACTTCGGTAACTATTCTTTGTGACAACACAAGTGCTATAAATATTTCTAAAAATCCTGTGTTGCACTCGAGAACAAAACACATTGAACTTAGATATCATTTTCTAAGAGAGCTAGTTGAATCAAATTTACTTCAAATTTCCTATATTTCAACTGAGGATCAATTAGCTGACATCTTAACAAAACCTTTGGATCAAAAACGGTTTATTCATTTACGTAAAGCAATTGGAATGCTTTCCTTGAAATAACACTTTTTGAAATCATTGCTTAGGTTAGGTTTTGTTTTGTGTTTTTGTTCCTTATCTATGTGTGTACATAGAACATTAATTGAGCATATGTAATTGACTTTACTTGCATCCTTTCATATTTTTTGAAATTTATTATGCTTTGGATATCATAATAATTCATTTGATGCAATGATCATTTATGTCAATTAAGTTATCTTTAATTGATCAAAGTCAATTTCTCTCTCATATGATCTCTTGGTATAGTTTTTATCATATTTGAAAATTGAGTTAAGTATGAAACTCGAGATCAATTTTTGGTTGAATACCTTATATCTTAAATAATTGATAACCAATTGAGGGGGAGTTTGTTAAAATATTTATGCTCATAAGATGTGGAAAGAGTTACATCCCATTGAGTGTGAAAACTACCACCACATGGAGGAAAGAGCTACCACCTCGGTCGTCCGAGTACTGTGTGCAGCTACCATGTCACGCCCCGGGTGTAAACCAGAACCCGGGCCCGTCTACAGATCCGCCGTGCACACGGTATTTCCCGTGCACACGGTATTTCCCGTGTACACGAAGCGTCAACAACCTGCTCAGATAAGAAAGATATAATAAAAGAGCAATTAAAACAGAGCTGAACTAAAACTAATACATCTCAGATTGAAGCTGGAATTAAAATACAATACATCTGTATAAATGATACATCAGTCTCTCCCAGCTCACAAATAATAAATACAACCTGCTGGCAAAAGCCAGTCCCAAAAGTGAAAGTACAACCGTCTGAGGAAAACATGGGTACACCAATAGTCCAGCTAACATGCTCATCCTGCCTCGAGATCTATCTACACAGCCGTCCTCTCTCCTCGACCCGCCACTGTAAGCCCAGTAGCACCCGCAGAAGACACTGTAAAACAAGGGAAAAGCAAAAGAGGAAAGAAGAATGGGGGTGAGAACTACTAGTAAACCAGTAGCCTCCCCTAGTGGGTAAAACCTCAAACTCTGACACGCCCACTAGGTCTACCAGAGGCAAAAGGGAACAAAGGTGGTATGCTAAAAAGAATAAGACTCCTGATGAAAAGCTGCCACTAGAATGCCTCTAAAATGCCGAGCTAATAGAATAGCTAAATGTATGCATCAGAAAATAAATGCCTGCCTGAATAACCCAATCTGACCACCAGTAAACACTGGTACTGCCTGCTAAACTCGTCTGTGGGAATACTGACCGACTACTGCCTGGTACGGTCGTATCCCAAGGTAAGTAATAGATCGGCCTCTGCCCGTCCGATCGCACACTAAAGTAGTAGTAGACCGGCCTCTATCCGTCCGGTCGCACACTCCGGAGTGGCACTCTAGGGGAGCGACCCACACGAGTAAAGTAAGTATCCACAAGTATCATAAATCAGCAGGACTGGATCATGACTCTGATCAAAGTAGGAAAACCCATCCACTAAAGAAAGACCCGATCTCAACCCGGTGCAAGATAGACAAACCGTGGGAACTCCATCCACAAGAGACCTGATACCCAATCTGATGCATAAGAAATCTCCGGTCAACCGCCCAATGTCCGCGGTTGCCGCAATACCCTGCCTGTCCCAAAACCCAAGAACCTGTCTACACTATCCCATCCACCTGCTCGCGCACGAGCTGCAAATACCCTGAGCCTCAAATGAAAGGAGAAAAGAATAACACAAAGGGTTTTTCCTATGTCAATTCCAGCATGATACTGTAGCAGAAAAAGGTGGCCTATCTAGGTGACCATACAAGCATGCAAATGTCCCAAGATGGTGTATATAAAATAAAGCAGATATCGATAGGATCTTACCTTGCTGAAGCATGCCGATAAATGCATAAGGACAATAAATAGGAGATAACCTGTGCCTGTCTATACCTCATGCCCAAGCCCACAATTTATTAATCAGCCTTCTAATCATAGAAGCTACTCCAATGCCTAGTGGGTAATCAAAAGTAGGGGTTCACAACAACACCCATGACCACAAACATGTCCCACATATGACATCTGGTCCACCGCCTACTATCCGCGGTAAGCCATAATACCCCAGAAGCTAAAATCCAGGCCCCGGCTACACTATGCCAATCCCCTGCTCAAACCCGAGCAACAAATAGTCACCTGACTAAAGAATAGGGGGAGAAGAAGCAAATAGGTTTCTTCTAAATCAAATCCCAACATAAAGTGTAGCGATAAGAAATGGCCCTACAAAATGTCCAAATAAGCCAGCCTATGTCCTCATGAGAGATAGGAGAAAAAGTGACAAATAGTGGTTCGACCAGTGTATCAATTAATAGCTTCACCTGGGTATAATCATCATGCTAAAATCATAATCCGACCACACCTGTCTATAATCTGCTAATCACCCTCATATAAACCATCCCTCTATGCCTGTCCGAAATATCCTCAAGTGGTACCCTCCCGCAAGACATTTCATAATATCCCATCATAAAAGTAAATCCCCCATGCTAAGTTAAATGCCAATAATATTCCCATAAGCATGTATAAGTTCCAACCACTATCACGTTTCCACTATGATATTACCCATATGATAGGCTCACAATGATTTCTATTAAGCATGCATGTGCAGTAGATGATCATTCAACATGTCCAATAGAGAGGATCTCTCTAATATTCCTAGTGGGGTATCAGAACGAGGGATATAGCAACCACCCACCTGGAAAAGCGCAATCCAAGTCTCAAAAGTGCCCTCGCCCAAAAAGATCACCTGCCGCGATAACTGCAAAAATTGTACACAGGGGTGTCCAAATTACACACAATAACTCAAGTTATTCGATGTCCCAAAATCAGCCCCAAAAATGCACTGTTTTCACCTGCGAGATGAACTCAGAAAAATCCAAGAAAATAACCGCTGCGTTCGTCGCGTCGAGCCGGTCGAAGCGAGTACCTGCACGCTCAAATCCGAGTTTCCTACACTGAGATATAAATTCTGCAAGGGAACTACCCCAAAGAATTCTGTACAAAAAAACTGTAGCACCAAACACTGAAAATAATGCCTTTTCACCTTCAGGGAAAATCCATAAAAATCCAGGAAAATTTGAGGATGCTCCTTGCTATGTGTAGATGTAAAACGCCTTTTGGAACGTCTCAATCTGATGCCCGGTTGCGGAGATATCGCTGAAATACCCCGGTGCTGTCCAAATACTCCCCAACAGAAAATGGGTCAAAGAGAAGCTCGAAAAACTCCAAAAAGAGCTCGGAAATAGGGGGAGCTCAAAACACGATAGTTGAAGCCCTACCTGTCGTGAAGCCAACGGCGCAAAAATCATAGAAAAAGAAGCTCGGAGTAGGCCGAGGGAGATCGTGCACCAAAAAGCGACGGAAAAGAACACCGAAGAAGAAACGTCGCGCCGTGCCGGTAAAAATCAAAATCTCGAAATCCTTGCCATCGAAAAATCCGAAACATGACGGGCGAAATCCTCTCTTCATGAAGAACAACCCTTCTTCACAACCCCCTTCGAGCAGAGGGCTCGAAGGGGTCGAAAATCCCCAATGAAGAGCCCTCGATTTGCAACAATGAAGAAATCCAAAACCAACAATCCACAAAATGCCCGATGTGTCCCCAAAACATGAAACACCGAAAAGGCCCACTCCGAGAGCGCCACGTGTCCACCCCGCACCGCTGTACCGTGCGCCAACGCCTCGGGATTCGCGCCCACGTGCGCGCGCGTCGCCGCTGCCGCTGTCACGCCCCGGGGGTTTGTTTTAGCGGAAACGATTCACAAAAGTCGAACATTTGACGTACTAATTTTTTTTTTGTAAAAGAGCACCCCTCTTCCCCGGCGCATGCCCAGACCCGCCACACATACAGGATCACTCTGTAAACGGACAGAGTCTCCCCTGTATATGCACGGCGTGGCGATCAGTACATGTTCCAAACATACACAACCATTCAATCACAACAATTATTAACATACAACCAGCATTCTAATCTATTTAAAACGTATGGCCGATCAATTTGGAAAGGATAAATCCACAGTTTTTAAAAGAGCGCCTACCCGGCGCTACGTTTGAAAGCGAGTTTCGAAATCAGCATAAATCCACAAGGTTTTGAAAACGGTGCCCACCCGACACCCAAGTTTTGAAATCCCTTTCGCAATCCATAAAGCCACAGGGTTTTGAAACCAGTGCCCACACGACACTTAGATTTTTAAAAAAATGGTTTTCGCAATCTTTTCTTTGGCTTTTGCCTTTTTCGTTTTCAAATGGCCAACAGAAATAAAAGGAAGAGTAACGTATAAGAGGGTAACTAAATGCAACCCATACCGATATCCACGCCGACCCCACGAGGGTATCGAGAACCCCTCACATAACTACAATGTAAATGAAATGCAAGAATGAAAGAACAAATACAGTCCAGGGTCCCCAGCGACCCAGCTGCTCCTGTCCCGTCCTCACCGCCGCCTACCTCTCCCCCCGACCGAACCCTGTCACGAAGTGGGAAGTTAGTGACGTAAAAATAGTAGAGCAGGAAAATATAATAAAACAAACCGTGAAGACAACCGGAGCAACCACCCTCTCAAGGTGGAGAGGTAACCTGTACAACTGTATCCTGTAATACCCGGCCACGTCGGACAACTAAACCGACGGCCCATACCGTACCTGCAGAAACTCGACCACGTCAGACAACTAAACCGACGGGTCGCAACGCTCGTACCTCGGCGCCTCAAACCCCACAACTAATAAGGGGCCCCACTACGTCACCTCGTGGGTATACACGGGTCATAGACCACTTTTCCGGAAAAGCGCACCCTTCGTGGTGGCCAAACCGTGGGTGCGCGTGTTGCAGCCTCGAGCACAGTAGCCACAATGCATGAACAAGGGTAAGATAATAACATGTGTAATCAAGGTACTCTACTAACAAGTATAATCGAAGATAAAGCAACAACATGTAACATCAGGAGCATAATACACCTAACTACTAAAGTGCGGCGATTACATGTAGCATCTAAGATACGATAATAGGCGGCAGGTAAAGTGAAACGATCACATGTAATATCTAGAATAAACAGTCGTCGAAAATTGATGCTAATTAACACAATCAACCCACCTGTCGCTAGTAGAAAACCACGCTCGGCTCCCCGTGTCCCGGCGCGCTCCCCGAAGCTGCAAAAACGGGATCCCCGGGCGGGGAGATCAAGAACTTTTAAACGCGAAGTAAAGGAAGGCCCCAACGCCAACCGGCCTCTGACGGCAGCGACCAAACCCCCCGCGCTGCCGTGCTGCCCACGCGGCGCCCCCGTATGCGCGGGCGGCCCCGCGCGGTGCCGTCGCGTGCGCGGGCTGCCCCGCGCGGGGCCCCGCATGCGCGGGCTGCCCGCGCGGTGCCCCCACATGCGCGGGTTGCCCCGCGCGGCGCCCCCGCATGCGCGGGCTGCCCCGCGCGGCGCCCCGCATGCGGGTGCCCCGCGCGGCGCCCCGCATGCGGGTGCCCCGCGCGGCGCCCCCGCATGCGCGGGCTGCCCGCGCGGTGCCCCCGCATGCGCGGTGGCTCGCCCCTCTCCTTCCCTCTCCGACGAATCAAGAAAGCCCCCCTCCCCCTCGTTCGTAACGAGAAATGACAAGGAAAGAAAAATGAAAGCATGGCTCACCTTGTTTTCGTCGGTACCGGGCGAAGGAGAGGGATCGTGTGACGCCCCACTTCCCAGGGGGTCACCCATCCTAGAACTACTCTAGCTCTAGCACGCTTAACTCTTATGTTCCTCTTGGATCTTGCTACCATCCAAAATGCTATAGCCGGGTTAGAGATTTAGTCCTATTATATCATTTATATAGAGGACTAATCCAAATTCCGGGGTGTCACATTCTTCCCCCCTTTAAGCCCTGACGTCCACGTCAGGCTCAAGCACATTCACAAGCACCAGGCGATGTGAGACTCGTCTCGCTAGCCTTAGCCGACCTTGTGAGGAGCTGCACTCCACTCACAACGGTCATTAGCCGGGGAGCCTCGCTCTACCCGCTATATAACCCTGGCTCAGCCGAGACTCATCTCACATTTCCGGCTGGTGAATGTCTCTGATACCAACTGTGACGCCCCCAATAGTCCCACATCGGATGTGGATGGAATTGTGATTGGATTTATATGAAACTTGGACACTAGTAATAAAAACTGGGCTTAAGCATTTTGGGCTGTAGTGTGGGCCTAACGAGTTATTATTGCTAGTGGACTAGGTCGTTATATTTGGTATCAGAGCCAATAACCAGCCGGAAGTGTGCGGCGAGTCTCGGCTGAGCCTGGGTCTAGATGGCAGGGCTAGCGAGACAAGTCTCACACCGCCTGGTGATCTTGGGCTGCTGTGTGTGTGTTTGGGCTGACGAGGACGTCAGGCCTAAACTGGGGGAGTATGTGACGCCCCCAATAGTCCCACATCTAGCACGCTTAACTCTTATGTTCCTCTTGGATCTTGCTACCATCCAAAATGCTATAGCCGGGTTAGAGATTTAGTCCTATTATATCATTTATATAGAGGACTAATCCAAATTCCGGGGTGTCACAGATCGTCCTTGTAGCGTTTGTCGGATCTTTGCGGGGAGGCGATCAATCTCTTCTCTTCCACGCCGGCCGATGGAAAGGGCGAGGGTTTTGGGGAACCGCTCCTCGTCCACGCTCGGATATCGTACGCCAAGGTGAGGGGAGGCAAGGTATAATGAAAACCTAATTCCCAAGGCCGACTATTTAGTCGTTTGGGCGTAGTGGATTTTGGACCCCAAATTAAGATTAACCACTCGAGCGACTGGGAAAAGGGGTGTTTAAATCCCATACCTCAACTGATCGACCAGAATCGATCTGATTGCGGACCAGAGTTTGGTCTGCCCCGGGTAATTGTGTATGTAACCTGGGCTGCGGTACCAACTTCCGAAATTTATTCTGGGAGATCCGGGGGTCGGAATCCAAAACCGATCGCACCGCCGGTCTCCGTTTCGCGAGCTTTATTAACCAAAAATACCCGCGAGCCCCGATCATCTGTCCAGAAAACAAGGAAAAGTTACCCTCGGACCCCTATTGTCAGCAGAACGGTTCAATAAAATTAATAGGAAGCCCGGAAAGGTAAGATAAAACCGCGGTTATCACACCACTCACCTCTAAAAACGAGTTTCGTCCTCGAAACTCAAACCCGGAAGGTGGTGAACAGGTTCGGGTAGTTCTCCCTCATTTTAGATTCTAGCTCCCAGGTTGCTTCTCGCTCCTCGTGGTTGCTCCAGAGTACCTTCACGTAGGGGATGGTTCGATTTCGCAGTGATTTGCTTTCTCTTGCTAGGATTCTCACGGGGGTTTCCTCGAAGCTTAGGTCCTCTTTAAGGTCGAGCATAGCGACATCCAGGATATGTGATGGATCGGAGAGGTATTTACGGGCCATCGAAACGTGGAAGACGTCGTGGACTCGGTCGAGGTTCCGTGGTAGGGCAAGGCGGTACACCACTGGGCCGATGCGTTCTAAAATCTCGAAGGGCCCTACAAACCGTGGGCTCAGTTTCCCTTTTAGCCCGAACCGCTTGACTCCTCTGGACGGCGAGACCCGCAAGAAAACATGCTCTCCCACTTGGAATTCCAGGTCGCGGCGCCTTTGGTCCGCGTAGCTCTTCTGGCGACTCTGGGCGGTCAGCAGGCGCTGTCTGATAAGGCGTACCTTCTCCTCCGTTTCCTCCACTAGATCGGGTCCCAAGAACTTCCGTTCTCCCAGATCGTCCCAACAAATCGGGGATCGGCAGCGCCTTCCATATAAGGCTTCGTAGGGCGCCATCTGGATGCTGGCCTGGTAGCTGTTGTTGTAGGCGAATTCCACGAGAGGTAGGTAGCGTGACCATCCGATTCCCCAATCTAGCACACAGGCGCGAAGTAGGTCTTCGAGGGTTTGTATCACGCGCTCCGACTGCCCATCCGTCTGTGGGTGGAAGGCTGTGCTGAACTGTAGTTTGGTCCCCAAGGCCCGCTGAAGGCTCTGCCAAAACTTCGAGACAAAGCGCGTGTCTCTGTCCGAGGTGATCGATGCCGGCACTCCATGTAGTCTCACGATCTCGCTAATGTAAGCTTGAGCTAACCGTTCTCGGGTCCAGGTCATATGGATTGGCAGAAAGTGTGCTGACTTGGTCAACCGGTCGACTACGACCCAAATCGCGTCGTGACCCTGCTGAGAGCGCGGAAAACCCGTGACAAAGTCCATGGTGATCTGATCCCACTTCCACTCCGGCACAGGTAGCGGCTGTAGCTTCCCTGCTGGTCGCTGGTGCTCGGCCTTTATCTGTTGGCACACTAGGCAGTGAGCTACGTGTCGGGTGACGTCCCCCTTCATGTTGGGCCACCAGTAGGTCTGCTTGAGGTCCCTGTACATCTTCATGCCCCCTGGATGTGCCGCATAAGGGGCCCGGTGAGCCTCTGTCAAGATTTCCTCCTTTAACTCCGACGACTCCGGCACGCAGATACGTCCGCGGAACCGTAGGGTGCCGTCGCTCTCCACTGCAAACTCGCTCTCTTGGTCCAGGGGAATCTTGTCTCGTATGCGCTGTAAATGTGGGTCGGTCTGCTGTCCCTCCTGGATCTTCTCAAGTAATGCCGGCCTGACCACCAAGGTTAGGAGTCGCATAACCGTGCCTGCTGGCACCACCTCACCTGCATTCGTGCGAACTCCGCGATCAAGTGGTTCTGCTCCGTTATCGCGCTCCCAGACGCCCCTTCCTGATGCCCTTTCCTGCTCAATGCATCGGCCACCACGTTTGCCTTCCCGGGATGGTATTGAATCGTCAAGTCGTAATCTTTCAACAGCTCTAGCCATCGTCTCTGCCGCAAGTTTAATTCTTTTTGGGTAAAGATGTACTTAAGACTTTGATGATCCGAGAAGATGTTACAGTGGACTCCGAAGAGATAGTGCCTCCACAGTTTTAAAACGAAGACTACTGCGGCCAGTTCTAAGTCGTGTATCGGGTAGTTCTTTTCGTAATCCTTCAGTTGCCTGGACGCGTATGCAATCACTTTCCCCTATTGCATCAGGACACCACCCAGACCGATCCTCGATGCGTCGCAGTACACTTCATAATCCTCTCCGAGTGTCGGCAGCACAAGTATCGGTGCCCTGGTTAACCTCCTCTTGAGTTCCTCAAAGCTCTCCTGGCATTTGGCCGTCCATATGAACTTCTCCCCTTTTCTGGTTAACCGATTTAAGGGGGTAGCAATCTTCGTGAAACCCTCTACGAACCGTCTGTAATATACTGCCAACCCTAGGAAACTGCGGACCTCTGTCACCGTCGTCGGCGGCTGCCAGTCGACCACTGATTCCACCTTCTTGGGGTCCACGGCAATTCCCTGTGCCGAGATCACATGTCCTAGGAAACCGACTTCGCGCAGCCAGAACTCACACTTCTTGAGTTTAGCGAACAGCTCCTGCTCTCTGAGAGTTTGGAGGATCGTTCGCAGATGGTCCTCGTGCTCCCCGTCGGTAGTGGAGTAAATCAGGATGTCGTCGATGAAAACCACCACGAACCGATCCAGGAAGGGTCTGAAGATCCAGTTCATCATGTCCATGAAGACTGCGGGGGCGTTCGTGAGTCCGAAGGGCATGACCGTGAACTCGTAGTGGCCATACCGGGTCCGGAAAGTGGTCTTCGGGATGTCCTCGTCCCGAACCCGGAGTTGGTGGTAGCCCGATTGCAGATCGATTTTGGAGAAGACCGTCGCCCCTCTCAGCTGGTCGAAGAGGTCGTCTATTCTGGGCAGGGGGTACTTATTCTTCACTGTGACTTTGTTTATTCCTCTGTAATCGATGCAGAGACGCAGGCTTCCGTCTTTCTTCCGCACAAAGAGTACCGGGGTGCCCCAGGGTGATACACTCGGTCTTATGAACCCCTTATCCAAGAGGTCTTCCAGTTGTGCTTTAAGCTCCTTTAGCTCTGCGAAGGCCATTCGGTAAGGCGCCTTCGTAATAGGCTGCGTGCCCGGTAGTAGTTCGATAGGGAACCCCACCTCCCGTTCAGGGGGCATCCCAGGCAGTTCCGTGGGAAAAACGTCGGGGAAGTCCCTCACCACTGGGATATCGGCAGGCGTCGTCGGGGGTCGGGTGGCCAAATCCACCGATGCTAAATAGGCCACGCAACCACCCTCCACCAGTCTTCTGGCCCGTGCCGCTGAAATAATCGCCGGGAAGGAGATGCTCTTGCCCATCATGTACACATGCTCAGGAAAACCCGGTTCTTGTAAACGCAGCTGTCGCTTGTCGCAATCGATGAGCGCCTTGTACCTCGTGAGCCAGTTCATGCCCAGCACCACGTCGTACTCCCTCAGGGGGATTACCACCAAATCCCAAGGACATGCCAGCCGCCCTAGCTTAATCGGGCAGGCGGTCACCACGCTGACCGCCTCCAAGGTCCCTCCCGCCGTTTGCACCGTCAAGAAATTTTGGAGGGGTGTCTCCTCGAGACCATACAGAAACACGAAGTCACGGGAAATGAAAGAGTGTGTTGCTCCGGTGTCGAAAAGAGTTCTAGCATGGGAATTTGAAACGGAAGTAGTACCTGCAAGTGTGTCCTCCGGCGGATCTGCCTCTTGGCGGGTCATTGAGAAGACTCTCCCGCCTGGTTGTGGCTGCCTGTCCTCCTCGCGCCGTGGTGCAGGGGGGCTAGACGTCGACGCCATAGGAGCTTTCCCCCGCCCTGAGGGCTATTCCCCGGCCTCGGCCCTCCTGCTGGCTCCGGGACCCCGCCTGCGGTCTCCACCGTTTGGGGGCTCCGCCCCCACTCCAAGAGCCTCCCCCCGAGTTCTGCTGTTGCCGCTTTCGGTCCTCAAGCCGCGTCGAGTTCTCCCTTCTGGCGCGGGTGACCGCAAAACCCCGCTCCACCGTAGTGGCTCTATCAACCACTTTCTGGAAGGTGTGCAGTTCGGCTGCTTGCACCACCTTGAAGATATTGCTCCGCAAGCCATCCACAAAGAGTTGCGCCTTGTGAGCCTCGTCCCTTATGACGAACGGGACGCATTTTGCTAGCCGGACGAACTCCCGCTGATACTCCATGACCGTCCGGTTCCCCTGCTGGATGTGGTTCAGGTCGTCCTCCAACTTCTTGACACTGTTGGTGAAGAAGGCCCCGAACAGCTCCTGTTTGAAGGTTGTCCAGGACGGAAGCGCAGTACCCTTAGCAGGATCGGGGCGTACCGTCTTCCACCACAAGCGGGCATTCCCCTCCAAGTAGTGGACGGCTAGGGGAACCCGCTCGTCATCCTCCATGAGTAGGTCTTCGAAAAGTTTCTCCATCGACCCCACCCATTTCTCGACGACCCATGGGTCGGTCGTATCCCCTTCGAACGTGGGTGGGTCGTATTTCTTGAAGTCTTTCAGGTTGGCCCCCACCCGATCCCGTTCGGTCATCGCAATCGTCCCCTCCCTCACGGCGGCGGCAACCACGGTAGGGGCAGGTGTGACTACAGTCTCCTCCAGAGTAACCCTGCTGGCTGTCCCCGGCGCCGGTCCCGTCGCCGCCGCCGGCGGTGGCACTGTCGGTGGCGCCGCGGCCGGTGCTGTCGGCCCCTGTGGGGAAACCGGGGCGACCGTCACCGTCGCGGCCTGCTGCTGTTGCGTCAACTGACGCACGTGCTCGGTGAGGTTGGCCAGATTCCCCGCCATCTCCCGCAATTGCTGCCGCAGGAGTTGGTTCTCCGCGGCCGTCGACGTCGTCGCGTCTGCCTCTGTGTCTCCGGCCGATGATCTAGTACGGGCCATGTCTGTC
The DNA here is from genome assembly GCA_029204045.2 of Tillandsia leiboldiana. Taxonomy (NCBI): domain Eukaryota; kingdom Viridiplantae; phylum Streptophyta; class Magnoliopsida; order Poales; family Bromeliaceae; genus Tillandsia; species Tillandsia leiboldiana. The sequence continues at coordinate 13,688,925 of CM055068.1, forward strand.
ATACATCACAAGAGTCAACTTTAGACTACCCTACCAACAACAACCATAAGGTGAGAGAAAGGACTCGACATTTTCCCCCCTTGGTCACTCACGTTCTACAGTCCTATGCCCTACCCATTTCATTCGTGTGTAGGCAAGCGAGGTGTTCCTACGGATGTCGGCACTAACTGTTGTGATTGAAAGAAGGTCTCTGATACCATTTAATCTGTCACGCCCCAGGGGTTTGTTTTAGCGGAAACGATTCACAAAAGTCGAACATTTGACGTACTAATTTTTTTTTTGTAAAAGAGCACCCCTCTTCCCCGGCGCATGCCCAGACCCGCCACACATACAGGATCACTCTGTAAACGGACAGAGTCTCCCCTGTATATGCACGGCGTGGCGATCAGTACATGTTCCAAACATACACAACCATTCAATCACAACAATTATTAACATACAACCAGCATTCTAATCTATTTAAAACGTATGGCCGATCAATTTGGAAAGGATAAATCCACAGTTTTTAAAAGAGCGCCTACCCGGCGCTACGTTTGAAAGCGAGTTTCGAAATCAGCATAAATCCACAAGGTTTTGAAAACGGTGCCCACCCGACACCCAAGTTTTGAAATCCCTTTCGCAATCCATAAAGCCACAGGGTTTTGAAACCAGTGCCCACACGACACTTAGATTTTTAAAAAAATGGTTTTCGCAATCTTTTCTTTGGCTTTTGCCTTTTTCGTTTTCAAATGGCCAACAGAAATAAAAGGAAGAGTAACGTATAAGAGGGTAACTAAATGCAACCCATACCGACATCCACGCCGACCCCACGAGGGTATCGAGAACCCCTCACATAACTACAATGTAAATGAAATGCAAGAATGAAAGAACAAATACAGTCCAGGGTCCCCAGCGACCCAGCTGCTCCTGTCCCGTCCTCACCGCCGCCTACCTCTCCCCCCGACCGAACCCTGTCACAAAGTGGGAAGTTAGTGACGTAAAAATAGTAGAGTAGGAAAATATAATAAAACAAACCGTGAAGACAACCGGAGCAACCACCCTCTCAAGGTGGAGAGGTAACCTGTACACCTGTATCCTGTAATACCCGGCCACGTCGGACAACTAAACCGACGGCCCATACCGTACCTGCAGAAAATCGACCACGTCGGACAACTAAACCGACGGGTCGCAACGCTCGCACCTCGGCGCCTCAAACCCCACAACTAATAAGGGTACCCACTACGTCACCTCGTGGGAATACACGGGTCATAGACCACTTTTTCGGAAAAGCGCACCCTTCGCGGTGGCCAAACCGCGGGTGCGCGTGTTGCAGCCTCGAGCACAGTAGCCACAATGCATGAACAAGGGTAAGATAATAACATGTGTAATCAAGGTACTCTACTAACAAGTATAATCCAAGATAAAGCAACAACATGTAACATCAGGAGCATAATACACCTAACTACTAAAGTGCGGCGATTACATGTAGCATCTAAGATACGATAATAGGCGGCAGGTAAAGTGAAACGATCACATGTAATATCTAGAATAAACGGTCGTCGGAAATTGATGCTAATTAACACATTCAACCCACCTATCGCTAGTAGAAAACCACGCTCGGCTCCCCGTGTCCCGGCGCGCTCCCCGAAGCTGCAAAAACGGATTCCCCGGGCGGGGAGATCAAGAACTTTTAAACGCGAAGTAAAGGAAGGCCCCAACGCCAACCGACCTCTGACGGCAGCGACCAAACCCCCCGCGCTGCCGTGCTGCCCGCGCGGCGCCCCCGTATGCGCGGGCGGCCCCGCGCGGTGCCCTCGCGTGCGCGGGCTGCCCCGCGCGGGGCCCCGCATGCGCGGGCTGCCCGCGCGGTGCCCCCGCATGCGCGGGTTGCCCCGCGCGGCGCCCCCGCATGCGCGGGCTGCCCGCGCGGCGCCCCCGCATGCGGGTGCCCCGCGCGGCGCCCCCGCATGCGCGGGCTGCCCCGCGCGGTGCCCCCGCATGCGCGGTGGCTCGCCCCTCTCCTTCCCTCTCCGATGAATCAAGAAAGCCCCCCTCCCCCTCGTTCGTAACGAGAAATGACAAGGAAAGAAAAATGAAAGCATGGCTCACCTTGTTTTCGTCGGTACCGGGCGAAGGAGAGGGATCGTCCTTGTAGCGTTTGTCGGATCTTTGCGGGGAGGCGATCAATCTCTTCTCTTCCACGCCGGCCGATGGAAAGGGCGAGGGTTTTGGGGAACCGCTCCTCGTCCACGCTCGGATATCGTACGCCAAGGTGAGGGGAGGCGAGGTGTAAAGAAAACCTAATTCCCAAGGCCGACTATTTAGTCGTTTGGGCGTAGTGGATTTTGGACACCAAATTAAGATTAACCACTCGAGCGACTGGGAAAATGGGTGTTTAAATCCCATACCTCAACTGATCGACCAGAATCGATCTGATTGCGGACCAGAGTTCGGTCTGCCCCCGGTAATTGTGTATGTCACCTGGGCTGCGGTACTAACTTCCGAAATTTATTCTGGGAGATCCGGGGGTCGGAATCCAAAACCGATCGCACCACCGGTCTCCGTTTCGCGAGCTTTATTAACCAAAAATACCCGCGAGCCCCGATCATCTGTCCAGAAAACAAGGAAAAGTTACCCTCGGACCCCTATTGTCAGCAGAACGGTTCAATAAAATTAATAGGAAGCCCGGAAAGGTAAGATAAAACCGCGGTTATCACAGCCGCGCCCACGCCGCGCACGCACCCCGAGGTACCGACTTCCTGCTCCGTGGACCGGGTCCACAACACCAACGAATCAAAATCTGCCACGTGTCCTACAGTCGGTCCACCGTGCACCCAAATTATTCCGTGGACCGCGCCACTTGAACCCTCCACTCAGCGGCCGCCACGTGCCCCCCCTGCACTGGTGCACGCCAGCGCCGTGGACCGCGCGCCTGCCGGCGCCCCTGCGCACCTGCCCGCGGCCCTGTGCGCCTGCCCGCGGCCGCGCGCCGCCTGCCCGAGGCACTCCGCCGCCTACCGCCGCCGCCGGCCGTCGCCGGAATCACTGTTCCGGCCGGTGAACAGTAATATACTGTAGCAAGCTCCGATAAATACATGTAAATAGCCTATCTTGACCGTTTTCGCGCGCTGATTCCAAATCTGGCGTCCATTTTGCCAAATTCCAATCCTATAAATTGCCGGAGGCTCCCGAAAAGGTATTTTTAATCTGAATTTCGCGCTGAGCCTAAATTTGACATCCAATCTGCGCGTAAACTCCTCTAAACATCCGACGGGGTCCCCCGATTACCCACGTGATCTATTTTAAGCCCCGAGTCCATCACTTGTGTCCAAATTGGCGCATGAACACCGCCGACATGCCACGTAGGCTTCCAGAAGCTGCTGGTCACACTGTAGAAGCCCTGCAAAGATCCGGGTCACCACATACAACATGTATACCAAGCATGGTTTTTCAAGATTGATAAGATAAAATGCTTTTTGGAATACTTGATTCTGTCAAATTCCAAGGTTTGTATAAGGTGAAAATTTTATTGAAAGATGCTCAAAGAGCCACTCCTTGCAACAAATTGATTAGATACATTATCTAACATATTTGGGATTTCAAATATCTATTGATCTTGGTACTTCATTTTCTTTACTATGTTAATGATTTGATAAACTCATTACTCATAAGATCAAGATAGATGTCATTGAACTTGTTCAACTTTAAAGGTTTTAATTTTTATAAATTTTCATTTCATTACTTGGATATTATTGATAGATTTACCATAATCTATTTCTTTTGATGTGAAATGATGATTTTGTTTAAAGTTGACATGCAAAAGTGCTTACATACTTTTTTTGGATTTTCTGGAATTTTCCTAAATTTTTCTGAAGAAAAAGTTTGGAGCCGATCCGGACCGGAATATCCGTTCCGGATCCCGAACGCAGGAAATTCCTGCGGGTAGCCGATCCGGACTGCATTCATAGGGAGTTCCGGACCGCGGCTAGGGTTTTATAAGAAACAAAAGGGATTTGATTTCTTTTTACAACAATCTTTTGTTTCCAAGTCTCCAGAGCTTCTCTCTCTAGAAATCATTCAATTTGGAGCCTTTCCAACTAGAGTTCTTCAAATCAAAGTGAGTTTTCATGATCAAAACTTCGGTATTTCACAGTTTTTCTCTATTTTGCTCAAAACGTGGATGAAATCATTTAACTTTTTCGTTTGAGATTGGTTTTTGATCAAATTTCTTTTGAAATAAGAACCCTGAGTAGATTAGTTTTGATTATATGCTAGGTATTCTCTTGATTAACGGATTTTTAGGTTTCGATTTCTGAAAATTCGGTTTTAGGGAATATAATGAGAATTTTTGAAAATCATGTGATTGATCTATTTTTAAAATTCATTTTGCAAAACTAATTTGATTCCTAGTCTCTCTACATGATAATGATTGTTTAGGTACAATTTTTGAAATTTTTAAAAATAAACAATTTTTTCGTGTTCTTGAGTTGTTGCTCGCAGGATTCTCTCATTCACAAGAAATAGCAGAGATGGTGATCACTTGGGTAATCTTTCTGCTGGCTGCTATGGTTCACACTAGAGCAACGAACAAATTGAATAGAGCAAAGAAAACTCTACGAAAAGGTGAGTTTGTCCTTGTTAACGACTCTGAGACGGAGTCCGATAAGGAACATGTGAACTGGGACGAATTGATGGACGATGAACCAACGCCTATTAAGTCAAAAGGGAAGTCCCTTGGTTCACCAAAGGGACAGACAGCACCTTCTGCTGTGGACAAAGGGAAAGCACCAATGCCATCATCCTCTATCTCGATGAAAGAAAGAGACTAGCTGGACGGTTAGGACGAGCACGGGGGGTAGAAATTAACGAACCAATAGCTCCTGATTCACCACCCCGTGAGGAACAAGTGTCTCTTAATACTGACCGTCTGAGGGCTTTTGAAAATCGTGAATGCATTGGCGAGAGACATGTTAACATTGGGGCTCTACGAGATCACTCCCCGGAGTTTGGTAATTTGATTGAACGAGCCAATCTTCTTCAAGTGTGCAGATTCCCAGAAATGCTTGGTTACTGTTTGCATCGGGTAAGGACTTTCTACACAAATGCACGGTACCTTCAAGAAAATGAAGACGGTCCAATGGAGTTTTATACGAATGTCCAAGGGACAAGACTTAAAATAACTCCACAATTGATTGGCGAGGTCTTAGGAATGCAAGCTAGTAGGTCAGAAATTAACTACTTGAAAGGAAGGAGTTTGACGAACACGATGTGGCAAACGGTTATAAGGGGAATATGTTTGGAGGGAACTCAGTCAACGGAGAAATCTGTCAAGTCCAAAGAACTTCGTCTTGAGTACCGGTTCCTAAACTTCATCACATGTTACAATATTCTTCCAAACATGCAGACGAAAGTCTTGAGATGGGATCGAATGCTGTTCTTGTATCTCTTAGGACATCCGTCAGAGGCAATGGGATTAAATATCAACATTCCATACATTATTTGGAATAGGATGACAAGATACGTTGAGCATCCTCATCCCACGGAAAGACTCCCATTTCCATTGATCATAATGAGGATTTTAAAGAAATTTCAGGTTGATATCAGTTCGACAATTTATCAACACTGTTTAGGCATGATCAATGAGTCCACTGTTGTTAAGTCCTTCCATAAGCTGCCTCATGTCACCCCAACTCCTCCGTACGGAACAAAACCTTCCGTCGGCACTTCTGCATCACCTTCAAGGCAAGCTCCTATGCTAGATGATGAAGCATCCGTCACATCGATTTATAAGGAGCAGCGACACTTATCCTTTGAGCAAGAGCAAATAACTAAAGAGCAGAAGCGAATTTCTGATGAACTTGAACTCATTACAGCAGCCCAGATCACCTTGAGAAAGAAGTTCACGTCAATGACTAAGTTAGTCAAGAAGATGTTTTCGAAAATGGGCTGTAGTAGCTCTGAGGACTCAGAGTCCGATGATTAATTCTTTTCAATTCTTTTCTTTTGCAGGTTTTTAGTCTTAGTTCTTACATTTTTTCTTTGAACTTTTAACACTCCCTTTATTTTGTAATTTTGGCTACTTTAGTGACAAAAAGGGGGAGAGAGATATGAACAATTGGAACAATGGTTACAATGGTTTATGAGAACTTTGAACTTTGAACTCTGGAAAGGTAAGTATCAAAGCAACTTTTGGTTTTGTATTGTGATTGCATGCATGCCTCGACTAACTATTTGACTAACTATTTGGGCATGTATTATTACTAACAAGTTGTTTGATTACTAACAAGTTTATGACATTTGAAGTTTATTGCTTAGATGATATGTCTATTTCTGATTATGATCTTAATACATATCTGAGTTCATAAATGTCATGGTGAGTATAAACTCTATCTCTGTTTGGTTTTTGAATGCAAAAATTCTTGAGGTATCTAACGATCTTTTTGTCAAGAATTACTTCTTTTTACAGAGAGTACAGATGTCTAAGTCTAGAGTCTGTTTTAGGAGTTTATCTCATGTATTTGTTTTATTTGGATCTCTAATGTAAATTTTTGTTGTATGGTGATAGCAATAAAAATATCTTTTTGAATTTTCTTTAGTGGATCTCCGTTTTGTCACGAAACCGCCAAATGGGGAGATTGTTAAGGATTTTAGTTTTGGCGTATTTCGTGAAAGTTTTTAAGTCTTGAAGATTGAAGATAAAGAAACTTGGATCATATACCTCAATCTCAAGAAAGAAGAATTCATATGATCAGGTAAGTTTAACTAAATATTTTTGGTGATCTGAATACTTCTTATAATGTAGAAACACTTGGATGGGATTTTAATCGCATACAAATAAAAAACTGGACAAGTTACATGTTCAGGATCCGGAATAGGGAACTACAGTCTGTACCCCGAACGTTGGTAGTTCATGCACAAATCCAGTCCTGAACATCCCTGTTTTGTTCCGGACCCCGAATGTGGATTTTGGTGAAACTGCATGAACAGTCCGGACCATAGGATTTTGTTCCGGACCCCGAACGTGGAGTTTACTGAAACTGCATGAACAGTCCGGACCGTGGATTTCGTTCCGGACCGCGAACCTTGATTTTTCAGAAATTCTCTGAAAAACAACGACAGTCTTGAACGAGACTAATCCGGTCCGGACCGTCGTGCGGGATAAAATCTGTTACAATCAGTTTTTGATTCTTATCCACTTCCAATGGTTTCTAACCTATAAGTAAACCCTAATTCTACTTTTTAGGGTAATCCACACTAAGTTTTATCTCTGGGAAATGACGGATAAATATTAACGGAGAAAAACTTAGAGATCCACATATAGAGAAGAAAGGAAATAACTAGATCTGATTCTGTGTTTCTTCATCTATATTAATTAATTTGATTCTAGCTTTTCATACTCAGATTTTGAGTAGAATCAAATTAATGAATACATAGATGGCACTTCCGATCTATCTTTGATCTAAGTATTCGGCGGATCATCACCACCAACAAAACAACGATTTTCCCCAAAATCGGCACGTGGATTCGCGTGGCCTTGTGGATTCAAGGTGCAACCGCTCTCGTGGATTCGGAGCGAGGTACGTTCGTGTGATCGAGACGTACTACCTGGTGGAGACCGTGGATTCGGTCAGACGTCGTGGACTCGACGTTGGACGCCGTGGATTCGGCGTTGGACGCAAATCGTGGATTCGAGGCGCGTTGCGGAGCGAGCGGAGAAGATCAACTCGGAGCGTTTGGAAAAAGGATGAGTCGTCTGTGAGTGCGTTATATCACCTTTGTACGTGTTATAATCTTAGTTGATTTCACCGTATTATCGGTCCCGTGGTTTTTTACTCCTGGTTTTGGAGTTTTCCACGTAAAAATCTTGCGTGTTATTTTCATTTCCGCATTGGGTTTTTATTCCGCAAAGATTTTTGAGTGTTTTGATTTCACCGTATTATCGGTCCCGTGGTTTTTTACTCCTGGTTTTGGAGTTTTCCACGTAAAAATCTTGCGTGTTATTTTCATTTCCGCATTGGGTTTTTATTCCGTAAAGATTTTTGAGTGTTTATCGTTTACACCTATTCACCCCCCCTCTAGGTGGTTTTTCCCCTATTTAGATCCTTATTACAGAGGTGACCCAACACGATCGCCTCCGATCAACGCGCCGGAGCCGGAAGTGTGAGCAAATCATCTTCTCCGACGAGATCATGGTAAGCGAAGCTCTTTTTCGGTTTACGTTGGGGTTTTCATCGTTTTCGTTTAGCTGCCACCGCCGCCGCGCCGCGTGGCCTAGTGCCACGCGGGGCACTGCCCGCAAGCGGCGGCACCCGCGCGTGCCGCGCGGGGCACCACGCCCAGGCGGCGCGCGCCACGCGGCCTAGTGCCGCGCAGTGCACCGCCCGCAGGCGGCAGCACCCGCAGGCGGCGCGCGCCGCCCGCAGGCGGCAGCACCCGCGTTGGCAAGTGCCGCGCGGGGTGCCGCCCGCAAGCGGCAACGCCCGCGCGGGCAGGTGCCGCGCAGCGGCGCGCGCGCGCCGCGCCGCCAGTGCTGCGCGGGGCACCGCCCACGAGCGGTGCGCGGGGAGTCCGACCGCGCGGCCGAGCCGCATGCGACCCCGAGTGGGGCCGGTGCCCGCGTGGTTGCACGGCATGCGGTGCCGCGGGGGAAGGGACCGCGGTCGCGTCGTCCGTCGCGCGTCGTTACCGCCGCCGTTGCCGGGTTTTCGTCGTACTCTTGGGTTTTGGACTCCGTTTCTTTACAGAATGCAATTCAGTTTGACTTGTTGTTCTTTTGGGGACTTTCTTAGGTCTGGGTGCTGATTGTTAGCGTGTTTCGGTCCCAGGTGTTCCGGTCAGCACATTTCGAGGTGGGTACCTTATTGTATTTCGGTGTTTGGTTGTTCCCGTTGTAACTTGTGAAAATAAAGTAGATGTACCTTTTTGTAAACTATTTAACCCTATTGCATGAGAATCCAACTCTTTTATTTCTAACTGTGGCGACGAATGTCGCGGTGCTTTATTACACGCCGGTTTTGGCATTTATGCTCATGATTGCTTACACGCACACCGGCGGTCTGGCCACCGCACAGGATGTATTTTTCCGGAAAGGTGGTACGTTGACCCGTGTACCCCACAAGGTGACGTAGTGGGGACCCCTCGCGGATTACTTAAGGTGCTGCACATGTACCGTGGAGGGGTTGGTAGCATCAAGGTGCGAGCAAAGTGTACTTTCGCTAGGGGTCTTTAGACCTCCCGGCATATGTTTCGTTGTGATTAAACAGGGGATATGGTGACTCATGAGGGGGAAGTGGAATGCTCTAGTGTATTGGTTTGTTTATTACAGTTTTATAGCATTGTACCTGTGAGGTCCCGGAATCCCCTGCGTAGGGTTGCTGGTTGTTGGGCAGCTTTCGGTCGCCGTTGGGGGTGTTGGTGCGCGTGTTGGGGGCCCAGAATTGGATTTGTGATGCAAGTTGGGATTTGCTTGCATCACTGGAGGCCTGCGTGGGTTGCGCGCAATTTGGACACAAGTGGTGGACTTCGGGCTTAAATTAAGACCCCGTGGGAAGTTGGAGGACCCGTCGGGTGTTTAGAAGTGATTTCGCGCGATTCAGATGTCAAAATTAGACTCCGGGTGAAGTCCGGATAAAAGTTTACCTCTCCGGTCGCCTTCGGGAATTTTTAGAGTTGGAATTTGGTAAATCGGACTTTAAAAATGGACCCGGCGCGAAAATCGGATCGAGTGGGCATTCGGCAAATTTTCGGATGGGAATTTGGGAAATGGACACCGTTTTTGGATTCAGCGCGCGAAATCGCTAAGAATGGACTATTTATTTGTTGGATTTGGAGCCCGGATGAAGTACGCGTTTTTCGAGGCAAAACGGCACGTTCATCGAGGCGTGGCGCGGCACGGATCCCGAGGTGGGCGGCGGCGCGCTGCGCAGTGCGCGCTAGCTGGCGCGCGTTGGGAACGCGCGCCTGCGCGGATTGCGCAGGGGCCGCCACGTGGCGGCCCCACGTTGGCGCCCGCGCGGGCGCGGGGGCACGCGCGCCCGTGTAACGGGCGCGTGTCCCGCGCCTGCGCGTGGTGCGGTGCAACGCGCCCGTGTGGCGGGCGCGTTGCCGCGCGCCACGTGGCGCCCGGGCGCGTGCGTGAACCCGGCGCACGCGCCCGGTTGTGGACCGGCCGGTTGGGGGGCTCCCATTGGTGGCCGCCGTGCACCGAGCCTGTGGACCCGCCCCGTGGACCACCTTCTCTCTCCCTCCTTTTCTTCTTCTTCTTCCTCCCCGCACCGCATTTTCTCCCTTTCTTTCTTTCTTCTGCACCCGAGAGCGAGAGGGAGTGAGGGAGGGGGATTGCGTGAGGTGCGGCGGCGCGTCGTGGACCTCGTTTTGCATGCGAGGTCGCCCGGCGGAGCGTTTCGGCGACGGCGGCGCTAACGGGTAGGTCCCGTGCGTTGGTTTTTCTGTATTTTTGTACAGTTTTTGGAGCGTTCTTTTAGACTATAACTGACCCTCTTGCTCTTTTCTGTGTCCGGCACCGTGCATCGTTTTGCGTGCGGACTCCGTTTTGCGTGCGGATTCCGGCACCGTGCACCGTTTTGCGTGCGGACTCCGGCGCCGTGCACCATTTTGCGTGCGGACTCCGTTTTGCGTGCGGACTCCGGCACCGTGCACCGTTTTGCGTGCGGACTCCGGCACCGTGCATCGTTTTGCGTGCGGACTCCGTTTTGCGTGCGGATTCTGGCACCGTGCACCGTTTTGCGTGCGGACTCCGGCACCGTGCTCCGTTTTGCGTGCGGACTCCGTTTTGCGTGCGGATTCTGGCACCGTGCACCGTTTTGCGTGCGGACTCCGGCATCGTGCACCGTTTTGCGTGCGGACTCTGTTTTGCGTGCGGACTCCGGCGCCGTGCACCGTTTCTCGTGCAGACTCTGTTTTTGGTGCGGACTCCGGCAGCGTGCTCCGTTTTGCGTGCGAACTCCGGCGGCGTGCTCCGTTTTGCGTGCGGACTCCAACGGCGTGCCCCGTTTTGCGTGCGGATCGCGTGGAGGCCAATTGCAAGTGTCTACGAGCAATTGGTGGCAAATCGAGGTGGGTGGCCTTATCTCCAAGTTTTCTGAACTGTACAGTATTTCTACTGATGTAGGACTATGCATGTTAGTTTATCTTCTAGTGTAGCATGCTAGATTGTAGGAATTGTTATTCCTTTTATCATCTGTTGATACAGCTATCTTGGAACTTGACCTAGCACCCCCGTCATATGTTGCATGTGTAACCAGACCAGTAGAAAACCCTCACTTGGGCTAGGGTTATTTATGCTTAGACATCCACACTGTTCCTTCATCCCTGGACATAGTGTTTTCTCGCCCGGGTAGTAGGCCGAGAGGTCGGGACTTGTTTTTAGTGTGGGATGCTTTTACACTCTTGCCTGGGAGCAGAGTGGAGTCTGGTAGTTGTACTGGGTTGCGTATCTGTGCCGGGAGCCGTTTGGGTAAACGGTAGTCCCGGGAGGTCTTGTTTCCCTGTTGTGCCGTCGTGGTGGGAGCCGTTGCGCAGACGGCAATCCCGGGCCGTCGAGTATCTTCCGGTCCGTCTTGTTGGGAACCGTTGGGGTTAACGGTGATCCCAGGTCGTTGGGTGTTGTCCGACCAGTACTGTTAGCTTGAGGTGTGGGTCGTTCCTGGCTGTGGAGTACCTCCAGCCAGTGTGCCTCGTGCTGCGAGCTGTTGGAGAGGCTAGTGTCTCGTGTTCCGTGTGAGCTGATTCAGCTGAGTCGTAGAGAGTGCTCCGACTGTTGTGCGAGATATTTGGGGATCTTGGGTCCTACCGTTCTGAGAGTGAGCGTGGATTTTGACTATAGCCTGCATATGCCAATGTTTGATACTCTATGTCGCGCCGTTTTCCTCAGTTGGGGTCGCGCCCCCTGAGATGCCGCAGTGGATGCGATGGTTGGCCTGTTGAGGCAGTTTTCCGCAGTGGATGCGATGATTGGCCTGTTGAGGCAGTTTTGCGCGAGGGGCGAGTTAGTCGGGCAGGACGCCCCACGTAAATCCCGTCCTCATGTGGATGTGTGGTAGTGGGCAGGTGCGTTCCTAGTCGACCGGCGCAGGCTTGACTGGACCCTATGAGGCAGTCAGTTCGATTGGGTCTATTGAGCACCTTGGGTGCGAGTGGTCTCTTTTACTTTAATCTGTTCCACTTTTTGAGTATCTAGTTAGAGGCATGGTAGCTGTAGAGTAGCTCCAGCTTTTCTTGTTCAGATTTCATTGCACTGTTATCTTTTACCTCTAGTAGACTTAGTGGGCAGACCGTTGGACTTGTTGACGGCACCCACTGAGAACTACTGTGGGAAGTAGTTCTCACACCCGTCGTGGTGTCTTTTTCCCCAGGAACTTCTTCTCCTGTTCCTGTTGCTCCAGTTGCTGACCATTCTGACCGAGGCGAGGGAGTCGCGAGCTAGTTCCCTACCCGTCGAGGTTTTTAGTAGTTTACTTTCCGCTCTGATATCTGTGTACTGTAGTTGATTCTTTCTGCAGGTTAAACGCTTCGTCTGTACGGCAGTTTCCGTACAGATGGCGGATCTGTTGGCGAGCCCGGGTCGCAGTTTCGACCCCGGGGCGTGACAGTACCTATTTTCATCTACTTTATTTGTCACTGACTTCCCACACTGTGACAGGTCCGAACAAGGGTGGAAACCGGGACGATGGTGAGACTGCGTTTTGAGGACCTTAGCCGCTTGAGGCTGTAAAATGTCTTATTTACTTTCAGTTATCTCATTTACTTTTGGTTAGTAGGTTAGTGATTACTTGTTGGTGGAATAATGTGGATGTTGGGTTGAGATCCTAACTTAGTGGTCACATCTTTTATTGTGTTTATCTTAGACTTGTATGCGGCATGTTTTCAAATAGCAAAATGATTTCGAAAACGTTTTCAAACGAAGTGTGATGTGGGCACTGCTTTCCAAACCCGTGGATTTATCCTTTCAAGTTATGTTGCCGCCTAAAAGAGATTTGCAAAAACGTTTTTAAAACCGGGTGTCGTGTGGACACCATTTGACAACCTGTGGATTTATCCTTTCAATCTTGTTGTAGTAATTGTGGTTGTGATTAATTGTGATCTCTCCCCTTGGGTTCATCGTGACTGCATGGTTAAAGTATGTGTTGTAATTGAAACGCCGTACATATACAAAGGAGACTCCGTCCGTTTGTGGAGTGAATTTGTATATGTGGCGGGTCTGGCGTGTTGGTTTTAAGGATCCACAAGGATCTAAATAGATTCTATCAAACACCTAGAGGGGGGGTGAATAGGTGTAATAAACAAAATACCAATCCCAGTTCAAATTAAAAAGCAATTCGGAAAATAAAAACAACACACCGAGATTTATGTGGAAAACTCCATCACAGGAGTAAAAACCACGGGACCAACACGCAATAACAATCCACTAAGAAAAGAAGAATAATAAGGTGATTACCGACTCCACGGACTCTAACCCCTCCTTCAACTTCTTCTGATCTTGCGCTCACCAACTGCACGTCCACTGCACACGTTCGAATCCACGAGCAACACGTTTCGAATCCACGAAACGCCTTCAACACATCGAATCCACGATGCCACGTCAACTCCTTGACGCAAACTCAGTCGTTATGAAGGTATAAGCTTCGATGGTGATCCTTTGCTTAGAATATCATTAAAGAACCATGGATGGAATCTCTAAGCAAAGATTAGATCAATTCGACAAAAAGCATCTCATTGAAGAACCGTCGAATTGACCTAAAAGAGGCTAAAAGATGAACGATAAAAACCTAGCTTCTAGGGTTGCTCTCAAGTGTTTTTTGAATTGGTCGGTACCTCTTGAGAAACCCTAAGTATCTATTTATAACCTTTGGAAAACAATCAAAGTCGGTTTAGCATTCTTATCACGACATGACATTGTGTGCTGGTACTAAATGTTTGGTTCCGGTACTCAATGATGCAATACACAGATTTTCTGTATTGCATACCGATACTCAAAGTTGGGTTCCGGTACTCAATGTAAATTCCAGAAAATCTTGTGTCGGGTTTTGAGGAACTCAAAGTGAGGTTCCGGTACTCAATGTAAAATACAGAATTTTTCAAAGATGAGTTTAACAAAACAAACCATGTACCAGAATCCAAACTTAAAATAAGTTATGAGTTAAAATCCAAGTTCCCAAAACCTCTTCTAAACACGGTTTCAATAAAATCATGATTCCAAAGATTGTAAATATACTTAAATCACCATGATTAATTTAATCATACCTGAGTGTTAACTTGAGCTCATGTTGAATCGTCTCTGAGTCTTCGAATGCTGATTTGACAATTTGATCACTTCAAGACTCCGACTCAAATCACGAAATATGTCAACATAAAAAGCCGTAACATGGCGCGCACCGGTGGGCGAGGTTAATTTTCAAAAAAAATATATACATGCTTTCCGCTCATTTAGAACCTCCGGGGCGTGACAGATTATATGGTATCAGAGCAAACGACTTTAACCACGGTAGTCAGTGTCCAGCATCCACAGAGGGCAATGCCATTAGCAACTGACCTACAAGATAACCAAGATATAGATGCGTAGAGCGCAAGTGTGTGCAGGGAAAAGGGATAGAGTCCCGGTGTACTCGTAGGTCGGGGAACTAGATCTGTTAAGCCTAGGATTGATGCGGTTTCTTTGTATGCACAGATAACAACCATACTTGATCTTCAACCAGCAGCACTGAAATGGATGGGATGGGCTCGGCAGCCGCGGCAAACCGCCTACTCCGAAACCAGTTACGCGACGTGGCTGGGCAACTGCTAACGCTTACCGAACGGATGTGCTTATTGACACAAGACATTGGTGGCACTGATCGTATCGTTTACAGCGGGAGGGGCGACACTCTTCGGGGAATGCCAACGGCAGGATTGCCCACTTTTCGAGAGGCGGTCGACACGGCCACTTGGGTGGAGCGGGAGCTTGCCGACGCCCGTGCCCAGCGGGGGCACCCTAGGCTCTATCGGGGCCAGAGGTGTCCCCACCCCTATCCTGAGGAGGGCCCTTCCCAGGGAGGCCGAACAACCAAACGCCCGAAGATGGAGCAGGAAATCAGCTGTGCGCCGACGAGAGAACCGAAACCGTGGGGGGGGCCTTGTATCATCTGCGAAAGGGCACACCAAGTGACCGGTTGTCCATGGAGATACAACCACTGTTTTCGTTGTGGCAAGCCGGGGCACTTCCGTGCCTCCTGCCCCCAGAGACCGGCGACTACCCTGACAGCACCGCGACGATAGGAACGGGGTACCACTGCAGCCACCGCCCCGCAGGAGGACCTACCAGACGGTCAACTCAAAGCAGACCATGACGATTCTGGGTCCCTGCCTCGTCATGTCATGCGCCGTTGGCCCAAGGGTTGTGGTTCGTTCCCCCGAGCCGGCCCGATAGAGGACGCAATGTCCCGGATGGAGTAATAACAGGTAATACTTTTAGTTTCTCTTCGAATTAGGAACACATAGCACATCAGAGCGTCCCCCTCCTATCCTTTCTCTCACTCTCTCGTTTTTTGCCCTACCCAGAGTTGCTAGGAAAACCCTCCTCCCCCTTCTCTTCTCTCCGTTTTTCTGAATCCCATCTTAAGGGTAGATGCATTCGGACTGTGGGGAGAGACCCTCAAAGGCCTTTAGCTAAGCCCTCCCCAGCCTGCCAGGGCAAGCAAAAAAAAAAAAAAAAAAATTTCTTGTGCATTAAGAGCTGGGGGAAGACCTTGCTTGGGGTATTCATCGTGGCACTCAGAACCGACTGTCACAGCAATCCTGAAGCAGTAATCGACCGAACTAAATCCCTGGTGCGTTCCGGGAACTAGGCACGCCAAAACGTGCGAGCTTTACTCGGGAGGACGTCTACAACCTACCATTCTTTCCCCCGCCGCGGGTAAGAAGACAGGGGAAGAGTAGTCGAGTAGTTTCTTTCGCGTTTCGGTAGATCCGACCACTTGATCTAGAACCCTACCTTCTGGCGCCCACGCCGCCATTAAGCAGTGACTAACAGAAAGTCAAACTGCTGGAGGACTATGAGGGGTTACTCTAACAGGTCTGTTGGGGAGGCCACTCTTGTACCAACCCGACACCCTCCGACCCTATGACAAGAGGATGGGGCACCACTGCAACCGGTGAGGAGGCCCACGCCACAGCAAAGAGTGGCCCCACCGAGGTGACGAATGCGAGTGACATGGGTAGACTTAGGTTCAAACCATACCACGTAGGTCTGCGGACTTAGGGCCACAGTGAACCTGTACCAAGGGGCAAGTGTGGGTGAGGTCGAAGCTCCCCTGTTGGGATGGCGGGAAACCTCCGCGATGGGAGCGAAAACCCAATTGTGGGTTATGTTAAATATGGATCTGAATAGGAAAAAAAATACCTAGAGGGGGGTGAATAGGTGTAAACAATAAACACACCAAAATCTTTGCGTAAAAATAACCCAATGCGGAAAAGTAAATAACACGCAAAGATTTTACGTGGAAAACTCCAATCCAGGAGTAAAAAACCACGGGACCGATCACACGGTGAAATCCACTAGAATTAAACACGTACAAAGGTGATATAACGTACTCACACACGACTCAACCTTTTTCCATACGCTCCTAGTTGATCTTCGCCGCTCGCTCCGCAACGCGCCTCGAATCCACGATTTGCGTCCAACGCCAAATATACGGCGTCCAACGTCGAGTCCACGACGTCCAACCGAATCCATGGTCTCCACCAAGTAGTATGTCTCGAATCCACGAATGCACCTCGTTACGAATCCACGAAACGGTAGCACCTTGAGTCCACAAGGCCACGCGAATCCACGTGCCGATTTTTGGAAAAATCGTTGTTTGTTGGTGGTGAAAATCCGCCGAATATTTAGATCAAAGATAGGTCGGAAATACCATCTAAGTATTCATTAATTTGATTCTACTCAAAATCTGAGTTTGAAATCCTAGAATCAAATTAATCAATATAGATGAAGAAACATAGAATAGATCTAGTTATTTCCTTTCTTCCCTATATGTGGACTTTTCTAATTTTCGGTCGTATTAGATTTTTCAAATCATTTCCAAAACCTTAACCCTAAAAGATGAATCAAAGGGTTTATTTATAGGTTAGAAACCTTTGGAAAAAGATAAGAACCAAAAACTACCTTATCTAGAAATTTTCGGGTCGACGGTCCGGACTGGAATAAGCAGGGTCCGGACTGTCGTCAATAAATAAAACTTTTATAGAAAATCATGTTCGGGGTCCGGACTGAAAGATGAACGGTCCGGACCGTTCATGCGATTTCTGCAGAATCCACGTTCAGGGTCCGGACTGAACCAGGGATGTCACGCCCCGAGTGTAAACCAGAACTCGGGCTCGTCTACAGATCCGCCGTGCACACGGAATTTTCCGCATACACGAAGCGCCGGTAACCTGCTCAAATAAAACAGATATAATAATAGAGCAATAAAACAGAGCTGAACTGAAAATACTACATCTCAGACTGAACTGGAAGTAAAAATACAAAATGACTGTAAAATAAAGTACAAGTCTCGCTCCCAGCTCACCACAAATATACAACCAGCTGGCTAAAGCCAGACCCCAAAAGTAACAGTACAACCATCTGAGATTGGATACATAAGAGGTACTAGTCTAGCTACTCACTGTCGGGCCCACTATCTAGCTACTCAGCCGTCCTCTCTCCTCGACCCGCCGCTGTATGTCCAGCAGCACCCGCAGAAGGCTCTGCAAAACAAAGGAGAAGAAAAGAAAAAGAAGAATGGGGGTGAGAACTACTAATGAACCAGTAGTCTCCCCTAGTGGGTAAAACCTCAAACTCTGACACACCCACTAGGTCTACCAGAGGCAAAAAGGAAAGAAGAGTGGTAAGAAATGAAACTGCTGAAAAAGGAAAATCTACCACTATCATGCCTCTAAAATACAGTCCTAGACTGGAATAACCGTATGCAACAATAACCAACCGTCCCAGATGAACCCAATCTGTACCGCCCTCATCATCGGGCAAGTAAGCCGCGCCGATGTGATAGCAAAATTCCTGCTGCCGCCCTCATCATCGGGCAAATAAGCCACGCCGATGTGATAGCAAAACTGTCCATAACTGTCTGGCCCCGGCCTCCGGAGGGGATCTCGAGGGGAGCGACCCACACGAGTAAAGCATCACCGGGCAATAACCGCGCCGGTGTGATAAGTAACAAAAGCAGGACTGGATCTCAACTATAAAGCCCCAGTGGAACACAACCCTCAACTAAAAGAAAACTGATTCCCAATCAGATGCAAAAGTAACCATCCGGTCAATCGCCCAATATCCGCGATTGCCGCAATACCCCAAAATCCACGACCAGGTCTCACGACCGACCTTCGGTCAACCGCCCAATATCCGCGGTCGCCGGAATAACCCACAATCACAAACATGTCCCACATCCGACATCTGGTCAACCGCCTACTATCCGCGGTTGCCACAAAACCCTCTAGTCCATAATCATGCTCTATCACCGATGTCCTATAACCGACATCCGGTCAACCGCCCAATATCCGCGATCGCCGCCAAAACCCATAATCCATAATCCAGGCCCCGGCTACACTATCCCAAACCCCTGCTCAGACCCAAGCAACAAATACCACCTGACTAACGAAATGGAGAAAAGAAGCAAACAAGGTTTCTCCTAAGTCAAGTTCCAGCATGAAAGTGTAGCGATAAAAGATGGCCTATCTAGATGTCCATACAAGCATGCAAGTGTTCTCAAGGAAACATAATTTAAGTCATTGATCATTAACGGGTATCCACCTATGCATGTCATCTATCCTCAAGTAATACCACTAACAGGATAAATCATATAGTCCCAATTAAATGTTCCATTCCACATGCAAGGTTAAGTGCTAACATAGCAATCCATACAATCATGTATAAGTCCCAACCACTATCAGATTCCCACAAGCATGCAAGTCTCAATTACAATTATCAATCATGGATGTCCAAGAAGGATCTCTCTAATACTCCTAGTGGGTAAGTCAGAAAAGAGGGATAAAGCAACCACCCACCTAGACACGCGCAACCCTCAGCTGTAAAACCTCCTCGCTGTCCAATATCCCCTTTTCACGCCAAAAGCTCAAACAGATAAACCGCCGCGATCGCTGTTCACAATTACCCCAATACATACAAACAAATAAACACACAAGTATCCGAAAACATGTTGTCCAGAATTCAGTCCCAAAGATGCCCTGTTTTTACCTGCGAGAAGTGCCCGAAAAATTCGAAGAAAAATACTGTCACGATCCTCGCGACGAACCCGTCGAAACGAGTACCTGCACGCTCAAATCCGAGTTTCCTATACTGAGAAACAAATCCGACAAGGGAACCACCCCGAAATAAACAAATCGCAAAAACTGTAGCACTAATTCCTGAAAACCGAGATTTTTCACCTTTGAAAAATATTCAGAAAATTCAAAGAAAATTTGGGGATATTCCTCGTGATGTGTATATGCAAAACGCCTCTTGAATCACCCCAATCCGATGCCTGTGCGCGAAGATATGGCCGAAATACCGCACCGCTGTCCAAAACTCCACCCCAGAAAATGAGGTCAAAAGATGATCCGAAAAACCCATGAAAATATCTGAAAGGGAAACACCAGTAAACATGGGAAACGTATCCCTACCTGTCGTGAAGACGATGGCGCAAGAATCGTCTCAATCGGAGGTCGGAGTAAGCCGGGGGAGCCCTCGCACTAAAACGTGACGAAGAAGATCACAAACGAACGAGCGTCGCGCCGCGCCGTAAAAATGCAAACCTTGGGATGTGTGCCGTAGAAAAATCCTGGAATCTGCAGTTGGAATCGCCACAGGGAGAGAAAGAGATCTTGTGGAGGTTGCACAGAGAGATGAGGAGCAGAAAAAGAGTTCCAGGGTGAAGTTCGGGCTCTATTTATAGGCCCACAATGACAAATCCAAAAATCCCGGATTTGTCCCAACTTTTGGGCGCATGCCCACTTTCGGGCGCCCGAAAGCCCCACGGGCCGGCCCGCGACAAGCGCCCGGAACGCTCCCGTGCTGCCACGTCGCCCCGAACAGGCGACAGCCAAACCCGCCGCACACGAGCCGCCGCGTGGCCCCTCCCGGTCAACGTGGGTGGGTGGCGCCCGCGAATCAGCGGGCGCCACGTGGCCCGCACTAACCTCCCCCGACCAACCCTGGCGCGCCGCCTGGCACGCCGCCTGGCGACCCTGCCAGGCACGGTTCCCGAGGCCACCTCCCGCGCCTCGGTGAACCCCGCCTCCTGAGCCCGCCAACAGGAAGCTGCCACGTGTCCCTGCACCGGGTTCATGCACCCGAGCGGGGAACTCTGTAGACCGCGCACCCAGCGCCAGCTAACCGGGGGTCGACACGTGTCTCCCGCCCGAAACCCTGCACCGCCGTTCAAAACCCTGCACCGCCGCACGAAAGTCGTGGACCGCGCCCACTGAACCGACCCTACCGCACGACGCCACGTGTCCAGCCCGGTCCACCATGCACCCCGCACTCTCCGTGGACCGCGCCCCGCGGACCGGCCCACTCCCGAGCCGCCACGCGTCCAGCCCCCGGTGCACGCCCGCCGCGTGGACCGGGCGGCCCGCGCCTCTGCCCGCCGCGCTACCCGCGGCTGCGCCGCCGCGCTCCGCCACTGCCGGCGCTGCCCGCCGGCCGGAACAGTAACCCCAAGCCTCGAAAAACGCGCTTTTGCATCCGGACTCCGAAAAAAACAAGTAGGTAGTCCATTTTCACCGTTTTCGCGCACTGAATCCAAATCCGGTGTCCGATTTGCCAAATTCTAACTCCAAAATTTGCCGAAGGCATCCGGAAAGGTGTTCTTTTGTCCAAACTTCGCGCTGAGCTCAATTTTAATATCCGTTTTGGGCGAAACCATTTCTAAAGATCCGACGGAGTCAACCGATCACCCACGTGATCCATTTAAGCCCGAAGTCCGCCACTTGTGTGACACCCCCGGAATTTGGATTAGTCCTCTATATAAATGATATAATAGGACTAAATCTCTAACCCGGCTATAGCATTTTGGATGGTAGCAAAATCCAAGAGGAACATGAGAGTTAAGCGTGCTAGAGCTAGAGTAGTTCTAGGATGGGTGACCCCCTGGGAAGTGGGGCGTCGCAGTTGGTATCGAGCCATTCACCAGCCGGAAATGTGAGATGAGTCTCGGCTGAGCCAGGGTTATATAGCGGGTAGAGCGAGGCTCCCCGGCTAATGACCGTTGTGAGTGGAGTGCAGCTCCTCACAAGGTCGGCTAAGGCTAGCGAGACGAGTCTCACATCGCCTGGTGCTTGTGAGTGTGCTTGAGCCTGACGTGGACGTCAGGGCTTAAAGGGGGGAAGAATGTGACACCCCCGGAATTTGGATTAGTCCTCTATATAAATGATATAATAGGACTAAATCTCTAACCCGGCTATAGCATTTTGGATGGTAGCAAAATCCAAGAGGAACATGAGAGTTAAGCGTGCTAGAGCTAGAGTAGTTCTAGGATGGGTGACCCCCTGGGAAGTGGGGCGTCACAACTTGTGTCCAATTGGTGCACAAACACCTCCAACGCACCCCGTAGGCCTCCAGAAGCCACCCAACGCACTGCAACAGCTCTGTGGAGATCCAGGTCATCACAAGGGAAGGTCCGGACTGAAATTCTGCATGAACTTACATACGTTCGGGGTCCCGACTGAACTAGCCTGATCCGGATCCTGAACATATTACATGTCCAGTTTTTGATTTTTATGCAATTAAAAACCCATCCAAGTGTTTCTACACTATAAGAAGTATTCGAATCACCAAACTTATTTAATTAAACGTACCTGATCCTTTTGAATTCTCCTTTCTTGAGATTGAGGTACAACGCACTGCAACAGCTCTGTGGAGATCCAGGTCATCACAAGGGAAGGTCCGGACTGAAATTCTGCATGAACTTACATACGTTCGGGGTCCCGACTGAACTAGCCTGATCCGGATCCTGAACATATTACATGTCCAGTTTTTGATTTTTATGCAATTAAAAACCCATCCAAGTGTTTCTACACTATAAGAAGTATTCGAATCACCAAACTTATTTAATTAAACGTACCTGATCCTTTTGAATTCTCCTTTCTTGAGATTGAGGTATATGATCCAGACATCTTCATCTTCAATCTTCAAGACTTAAACACTTTCACGACATACGCCAAAATAAAATCTTTAATAATCTCCCCCTTTGGCGGTTTCGTGACAAAACAAAAATCCACTTAAAGAAAATTCAAAAAGATATTTTTGTTGTTATCACCATACAACAAAAAATTACAAATGAGATCCAAATAAAATGAATACATGAGATAAACTCCTAAAACAAACTCTAGACTTAGACTTTTGTACTCTTTGCACTAATAATTCTTGACAAAAGAAATCGTTAGATACCTCAAGAATTTAACATTCAAAAATCAAACAGAGAGATGGAGTTTTCACTCACCATGACATTTACAAAATCAGATATGTATGAAATAAGAAATCAAAGCAATTCACATATCATCTAAGCATTAAATTCCAAATGTCATAAGTATGTTAGTCATCAAACAACTTGTTAGTAATATTACATGCCTAAATAGTTAGTCGAATAGTTAGTTGAGGCATGCATTCATTCACAATACAAAGAAAAGTTGTTGTCATACTTACCTTCCAAGTTTTAAATGTCCAAAGTTCTCAGAAATATGTTCCAAATGTTCATGTTCATATCTCTCTCCCCCTTTTTGTCACTGAAGTTAGCCAAAATTACAAAAATAAAGGGAGTGAAAAAGTTTAAAAAGAGTAAGAACTAAAATGTAAAAACCTGCAAAACAAACAGATAATTAGAACAACACAAGATGAAATCTCAGTCGGAATCCTCAGAGCTGCTGCAACCAAGTTTTTGAAAGATCTTCTTGACTAACTTGGCCAGTGATTTTTGCTTCTTCTTTAATTCACGGATGTCTGAGGTCATCTTGACGAATTCAGAAGACATTCGTTCTTGCTCCGGCGAGAGCCGTTGTTGTTCTCGGTAAATCGACGTAACAGAGGCATCATCCTCTGACGTTGAAGCTGCTGCTGCTGGTGCTGAAGCTGTTGCTGCTGTTGTTGCTGGTCTCCTACTGCGAGGAGGCATGGGAGTCTCATCCTGTCTCGTGGAGAGGGACTTCACAATTGTTGTATCATTAATAGTTCCCAAACTATGCATGTACGCGCTCGAGCTTGTGTCGATCTTGTACTTTCTGAAGATGCGCATAATTATCATCGAGAACGGAAGTCGCTCTGTAGGATGTGCATTCTCCACATATCTCGCCATCCGCGACCAAATGAGGTAAGGAATGTTGTAGTTAGAGCCCAAGGATGCTGCAGGGTGTCCAAGAAGATACAAAAACAGCATCCTATTCCAGCGAAGAACTTTTGTTTGCATGTTAGGCAGGATGTTATAGTAAACAATGAAGTTCAAGTAACGGTACTCAGGTCGAAGTTCTTTAGAAAGAATTGAATTCTCCGTCGACAGAGTATTTGGCAGACAGATTCCATCTACAACCACTCTCCAGGTTGTATTGTGAAGACATGACCTTTTAGGTATTGAGTGCCATCTACCCTAGCCTTCATCCCCAACACCTCTCCGATTAACTGAGGTGTGATCTTTAGCTTGACATTTCGAACTGTAGTTTGAAATTCTCTCGGTCCGTCCTCAAGATCAATCAATCTCGATGCATTTTGATAGAACATCCTCTGTTACGGCATTTTGGTGTTGGCATATTTCGTGAGTCAAGTCAGTGAGTTGAGTCGGAGTCTTAAAGGGATCAAATTGTCAATCAGCAATCAAAGACTTAGAGAAGATTCAACAAGAGTTCAAGTTGACACTCAGTGTCTTGAGTCTTGAAGATTGAAGTTGAAGAATTGTGGATCAGTTACATCAATCTCAAGAAGAAAGTATTCAAAAGGATCAGGTATGGTTAACTAAATAATTTTGGTGATCCGAATACTTTCTTATAGTGTAGAAACACTTGGTTGAATTTTTAATTGCATAAAAATCAAAAACTGGACATGGGACATGTTCAGGATCCGGATCAGACAGTCCAATCCGGATCCCGAAGGGTGCTTGTTCATTGGCAAATCCGATCCGGATCAAAGGTCATTTCGATCCGGATCCCGAACATGGCTTTTTGCTGGAATACATGAACGATCCGGATCGGGCATTTCAATCCGGATCCCGAACCCTTGTTTTTCTGGAATTGTCTGACTCGCTACGACGATCCGGATCGCAGTAAATCCGATCCGGATCGCCGTCCTGAAAATTTCCAGATAAGGTAAGTTTTTGATTCTTATCTCTTTCCAAAGGTTTCTAAACTATAAATAGACATTTAGGGTTTCTCAAAAACGTGGGGAGCACGACCGATTAATTAATTAAACACTTGAGAGCAACCCTAGAGGCTAGGTTTTTATCGTTCTTCTTTATAGCCTCTTTTAGGTCAATTCGACGGTTCTTTCAAGAACATATCTTTTGTCGAATTGATCTAATCTTTGCTTAGTGATTTTTTCCATGGATCTTCATTGATAATCTAAGCAAAGGATCACCATCGAAGCCAATATTCTTACCGGCTGAGTTTGCGTCGTGGATTCGACGTGGCATCGTGGATTCTGTGTGCTAAAGGCGTTTCGTGGATTCGAAACGTGTGCTCGTGGATTCGAGTGGCGTTCGTGGATTCGAACGTGTGCAGTGGACGTGCAATCGGTGGAGCACAAGGTCCGAAGAAGTTGAAGGAGGGGTTAAATCCGTGGAGACGGTAATCACCTTGTTATTCTTCTTTTCTTAGTGGATTGTTATTGCGTGGACGTCCAACCGGTCAGCGCAAGGTCCGAAGAAGCTGAATGAGGGGTTGAGTCCGTGGAGTCGGTAATCACCTTGTTATTCTTCTATTCTTAGTGGATTGTTATTGCGTGTTGGTCCCGTGGTTTTTCTCCTGGATTGGAGTTTCCACGTATATCTCGGTGTGCTGTTTTTATTTTCCGCATTGGTTTTTATTTTGCACTGAGATTTGGTTTTATAAGTATTACACCTATTCACCCCCCCTCTAGTTGTTTGATAGTACCTATTTAGATCCTTGTGGATCCATAAAAACCTACAATTGGTATCAGAGAGGGTTTTAGGTTTATCTATCATGATGGGTGAAAGTGGTAATATTTATAGACCTCCTCTTTTTGATGGGACTAATTATGCTTATTGGAAAGTGCAGATGAGAGCTTTTCTCATCTCAATTGATGAGCGGGTATGGCAAACCGTGGAATACGGTTGGGTGCATCCTGTTGAGGAAGTAGGAAATTCTACTACCCCAAAACCTCGCTCTAGATGGTCCAAAGAGGAAATTGAAAGATCTTCTTACAATGGGAAAGGTATGAACGCTTTATATAATTCTCTTTCCTCGACTGAATTTACACGAATTTCCGCATGTGAAACCGCGAAGGAAATTTGGGATATTCTCAAAATTACACATGAGGGTACTAATCTTGTAAAAATTCAAAAGCTCCGGATGCTTACAAGTCAATTTGACTCTATTCATATGGAAGAGCATGAATTGTTTACAGATTATTACACTAGACTTCAAGATGTAATAAATACATGTGCTAATTTAGGAGAAAAGATCCCGGAGTGGAAAATTGTAAGAAAGATACTTCGGACTCTTCCGGAACGGTTTAGGGCAAAGATTACCGCCATTGAAACCGTTAGTCATTCGGATGAGATGAGTGTAGAGGAATTAGTAGGTGCTTTGCAAACTTATGAAATGACTTTTCCTACTAATCAAGTTTCTTCCAAGTCTTCTTCTAAGCTTACAGGTATTGCATTCAAATCAACAAAGGAAGAAGATAGCGAATCGAGTTCCGACGATGAAATCTCTTTTGCCGATTTTGAAGAACAATTGGCGCGGATCACAAAGAAATTTCGTCGGAAGTTTTGGAAGAATCGAACCGATGGATCTTCATCCACGAAACCTTCTAAAGGATCATCGGGTTCTAAATCCTCTAACCTCAAAAGCTTTGCAAAACCTTCTAAAGAAAAAGAAAAAGATGATTTCGAAGGGGAAATCCAATGCTATAGATGCAAAGGCTACGACCATTTTTCAACGGAATGTCCTTCTCCGAAATCATATAAAAAGAAGGCTTTGCAAGCGAAAACTTGGGACGATTCTACTTCTAATGAATCGACCTCAAGTAAAGAGGAAAAAGTCGTTGCCTTACATGCTTCTCAAATTTCCTCTTCTAATGTTTGTTTATCATCTTTAATCACTGACTCTATTCCTTTGATTTTGCATGAAACATCAACATCCAACGGAGAGTCATCAAGTGAGGGGGAGTCGGACGAAGAAGAACTCGTTGAGGCATATCAACAACTTCTTGCGGAATCTAAGAAGATGGCCAAGCATATCAAGAAGTTGAGGAAGCAATGACTTGAGAATCAAGACGAGAATCATGCTTTAAAGATAAAACTTCATGATCTCGAGGAGGAACAAGGACGTTTATTGAATAACAATAAAATCCTCCAAGAAAAGCTAAACCAATCGGAGATAAACGCTAAATCATATATGGACAAGATTGGTTTTCTAGAAAAACAGTTTGAGGAGATTCATGTCACCAACCAAGTTTTGACCAAGCAAGTTCATGAACTCAAATTCGACATACAAAGGCTTTCAACCGGTTCCAAGAAACTAGATTGTATGTCCGGATTAGGTCAAACAAGCAAGGTTGGTTTGGGATTTAAAAAGGATCAAACTGTGCATGCTTCAAGTTCCACATTCAAATTGAAAGGAAGAACGTGTCACCTTTGTGGACTTGAAGGACATTTGGTGAAGACGTGCCCGAAAAAGAGAAAGAAGAATTCTTCGGCAACTTCATCTACGGAGCGAACTCAACGGAATCAAAAGACACATCAAGTCAAAGGAGTTCACTCAACCCACCAAAGGTCCGAGCCACATCATCAATCATACAAGTGGATCATTACGAGGCAAAGACCTAAGGTGGACTAACAGTCAAAGCGGACAACCCCCGGCCACAACGAATCAAGACAACCCAAAATCCAGCGATTTTGGATTCGGAAAGGTGATATCTTTCCTTGTCTTAAGTTCTAAATAGCTTATGACTGTATGTAATGCTTTGATTGGTTTTCCTTTCATATCTTTCTAAATCTCTGCATTACATGTTTTCAATGCTCTTTGTTTTTATGTTTTATTTTTTTTTTTAAAACAAAAGGTTTTTAATGAACAAGTGCATTGAATAAAAAAAAAAAAGGCTTTACGTTTATTCACTCCAAATTAACTTTATATGGATTATCAACTTTACTCTATAATCATAATCTTGAAGATACTTCATTGTAGGAGTTTTTGATATTATAAGCATCAAATTTTAGAAATGATGTGTGATCTTTAGATGCTTAATCTATCTCGGTTGTGTGAATTCATTGTGATAAACGTGAGACAACCGATAGACTAAAATTTGGGATTTAATTCTTTCACGTAAGAGATTGCATTCTTACAAGGGTATTGAAATGATTTGCAAAAGATGTGGAAAGAGTTACTGTCACGCCCCGGGGGTCGAACTGCGACCCGGGCTCGCCAACAGATCCGCCGTCTGTACGGAAACTGCCGTACAGACGAAGCGTCTAACCTGCAAAAGAGATCTAAAGCTAACAAGTATCAGAGCTGAAAGGAAGCTGAAACACTAAGCGGTGAAAAGTCCAAGTACACCAGTCCACTAGCACCCCCAACATAAGTACAAAAGTGGAAACTGAAAAGCACAAGAGACACTACACCGACACCACCGACTCGGGTAGGAGCTAGCCAGCCACGCGCAAACCTCGGTCAGAAAGCTCCGAATGAGCCAAACCTGGAACGGTCGCCTCAGGAACACCTGTCATCACAGCGGGTGTGAGATCTACTGCAACAGTCAGATCTCAGTGGGCACCAAAGCTAACCCCACGGTACACCCACTCAGTCTGCTGGAGACAAAAACACAAATAGACAGATAGATAGATAGATAGATAGATAGATAGATAACTGGAAATGAATCTATCGCTACATGTCTCAATGCAATGCTGGAAGTAAGTTCTCAGTCTCTCTCACGGGAGGCCTGGAAACTACGAACGTCTGCGCCCCCTACAGCCCTTATCAAACAAGAACATGCTGTAGGCTTAGGCGCCCATAGTTTCCGCCCCCGCACTGGGACTGCTAGAACTCTACAAGACACTAGAAGGCCACCTCAATCCCTTCTAGTAACCACCTGGTGACTCGGCCAGGGCATAACTATCTATCTGGTAACTCAGCCAGTGATATCTACACATCTGGTAACTCAGCCAGTGATTTGTACCCATCTGGTAACTCTGCCAGTGGTATCTACTCATCTGGTAACTCGGCCGGTGATTTATGCCCATCTGGTAACTCCGCCAGTGGTATCTGCTCATCTGGTAACTCAGCCAGTGATTTATACCCCTCTGGTAACTCTGCCAGTGGTATCTACTCATCTGGTAACTCAGCCAGTGATCTATACCCCTCTGGTAACTCTGCCAATGGTATCTACTCATCTGGTAATTCAGCCAGGGATTTATACCCATCTGGTAACTCTGCCAGTGGTATCTACTCATCTGGTAACTCAGCCAGTGATTTATACCCATCTGGTAACTCCGCCAGTGGTATCTACTCATCTGGTAATTCAGCCAGGGATTTATACCCATCTGGTAACTCCGCCAGTGGTATCTGCTCATCTGGTAACTCAGCCAGTGATTTATACCCCTCTGGTAACTCCGCCAGTGGTATCTGCTCATCTGGTAACTCAGCCAGTGATTTATACCCCTCTGGTAACTCTGCCAGTGGTATCTACTCATCTGGTAACTCAGCCAGTGATCTCGTATACTCTAACGATGCGACTAACACTCGTGTCCAAGTCGGAAACGACAACCCTCGACTTGCACGACTGTTCCGCAAATACCTGATAGTAAGGATACGATACCTTTGCATTCGGAAGCATAAAAGGGCAATCCGTAGTTCCTTGGGAGAAACCAACCCACCTGCGATCCATCCGCGAAAACCGTGCGCCAAACGGAGGTCCCGATGCGATCCCGCAGCTCCACGCGGCAAAACACGCGCCACCGGCCACGTGAGAAGCTAACACAATGCCACAACTGCGAGATAAGAAGAGGGACCGGGATCAGAAAAAACATGCGGCTAAAACCGCGCTCATAAAGGCGAAAGAAACCCATCCGGCGACGAGAAACGCCGCGCGTTGCACGGAAAACCCATCGCGCACACACGCCGCGGCGTGTCGCCGAGTCGCAGCCTGCGCGGCCAATGCGGCGCAGCTGCACGGCCCCCAAAACCCAGCCGCGCGGCGCTGGCCCAGCCGCCCGCGCGGCGCCCAGCAAGCCTGCGCGGCACAAGGCCGCCCGCGCGGGGCCCCTGCAGGGCCGCGCGCCCACGGGCGCAGCCTGCAGGCCCGCGCGGCACAAGGCCGCCCGCGCGGGGCCCCTGCAGCGCCGCGCGCACCAAGGGCGCGGCCTGCAGGCCCGCGCGGCACAAGGCCGCCCGCGCCGGGGCCCCTGCAGCGCCGCGCGCCCAAGGCGCGGCCTGCAGGCCCGCGCGGCACAAGGCCGCCCGCGCGGGGCCCCTGCAAGCGCCGCGCGCCCAAGGCGCGGCCTGCATGCCCGCGCGGCGCAGGGCCGCCCGCGCGGGCCCCTGCAGGCCGCGCGCCCAAGGGCGCGGCCTGCAGGCCCGCGCGGCGCGGGCCGCCCAGCGCGGTGCCCTGCAGGGCCGGCGCGCCACTGGCGCGGCCTGCAGGCCGCGCGGGCACAAGGCCGCCCGCGCGGGGCCCCTGCAGCGCCGCGCGCCCAAGGGCGCGGCCTGCAGGCCCGCGCGGCGCAGGGCCTCCCGCGCGGGCCCCTGCAGGGCCGCGCGCCCAAGGGCGCGGCCTGCAGGCCCGCGCGGCGCAGGGCCGCCCGCGCGGGGCCCCTGCAGGGCCGCGCGCCCACGGGCGCGGCCTGCTGGCCCGCGCGGCACAAGGCCGCCCGCGCGGGGCCCCTGCCAGCGCCGCGCGCCCAAGGGCGCGGCCCGCTGGGCCGCGCGGCACAGGGCCGCCCGCGCGGGGCCCCCCGCAGGGCCGCGCGCCCACGGCGCGGCCCGCAGGCCCGCGCGGCACAGGGCCGCCCGCGCGGGCCCCCCGCAGGGCCGCGCGCCCACGGGCGCCGGCCCGCAGGGCCCGCGCGGCACCTTGCAGTGCCGCGCGCACAGCGCGCGGCCTGCAAGGTCGCGCGGCACAGGGGTTGCCCGAGCGGCACCCCTGCAGTGCCGCGCGCCCAGCGCGCGGCCTGCAGGGCCGCGCGGCCCCAAGGGCCGCCCGCGCGGCACCTTACAGTGCCGCGCGCCCCGCGCGGCTGCAAGGCCGCGCGGCACAGGGGCCGCCCCGCGCGGCACCCCTGCAGGGCCGCGCGCCCCGCGCGGCCTTCCAGGCCGCGCGGCACAGGGGGGATGCCCGGCGCGGCGCCCCTGCAGGGCCGCGCGCCCCGCGCGGCCTGCCAGGCCCGCGCGGCACAGGGGATGCCCGCGCGGACACCCCTGCAGTGCCGCGCGCCCAGCGCGCAGCTGCCAGGGCCGCGCGGCACCATGCCGCCCCTGTGCAGCCCGGCGCCCTGACTGTCCCACTTTGGCAGCAGGGCGCAGCATGTGCGCGGCGCCCAAGCGCCACCTCCCGGCCACGCGCCGGACGACTAGCCGCACGACCTCCGGCCACCGGGTGAGAAGAAAAGAGTGAAAAAAAATAAAAAAAACCAACCTCCTCGCGGCACGCCGGTCCTCGCTCGGCTCCATGCCCACGCTCGGAGAAGAAAACGCCCAAGAGAAGCCTCCTCCAAAGCCCTCTTCTTCTTCTTCTTCTCTTTCCTCTCATTTTCTCTTTTCCCTTTTCTTTCTTTCTCTTTCTCTTTTCTTTCTTTCTCTTTTTTTTTTTTTCCCTTTGCAGCAGAGGTGGAGGGGAGGGTTTTATAAAGCTAAGCTTTAAATAAATTAATTAACTTAATTAATTTAATTCCAAACCCAACTCCAACTCACTTTTGCCCTCGGGCCCTCCGCCGCCGCCCGGAACCTCCCGAGCTCCGCTGTAATTCCAAAGTACACGCGCTCACGACGTTTTCTCTTCAAAAGCTCAACCGTTGAGTCGGGGTGCTCAATTACAAATACCGTCTCCAAAAATGCCAGTTCCGACTCACTTTTTGCCTCCGGGTCCTCCGCGTCAGTCCGGAACCTCCCGAACCTCGCTGTAAATCAAAAGTACGCGTGTCCACAGCTTTTTCTCCTCAAAAAGCTCGACCGTTGAGTCGGGGTACTCAAATCAAATACCGGCTCCAAAAATGCAGTTCCGACTCACTTTTTGCCTCCGGGTCCTCCGCGTCAGTCCGGAACCTCCCGAACCTCGCTGTAAAACAAAAGTACACCTGCTCCAAGTGTTTCCCAAATTTTCTGCAACCCATAGCGGTGTCGGAGCTTCCCGTACCAGTCACCTAACGCGTACAAAGCCCGAAGCAAGCAGAGGCCTCCGCGGGGATCCAAATCAACCCGAACTCCTCTGAAAACACAAGTGGGACACACCCAAGGCAAATTCCTCCGCACCACACCATCCTGCAAGGTCGGTGCGTCATCCAAATCCCGGTGTTCTACACTCTCCCCCCCTTAAAAGGGTTTCGTCCTCGAAATCCAACAAAATCCATACTTAGGAGGGTAAATCAAAAACAAAGGGATAGGAGATCCTCAGATTGCCCAAGGCTCTCAAGTGGCCACTCACATTCCTCATGCTGACAACACTGAACCTTCCCCAAAGGTATGATTCGACTGCAAAATTCTTTGGTTTCACCAACAAGAATCGCATCGGTCGATGAGGATAACGCAGTCCTCGCCATGCCAGGAAGGGAAAGCAAAACAAAACTTCGGGGTTCAAATAGGCCTCATCCAGCCTGATCACAGCTCGAGGATCCTCACCTCGCAAAACTCATTCTATAAATAAACTCTCAGCTGGAAGTTCCCTCGATTCGAGAACCAAACCGAAGTTCAAGCCTCCCTAAGGCAAAACTCCCCAGCTGCTTCATAGCCACCAAAGCTCCAGTTCTACAAAACATGGATCACCTCCCCTTGACAGGGGAAAACTTCAACCTCGAGAACCTTCTCTCGATTCTGGCACTCAACTCCCAGGGTTACACAGCTCGCCTAAACAGGGCATACTGAACAAAATGTCCTTGCCGGGATAAAGCAATCATATAACTTGCGAAACCTATCCACCGGCGTTACCTCAACCCGACCTCCTGAGTGTCCTAGTACTTTAGGTTCGAGGATTCAGAACAATCCCATGACCTCTCTATCACGGCAATAACCGGATCAAAGCTGGTATCCTCCTCAGCTTTGCTCAATACACTCATATCCTCTGTCACTCAAACGGCTAAAACACAAGGCCCAAACACAAATCCTCGATGTCGAAGTCAACTCTCAAAGCTTGGCAACCACTTCTTCCCCCTTAGAGTTGTAGCACTAACCTCAAGAGCCCCTCAAGCTCAAAGTCACCTCGGGATAGGCAAAAACCACGACGGTAACACACCAACCCGTCCAGTGAACAGGGAAAAACAAACAGCTCCCAATCAGTAGGGCATTAGTCAATCCACTTGACCACTGCAAACCGCTCAAACTGCCCTACTGGTTCCGGATCAGTATCCAGGCACAGCCCTTGGCTGTAAGGTTCCATAAGATATCAATCACCCGAAGGCATCTCTGCCCAAGCACATGGTGAGACTAATCAAGTTCGAACCTCACAAGAACTCACACGGTTTGTCCACAACGTGACATCACCACGGTGTAACAACCGCCTGGATCCTCACTGTCGTATTCCCACGACGAGGCACTAGGTCTCAGAGACCTCTCGATCCTTCAAACTCGCAGTCTGCGCTCACAGCTCTCCCTGTCTCACGGTTGATACTCCACGAGGTGCTGTCGAAAGTTGGCGCGTTACCAACCCACGTCAACGACTGTCTCGATCTCAGTCCCAATCAAGTAACTACTGGTAACTCGGCCAGGGGCATCAATCACCTGGTAACTCGGCCAGGGGCAAGTAACCTCCTGGTAACTCAGCCAGGGGCAGGTAACCTCCTGGTAACCTCAGCCAGGGCATCAAATATCTCATCGCATGCTATAAAATACACTCCTCCTGACCAGTCTAACGGAGGGTCAATGTCTTCTCTCTTTCGACAATCCATGATAGCATAATTGGGACGACCGATTCCTATCCAACCTCGTATCAACACCCCAGCTCCGATGTAGGACTAACATCCGATGATCAATCCAAGGTCCTAGTTGCATGGCAGGACAGGCAGCATCATCCACGTGCTTCACGTGATCTGAAAAATCGATCCAAACGTGCAAAACCATCAGTCTGACACTGGCCCACACGAAGGTACCCCCCGCTTTACCGAACGCCAACACGGCGTTGCATTAAGCAAGCCCTAACCCGACGGCCACACCAGGTGAAACGCGATCCTCACCCTGACGAAGAATGCGGCCCATGCAGCAGGAAACTCACATCCTGGCACTGCTGCCTGAGGCGAGCACTGTCGAGAACTCCTGGTCTCTGTCTCCTCTGAGGCCCCTGATCCAGAGGGTGGAAACACGGCAACCTCGAATCACGCGACTATCACAAAATTCGGCGATGCCGAAGCTCTCTCTCTCCGAAGCGGGTCCCCCGCGCACCGTCTCCCTCGGACGGGATCACTGATCCTCGGTCAAAACCATCGAGCATGCACGCTCACTGCATCCACGGTCGGCAATCGCCGAAAATGCCAAAGAGATAGGCATCTTGAGGCGGTTCCCATCGAACACACCAACCTCTAAGCCTCATCCTGGGCGTCCGGGATACCCCGCTCAACTGTCACAGAAACTCACCCCAACATCAAACTGCGCTCCCGTGGTCCAACAAGACGAAAACGACGCCACCAGCTCTCTTGGCGTCCAAAGAAAAGTACATAACCAAGCGCCCTGATGCTTATCCTGGATGAACAATCCTCGAAACAAATCTTCCATAACAGCGTTCCAGTTCTCGGCCTCTCACGTCTCCAACTCGGTCCCGAAATCTCAAGGATGGACTGGATGCGGTACCAACCTATCATAACCTCTCGCTTCTTCCGCACCATCAATGGTGCGATCAGGGACAGAAATCGACAAAGTCCGTGGCCGGAGGTACTACTGACGATACTCAGGGAGATGCTCTCGGTCCAAGCATGTGCATCTCACCGCCTCCATGCCTCTCCTTCCTGGCGCCGTAACGCCTCAAAATCCATAACTGCTAGGCCTGGATCTCTCAAGCCTCTCTCGGCTCTATCATTTAGCTTTCCCGCTATAACGAGCCCCTCATCCCAGGTCAAACACTGCCCTCGCCGTCGCACGGCGTCTCTGAGCATCCAAAAAACACTGCAACAGAAAAAAAACATTAGGACCAAGACTCTCCCGTCCCAAACAAACGAAGTCTAACATTTTAACCTTTCTAAAGCATATGTTTCTGCAGCCAACACAATCACCTTTAGAGAAATAACATGCGAGGTCACTCACCCCAATCCTCTGGGGGAGGTACAACCCTCAGACAAACGCTCGCTAAGGTCACGTCTCACACGACAGTCTTTCCCACTGTCCAACCCAAAGCCTAGGGTCTCTAATTCCCCAACGACCTATATTCCTAGGCTCTGATACCACTAATCTGTCACGCCCGGGGGTCGACTGCGACCCGGGCTCGCCAACAGATCCGCCGTCTGTACGGAAACTGCCGTACAGACGAAGCGTCTAACCTGCAAAAAGAGATCTAAAGCTAACAAGTATCAGAGCTGAAAGGAAGCTGAAACACTAAGCGGTGAAAAGTCCAAGTACACCAGTCCACTAGCACCCCCCAACAAAGTACAAAAGTGGAAACTGAAAAGCACAAGAGACACTACAACCGACACCCCGGACTCGGGTAGGAGCTAGCCACCACGCGCAAACCTCGGTCAGAAAGCTCCGAATGAGCCAAACCTGGAACGGTCGCCTCAGGAACACCTGTCATCACAGCGGGTGTGAGATCTACTTGCAACAGTCATTCTCAGTGGGCACCAAAAGCTAACCCACGGTACACCCACTCAGTCTGCTGGAGGAAAAAAAACAAAAACACAAATAGAATAGATAGATAAATGATAGATAGATAGATACTGGAAATAATCTATCGCTACATGTCTCAATGCAATGCTGGAAGTAAGTTCTCAGTCTCTCTCACGGGAGGCCTGGAAACTACGACCGTCTGCGCCCCCTACAGCCCTTATCAACAAGAACATGCTGGTAGGCTTAGGCGCCCTAGTTTCCCGCCCCGCACTGGGACTGCTAGAACTCTACAAGACACTAGAAGGCACCTCAATCCCTTCTAGTAACCACCTGGTGACTCGGCCAGGCATAACTATCTATCTGGTAACTCAGCCGGTGGATATCTACACATCCGGTAACTCAGCCAGTGATTGTACCTCTGGTAACTCTGCCAGTGGTATCTACTCATCTGGTAACTCGGCCGGTGATTTATGCCCATCTGGTAACTCCGCCAGTGGTATTCTGCTCATCTGGTAACTCAGCCAGTGATTTATACCCCTCTGGTAACTCTGCCAGTGGTATCTACTCATCTGGTAAACTCAGCCAGTGATCTATACCCCTCTGGTAACTCTGCCAGTGGTATCTACTCATCTGGTAATTCAGCCAGGGATTTATACCATCTGGTAACTCTGCCAGTGGTATCTACTCATCTGGTAACTCAGCCAGTGATTTATACCCATCTGGTAACTCCGCCAGTGGTATCTACTCATCTGGTAATTCAGCAGGGATTTATTACCCATCTGGTAACTCCGCCAGTGGTAATCTGCTCATCTGGTAAATCAGCCAGTGATTTATACCCCTCTGGTAACCCTCCGCCAGTGGTATCTGCTCATCTGGTAACTCAGCCAGTGATTTATACCCCTCTGGTAACTCGGCCAGTGGTATCTACTCATCTGGTAACTCGCCAGTGATCTCGTATACTCTACGATGCGACTAACACTCGTGTCAAGTCGGAAACGACAACCCCTCGACTTGGCACGACTGTTCCGCAAATACGTGATAGTAAGGATACGATACCTTTGCATTCGGAAGCATAACAGGGCAATCCGTAGTTCCTTGGATACACCAACCCACCTGCGATCCATCCGCGAAAACCCGTGCGCCAAACGGAGGTCCCGATGCGATCCCAAGCAGCTCCACGCGGCAAAACACGCGCCACGGCCACGTGAGAAGCTACACTATTCCACAACTGCGAGATAAGAATGGACCGGGATCAGAAAAACATGCGGCTAAAACCGCGCTCACAAAGGGGGCGAAGAACCCATCCGGCGACGAGAAACGCCGCGCGTTGCACGGAAAACCATCGCTGCACACACGCCGCGGCGTGTCCGCCGAGTCGCAGCCTGCGCGGCCAATGCGGCGCAGCTGCACGGCCCCCAAAACCCACCGCGCGGCGCTGGCCCAGCCGCCCGCGCGGCGCCCAGCAAGCCTGCGCGGCACAAGGCCGCCCGCGCGGGGCCCCTGCAGGGCCGCGCGCGCCACGGGCGCAGCCGCAGGCCCCGCGGCACTAGGCCGCCCGCGCGGGGCCCCTGCAGCGCCGCGCGCCCAAGGCGCGGCCTGCAGGCCCGCGCGGGGCACAAGGCCGCCCGCGCGGGCCCCCTCCCTGCAGCCCGCGCGCCCAAGGGCGCGGCCTGCAGGACGCGCGGCACAAGGCCGCCCTCGCGGGGCCCCTGCAGGGCCGCCGCCCAGGCGTGGCCTCAGGCCCGCGCGGCGCAGGGCCCGCCCGCGCGGGGCCCCCTGCAGGGCCGCGCGCCCACGGGCGCGGCCTGCAGGCCCGCGCGGCGCAGGGCCGCCCGCGCGGGCCCCTGCAGGGGCGCGCGCCCACGGGCGCGGCCTGCAGGCCCGCGCGGCACAAGGCCGCCCGCGCGGGCCCCTGCAGCGCCGCGCGCCCAGGGGCGGCCTGCAGGCCCCGCGCGCGCAGGGCCGCCGCCGGGCCCCTGCAGGGCCCGCGCGCCCAAAGGGCGCGGCCTGCAGGCCCGCGCGGCGCAGGGCCCCCGCGCGGGGCCCTGCAGGGCGCGCGCCCACGGGCGCGGCCTGCGGCCCGCGCGGCGCAGGGCCGCCCGCGCGGGGCCCCTGCAGGGCCGCGCGCCCACGTGCGCGCCTGTAGGGCCCGCGCGGCACAAGGCCGCCCGCGCGGGGCCCCGCCAGCGCCGCGCCCCAAGGGCGCGGCTCGCGGGCCGCGCGGCCAGGGCCGCCCGCGCGGGGCCCCCCGCAGGGCCGCGCGCCCACGGCGCGGCCCG
Source organism: Tillandsia leiboldiana (assembly GCA_029204045.2). NCBI lineage: Eukaryota > Viridiplantae > Streptophyta > Magnoliopsida > Poales > Bromeliaceae > Tillandsia > Tillandsia leiboldiana. Next base: position 13,726,343 of record CM055068.1, read on the forward strand.
CAGCCCGCGCGGCACAGGGCCGCCCGCGCGGGCCCCCTGCAGGGCCGCGCGCGCCCCGGGCGCGGCCCGCAGGCCCGCGCGGCACCTTGCAGTGCCGCGCGCACAATAAGCGCGCGGCTGCAAGGTCGCGCGGCACAGGTGTGCCCGCGCGGCACCCCTGATGCCGCGCGCCAGCGCGCGGCCTGCAGGGCCGCGCGGCCCAAGGCCGCCCGCGCGGCACCTTACAGTGCCCGCGCGGACCCCGCGCGCCTGCAAGGCCGCGCGGCACAAGGGCCCGCCCTGCGCGGCACCCCTGCAGGGCCCCGCGCGCCCCGCGCGCCTGCCAGGCCGCGCGGCACAGGGGGGATGCCCGCGGCGCCCCTGCAGGGCCGCGCGCCCCGCGCGGCCTGCCAGGCCGCGCGGCCCAGGGGATGCCCGCGCGGCACCCTGCAGTGCCGCGCCGCCCAGCGCGCAGCCTGCAGGGCCGCGCGGCACCATGCCGCCCCTATGCCCGGCGCCCTGCTGTCCCACTTTGGCAGCAGGGCGCAGCATGCGCGGCGCCCAAGCGCCCCCCTCCCGCGCCACGCGCCGGACAAAAGCATCCGCACGGCTCCGGCCACCGGGAGAAGAAAAGAGTGAAAAAAAATAAAAAAAAAACACCTCCCCTCGCGGCACGCACGTCCTCGCTCGGCTCCATGCCCACGCTCGGAGAAGAAAACGCCCAAGAGAAGCCTCTCCAAAGCCCTCTCTTCTTCTTCTTCTTCTTCTCTTTCCTCTCATTTTTCTCTTTTCCCTTTTTTCTTTCTTTCTCTTTCTCTTTTTTTTTCTTTCCTTTTTTTTTTTTTCCCTTTGCAGCAAGAGGTGAGGGGAGGGTTTTATAAAGCTGAAGCTTTAAATAAATTAATTAACTTAATTAATTTAATTCAAAACCCAACTCCAACTCCTTTTGCCCTCGGCCCTCGCGCCGCCGCCGCCCGAACCTCCCGAGCTCCGCGTAATTCCAAAGTACACGCGCATCTCACAGCTTTTTCTCTTCAAAAAGCTGGCAACCGTTGAGTCGGGGTGCTCATTCAAATAACCGGCTCCAAAAACTGCCAGTTCCGACTCACTTTTTGCCTCCGGGTCCTCCGCGTCAGTCCGGAACCTCCCGAACCTCGCTGTAAATCAAAAGTACGCGTGTCCACAGCTTTTTCTACCTCAAAAAGCTCGACCGTTGAGTCGGGTAACTCAAAAACAAATACCGGCTCCAAAATGCCAGTTCCGACTCACTTTTTGCCTCCGGGTCCTCCGCGTCAGTCCGGAACCATCCCGAACCTCGCGTAAAACAAAAGTACACCTGCTCCAAGTTTTTCCCAAATTTTCTGCAACATAGCGGTGTCGGAGCTTCCTACCAGTCACCTAACGCGTACAAAGCCCGAAGCAAGCAGAGGCCTCCGCGGGGATCCAAATCAACCCGAACTCCTCTGAAAACCACAAGTGGGACACACCCAAGGCAAATTCCTCCGCACCACACCATCCTGCAAGGTCGGTGCGTCATCCAAATCCCGGTGTTCTACAGTTACATCCGAAAGGAGTGTGAAAACTACCACCACATGTTGGAGAGCTGCCACCCCCGGTCGTCCCCTTCTGTGTGTGAAGCTACCACATGTTTTGATGCTTGAAAATATTTCCTTGAAATTTTTAGTTGAAGCTTTGGAGATTTAATGCAAAGTTCTTATATTTTGAACAATCTCCTGGTTGGTATAGGTGGGATAGTTGAAAGATGCTCAAAGAGCCACCCTTAGGTATTTTAGTGCTTATTCATCTCAATTTGAAGGGTAAAAATCAATTGATGTCATTTGGAAATCTCTGTAATCATCTTTGTACATCCGTTCATCTTGATAGACTTTGGATCTCAAGATATTTTGATGACTTGTGTTTGACGTTAATAATGTGAAAAACGGTTTATATGTTTTATCTTGTTTTTCATGATTTCGGAGTAAATCTTTTTAATTTTTTGTGAATTAATTGGATTGAATGACATCATGTGAGCTCATATTATTCCTCAAGCACTTAATTGTTTTCTTGATGGAATACAAATCGGGAATCAAATATTTCAAAATCTGGATTTGTTTCAAGAAATTATTTGAATTTTTGCGTTCGAGTACCGGTCGCATCTATGTTTTTGTTATATACCGGAACTGAGCTTTTATCTCTCTTTCACTATGGACTAATGCTATTAGTGATTTCCTTTTGTCTAGTATGTTCCACTGTTTGACTATTTGTGACAAAAGTGGGAGAAGAGAAATAGGGGAGAAGAGAGAAATAGGGGAGAAGAGATCATCGAGATAGGGGGAGACGAGAGATGAGATCATCGAGATAGGGGGAGACGGAGATGAGATCATCGAGAAAAAGAAAGGAGATGAGAAAAAGGAGCCGAAAAACAAAAGAACCAAAAGGAGATCAAATGTCGGATTTACATTTAATTTCTAACGACCTGACTTTTGATTTGTTTGGAGTATTGTGTTTGCAGGATCTACTCACTTAAGACTCCAAGTCCTAAGTCTAGAGTTTGTTTCTAAGACTGGTTCAAAGTATTTGTGTTTATTGGATCTTCACGCAAAGAAAGTCAATGTTTTTTTGTGAGGACATTGTTTCGATCTTTTTGGTTTAAAATGAATTGACTTGAGCGCGTTTATTTATTTTTGGGTTTTGTCACGAATTGCCAAGGTGGAGATTGTTACGGCATTTTGGTGTTGGCATATTTCGTGAGTCAAGTCAGTGAGTTGAGTCGGAGTCTTAAAGGGATCAAATTGTCAATCAGCAATCAAAGACTTAGAGAAGATTCAACGAGAGCTCAGGTTGACACTCAGTGTCTTGAGTCTTGAAGATTGAGTTGAGGAATTGTGGATCATTCAATCAATCTCAAAAGAAAGTATTCAAAAGGATCAGTATGGTTAACTAATATTTTGGTGATCCGAATACTCTTTATAGTGTAGAAACACTTGGATGAATTTTTTTGCATAAAAATCAAAAAACTGGACATGGGACATGTTCGGATCCGGATCAGACAGTCCAATCGGATCCCGAAGGGTGCTTGTTCATTGGCAAATGCGATCCGGATCAAAGGTCATTCGATCCGGACCCGAACATGGCTTTTTGCTGATATACATGAACGATCCGGATCGGGCATTTCAATCCGGATCCCGAACCCTTGTTTTTCTGGAATTGTCCGACTCGCATACGACGATCCGGATCGCGTAAATCCGTCCGGATCGCCGTCCTGAAATTTCCAGATAAGGTAAGTTTTTTGATTCTATCTCCTTCCCAAAGGTTTCTAAACTAAAATAGGACATTTATGGTTTCTCAAAAACGTGGGAGCACGACCGATTAATTATTAAACACTTGGAGCAACCCTAGAGGCTAGGTTTTTATACGTTCTTCTTTATAGCCTCTTTTAGGTCAATTCGACGGTTCTTTCCAGAACATATCTTTTGTCGAATTGATCTAATCTTTGCTTAGAGATTTTCCCATGGATCTTCATTGATAATCAAGCAAGGATCACCATCGAACCCAATATTCTTACGGCTGAGTTTTGCGTCGTGGATTCGACGTGGCAATCGTGATTCGGTGTGCTAAAGATGCGTTTTCGTGGATTCGAAACGTGTGCTCGTGATTTCGGTGGCGTTCGTGGATTCGAACGTGTGCAGTGGACATGCAATCGTGGAGCGCAAGGTCCGAAGAAGTTGAGGAGGGGTTAAATCGTGAGAACGGTAATCACCTTGTTTATTCTTCTTTTCTTATGTGGATTGTTATTGCGTGGACGTACCCATAACCGTCAGCGCCAAGGTCCCGAAGAAGCTGAGGAGGGGTTGAGTCCGTGGAGTCGTTACTTCACCCTTGTTATTCTTCTGTTCTTAGTGGATTGTTGTTGCTTTTTGGCCCGTGGTTTTTTTCTCCCTGGATTGGAGTTTCCACGATAATCTCGGTGTGCTGTTTTTATTTTCCGCATTGGTTTTTATTTTGCACTGAGGATTTGGTTTTATAGTAATCTTTACCCAATTCACCCCCCCTCTATTTTTTTGATAGTACCTATTTAGATACTTGTGGATCCTCAACCTACAACCTCACCATATGAAGACAGTAGCCGTTGTGCCCGGGAAGTTGCAAATAGGTGCAAGTCCGCTTGTTCAAATAGAGTGCCAAACAATGCAGAAACGCGTCCTTCAGAGCTTTGCATCACATTCCGCTCTCCCGATGCATTCTCTTTTTTTCAAAGCCTTTATCCTCTCGGAGCTTAATGTGCACAAATTCCTGTGGAGAGGCTCGCTTGCAGTGGCTCTTCGATTGAGATTCCTCGAGCACTACCTCTCTTTTCGAGCAACGCTCTTTGTCTTTTCATTGTAACCGGAGTTGGTTCCATTAGGGCTTTCCCTTTCTCTGTGGCGATTGGCGGTGTCTTCGTCTGTGAAGTAGCTGCAGGGCTTTCCCCCTTGAATGCAGTCGATGCAGCAGTTCTGTGCCTTTCTCCAAAGCCTCATCCCAATCGAGCCGATTCCGTCTCGAAATCCGAATCTGAGTTGTCCACAAGGGACATACTCCCTTTGTCTTGAGTTTTCTCTTGTCTTTCTCTTTTCAGTTGTTTGTCGCTCGTGTCCCTACCATTGCTACAATGAGTACTAGAATCCTGCTGACACCATCTTGCTAGTGCATTAGAAAATGGATGAACCTGCGAGCAAGAACTAAGACAAACGAAAAAATTGTTTATTTTTCAAAAATTTGAAAAATTGTACCCAAACAATCATTATCCTGTACAAAGACTAGAAATCAATTTTAGTTTTTGCAAAAAGATTTTTAAAAAAACAGATCAAAGTCCAGATTTTCAAAAATCTCATAATATGTGCCCTAAAACCGAATTTTTTAGAAATCGAACCAAAGAATCCGTTAAACAAGAGAATACAAGGCGTATAGAACAAAACTAATCTACCCAGAGTTCTTATTTCAAAAAGGAATGTATCAAAGAACCGTTTGAAAGCGAAAAAAGAGAGGCATGAATTCCTCACGTTTTGGACGAACAGGTAAAACAGTGAATATCCGCCGATTTTTGATCACTTGAAACTTACTTTGAACTCGGAAGAACTCAGTTTTGAAAGACTCCAAATCATTGTAATCTGAGAGAGAAGCTCTGGTAATTGAGAAACAAAAGCTTGAGGTAAACAAAATCAAATACTCTTTTCGTTTCTTATACCCTAGCCGCGGTCCGGATCACTCGAGATCCAGTCCGATCGGCTCCCTCCTACAAGTCTTCTGCTTCGGGATCCGAAACAGACGTTTCAATCCGGATCGGCTTCGACCTTTTTCTTCAGAAAAATTTACAAAAAATTCCATAAATATCCAAAAAAAGTATGTAACCTTTGTAATGTCAACTTTAAACAAAAATCATCGTTTCATAATCAAAAGAAATAGATTATGTACATCGATCAATAATATCCAAGTAATGAAACGAAAAATTTATAAAATTAAATCCTTTAAGTTGAACAGTTCAAAACTCATCACGATCTAATGAGTACTCGTGTTATCAAGTCATCAATTTAGTAAGAAAATGAACCGCAAAGATCGATAGTGTTTGAAATCCCCAAATAAGTTTAGATAATGTATCTAGTCACTTTATTGTAGGGAGTGGCTCTTTGAGCATCTTTCAATAAATCCCACCTATAACCACCTTGGAATTCGACAGAGTCAGGTATTCCAAAAGCATTTTATCTATCAACAATAAACACCATGCTTTGGAACCATGTTGTAGCTGCACACAGTACTTACTCTCTCGACGACCGAGGGGTAGCTCTTTCCTCCATGTGGTGGTAGTTTTCACCACTCCTCATGTGGTTGGTAACGCCTCCTTTTCAATCTTTTGAGCATAAAAATTAATAATAAACTCCCCTAATTTGCTATCAATATTTAAGATATGAATCATTCAACCAATATTGATCCCGTGTTCATACGTAACTCAAATTTCAAATATGATAAAAACTATACCATAGATCATTTGAGAGAGAAATTGACTTTGTCAATTAAAAGTGCCTAATGGTATAATGATCGATTGCATCAAATGATTATCATGATATCCAAATCATAAATAGATTTCTTAAAACATAAAAGGAGCAATTAACGTCAATAACCTATGTCAGTTTAATATTCTATGTACAAGGCGTAGATAAACCAGAAACACAAAACAAAACCTAACCTAAGCAATGGTTCAAAGAGGTTATTTCAAAGAGAGCATGTCCAATGCTTTAACGCAATTGAATAACCTTTTTGATCCAAGGTATTTGTTTAAATATCGGCTAATATGCCTCATTGAATAGAAAATTTGAAGAATACTTGATTTCAACGAGTCCTTAGAAAAATGATATCTAGGATCATGTGTTTCGTTCTTGGTGCAACACAGGGTTTTTAGAATTTTATAACACTCGTGTGTCACGAATGTTCCGGGAGTCGCAGAAATTCGGAAGTCGCCTCACCCGCTTTCTCCAATGAATTGAGTTGAATCAACTATCCGCTTAAATATTTTCGCTTCGGCAGTCTAGTGCAATGCATTTTGCATTTTTACAATGGCCATGCAAAAACAAATGGCCAAGATAAAAGACATGCACCCACTCGTACTTTTTCGATCATGTCCCTGATATCAAGCCCAATCGCATCTGAGTATCCTATTATGTCAAGAGTTGGGTGCCCATAGCATACCAAATTCCCGAATATTAATGTTCCTTTGCGTACCGGATGATCCTTTTCACCGCTTTCAGTGAACCTCCTCGGTGCAGATTGAATCTCGCGCAAATTCAACACTAAAGGATATATTCCGGGCGACTAGCCGTGAGATAGAGTAGACTTCCATCATGCTGCGATAAACTTCTCGTCTACACTTTCAACTGAGGAGATTCATTCCTAATCCCTTTTGCTAGTTCCCATTTGAGTCGTACAGTCTTTAGAGTTTTCTAATCCGAATTTCTTCACCAACTCCCTTGCATATTGGATTGGCACAGATGAAGCCTTCTTCACGTTTGTGTCACCTTGCAATCAAGAAAATATGTAGCTCGCTCCATCTGGACATCTCAAATTCGCTTTTTCCCCCCGTTGTTTTCAGCGAATTTTGAAGCTCATTTTCTTGTTGCTCATCCAATACAATGTCATCGACATAGATTGTGCCAGGCATGAGTTTTTTTATCCGTAGTGCTTCACAAGAGATCCGATCCGCTTTCCCCTCGAGTATAGAGCCCCTTTTCCAAAGGTGCTTTGTCCAACTTTCGTAACCATGCTCGCGGTGCTTGTTTTCAGACCGTAAAGAGCCTTTTTTCCAAAATCGGAAACATGGTTTAGGTAGTTTATGGTCCAATGAAACCTTTTGGTTGAGCCATAACTTCTTCATTAGAAAACCATTTAAAATGGTGCTCTTAACATCCATTTTGAAAAAGTTTAATTTTAAAATGACAAGCATGGCGAAAAGGATGCGCATTGACTCGAGACGAGCTCCGGGGCGAAACGTCTCATCAAGTCTATACCTTCAATTTGAATAGCCTTTGGAGCACTAGGCGTGCTTTGTTCCTAATGATGGTACCACCTCGTTTTTCTTGTTCTTGAAA
>CM055068.1:13734040-13820712 GCA_029204045.2 Tillandsia leiboldiana
GCGCTGCCCGTGCTTGCCCGCCGCCGCCTTCGCCCTGCCCGAGCCCGCACCGTCACGCTCCGCCGCCTCCGCAGGAATAAGTGTCAAGGTGCCTCGAAAATGTGACGCGTCATCCGGGCTCCGGAAAATGCAAGTGAGTAGTCCTTTCATCGTTTTCGCGCTGAATCCATATCCGCTGTCTTATTTGCAAATTCTAACTCTAAAAATTGCCGAAGGCATCCGGAAAGATGTTCTTTTGCCAAACTTCGCGCTGAGCCCATTTTAATATCCATTGCGCGCGAAACCACTTCTAAGCATTCGACGGGGTCATCTACTTACTCCTCCGTAATCCTAAACACTCTGAGTCATCTCTAGTATCCAATTGGGGCACAAACCCACCGACTCGCCACATAGGCCTCCAGAAGCTGCTGGTCCACCATAATCACTCGTGGGGATCCTTCCTCACCAAAAGTCGCGTACCGGTACGCAGTGCAAAATCTAAAATCCTTCGTCGGGTTCCGGATTGAAAACATGCTATCCGGATCCGCAATTTAGTTCCGGACTAAACATGGAGTACCGGTACTCAAGTGAAAAAATAGAAAATTTCATGTTTGGGTTCCAGATTGGTTTCTGATCCTAATCTTGGTTCCGGTACTAACATCAATAGTTACCGGTACACCAAGCCAAAAAACAAAAATTTCTTGAAACAAATCCAAATTTTGAAAATCTTTTCAAATACGATTTGTATACCATCAAGAAATCAATTTAAGTGCTTTGAAAAATGAATTCACATAGATGTCATTCAATCCAATTAATTATAAAATTAAAAAGATTTACTCCAAAACATGAAAAACAAAGATAAAACATTATAACCATTTTTCATGTTATATTCGTCAAACACAAGTCATCAAAATAATCTTGAGATCCAAAGTCTATCAAGATGTAACGGATTTACAAAGATGACATACGGAGATTTCAAATGACATCAATTTTGAATTTTACCCTTCTAAATTGAGATATGCACTAAAATACCTAAGGGTGGCTCTTTGACATCTTTTAACTATCCCACCTTATACCAACCGGGAGATTAATCAAAATAAGAACTTTGAATATAAATATCCGAATGCTTCATCTAAAAAAAATTTCAAAATTATTTTTCTAGCATCCAAAACATGTGGTAGCTTCACACACTAACCGGACGACCAGGGGTGGCAGCTCTTCCAACATGTGGTGGTAGTTTTCACACTCCTTTCGGATGTAACTCTTTCCACATCTTTTGCAATTCATTTCATTACCCTTGTAAGAACATGACAATCTCTTATGTGACAGAATTAAATCCCAAATTTAGTCTATCGTTGTCTCATGTTGATCACAGATAACTCACACAACCGAGATAGATTACTCATCTAAAGATCACACATGATTACTAAAATTTGATGAATATAATTATCAAAAACTCTTATAATGAAGTATCTTTAGAATTATGATTATGGAGTAAAGTTTGATAATTCATATAAAATTAAATTGGAGTGATTGAAAGTGAAACCCTTTTATTCAATGCACTTGTTCGTTAAAACCCTTTCGTTCAAAAACAAAACATAAAACGAACAGCATTGAAAACATGTAATGCAGAGATTCAGAAAAATATGAAAGGAAACCAATCAAAGCATTACATACAGTCATAAGCTATTTAGAACTTAAGATAAGGAAAGATATCACCTTTCGAATCCAAAATCGTCGGATTTTGGGTTGTCTTGATTCATTGTGGTTGGGAGATGATAGCTTTGACTGTTGATCCACCTTAGGTTCTTTAGCTCGCAATGATCCACTTATATGATTGATGTTGTGGCTCGGACCTTTGGTGGATTGAGTGAACTCCTTTGACTTGATGAGTCTTTTGATTCCATTGAGTTCGCTCAGTAGATGAAGTTGCCGAAGAATTCCTCTTCTCTTTTTCGGGCACGCCTTCATCAGGTGTCCTTCAAGTCCACATTGGTGACAAGTTCTTCCTTTCAATTTAGTTGTGGAACTTGAAGCCTTCACAGTTGGTTCTTTTTAAATCCCAAACCAACCTTGCTTGTTTGACCTAATCCGGACGTACAATCAAGTTTCTTCGAACCGGTTGAATGCCTTTGTATGTCGGATTTAAGTTGATGAACTTGCTTGGTCAAAGCTTGGTTGGTGACATGAATCTCCTCAAACTGTTTTTCTAGAAAACCAATCTTGTCCATATATGATTTAGCGTTTGTCTCCGATTGGTTTAGCTTTTCTTGGAGGATTTTATTGTTATCCAATAAACGTTCCCGTTCCTCCGCGAGATCATGAAGTTTTATCTTTAAAGCATGATTCTCGTCTTGAGCCTCTAGTCGTCGCTTCCTCAACTTCTTGATATACTTTGCCATCTTCTTAGATTCCGCAAGAAGTTGTTGATATACCTCAACGAGGTTTTCTTTTTCCGACTCCCCCTCACTTGATGACTCTCCATCGGATGTTGATGTTTCATACAAATCAAAGGAGCAGAGTCAGTGATTAGAGATGCATAAGAAAAAATTAGAAGAAGGAATTTGAGAAGCATGAAAGGCAAATGACTTTTTCCCTCTTTACTTGAGGTCCGATTCATTAGAACTCGAATCGTCCCATGTTTTCGCTTGCAAATTAAGCCTTCTTTTTATACGATTTTCGGAGAAGGACAATCCATTGAAATATGGCCCGTAGCCTTTACATCTATAACATTGGAATTCTCCTTCGAATTCATCTTTTTCCTTAGAAGGTTTTGCAGAGCTTTTGAGGTTAGAGGATTTAGAACCCGATGATCCTTTAGATGGTTTTCGAGGATGAAGATCCTTCGGTTCGATTCTTCCAAAACTTTCGACGAAAGTTCTTTATGATCCGCGCCAATTGTTCTTCAAAATCGGCAAAAACTATTTCATCGTCGGAACTTGATTCGCCATCTTCTTCCTTTGTAGATTTGAATGCAACACCCTGTAAGCTTAGAAGAAGACTTGGAAGAAACTTGATTAGTAGGAAAAGTTATCGTAAGTTTGCAAAGCACCTACTAATTCCTCTACCTCTCATCTCATCCGGATGACTAACGGTTTTCAATGGCGACAACCCTTTGCCCTAAACCGTTCCGGAAGAGTCCGAAGTATCTTTCTTACAATCTTCGACTCCGGAATCTTTTCTCCTAAATTAGCACAAGTGTTGATATATCTTGAAGTCTTGTGTAATAATCAGTAAATAATTCATGCCATCCATATGAATAGAGTCAAATTGACTTGTAAGGCATCTGGAGCTTTTGAATTTTTACTAGATTAGTACCCTCATGTGTAATTTTGAGAATATCCAAATCTCCTTTGCAGTTTCACACGCGGAAATTCGTGTGAACTCAGTCGAGGAAAGAGAATTAAATAAAGCGTTCATACATTTCCCATTGTAAGAAGAACTTTCGAATTCTTCTTTGGACCATCTAGGGTGAGGTTTTAGGGTAGGAGAATTTCCTACTTCCTCAGTTGGATGCACCCAAACCGTATTCCACGGTTTGCCAAACCCGCTCACAATTGAGATGAGAAAAGCTCTTATTCGCACTTTCCAATAAGCATAATTGGTCCCATCAAAAAGAGGAGGTCTATAAATATTACCACTTTCACCCGACATGATAGATAAACCTAAACCCGCTCTGATACCACTTGTAGGTTTTATATATTAAGGATCCACAAGGATCTAAAATAGGTACTATCAAACAACTAGAGGGGGGGTGAATAGGTGTAACACTTAAAATAAATCTCAGTGCAAAATAAAAACCAATGCGGAAAATAAAATCAGCACACCGAGTATATGTGGAAACTCCAATCCAGGAGAAAAACCACGGGACCAACACGCAATAACAATCCAATAAGAAAAGAAAGAATAACAAGGTGATTACCGACTCCACGGACTCAACCCCTTCTTCAAGTTCTTCAGACCTTGCGCTCCACCGATTGCACGTCCACTGCACACGTTCGAATCCAAGAACGCCACTCGAATCCACGAGCACACGTTTTGAATCCACGAAACGCCTTCAACACACCGAATCCACGATGCTACGTCGAATCCACGACGCTAACTCAGCCGATAAGAATATTGGCTTCGATGGTGATCCTTTGCTTAGATTATCATTGAGGAACCGTAGAAGGAATCTCTGAGCAAAGACTAGATCAATTCGACAAAAGATAGATCTTGGAAGAACCGTCGAATTGACCTAAAAGAGGCTAAAGAGAAGAACGATAAAAACCAGCCTCTAGGGTTGCTCTCGAGTGTTTCTGAATTGATCGGTTAGTATCGAGAAACCCTAAGTATCTATTTGTAACCTTGGAAACAAATTAGAGTCGGTTTAGGAAACTTTTCCCGAAATGACATTGTGTACCGGTACCAAATAATGTGTTCCGGTACTCATTGGTGCAAAACACAGATTTTTCTATTGTGTTCCAGTACCCAAGTATGTGTTCCGGTACGCAATGCAAATTACAAAAAATTCTGTTTCGGGTTTGAGGAACTCAAAGTGTGGTTCCGGTACTCAATGTAAAAACTGATTTTTCCAAGATAAGCTTTATCCAAAACAGACCTAGTACCGGAATCCAAACTTAAAATAAGTTGTAAGTTAAAACCAAGTTCCTAAAACCAAGTCTAAACCAAGTTTCAATAATTTCCTGATTCCAATGATTATAAATGTACTTAAATCACCATGATTTAATTAACCATACCTGAGTGTTATCATGAGCTCATGTTGAATCTTCAATGAGTCTTCGAAAGGCGATTTGACAATTTGATCCCTTTAAGACTCCGACTCAACTCACGCAATATGCCAACACAAAAAACCGTAACAATCTCCTCCTTTGGCAATTTCGTGACAAAACCTATAAATACATAAAATGCTCAAGTCACTCATCTTAAACCAAAAATCGAAACTCAATGTTATCACCAAAACATTGATTTTCTTTGCGTGAAAGATCCAATAAATACAAATTACACTTGAACCAAACAGTCCTAGAACATACTCTATGACTTAGGACTTGGAGTCTTAAAGTGATGTATTTCCTGCAAAACAAAAACTCCAAACAAAATCAAACGTTAGTCGTTAGAAATTAAAATCCTACATTGATTCGTCTTCCTTTTGGTTCTTTTGTTTTTTCCGGCTCTTTTGTTTTGTGGCTCTTGTTCTCAATCTTTTCTTATCTCCCACTATCTTGAGCATCTCTGTTCTCCCCTTTTATGATACGTCCATCATTTCCGTTCTCCCCCTTTTTGTCACAAATTGTCAAACAGTTAATATAGACAAAAAGAAACATACTAGAAGGATAAGTTTTTAGTTACATGCCCATTAGAGTTCTTGTTCATCACAAAGTGAAAAGAAACTGAAAACCAAAAACAAGAAGGAAAAAAAGTCACTCATCCTCATTTGAATCATCATCATCATCATCATGTGATGTTGGTCCATGGATGTACTCGGTGCAGTTGCGCCAGTGACCACATCATCATGTTTGCACCCAAGGATATCGAAGATCTTCTTTAAACCATCCTCAAGTTTCTTGAAGCCTTGCTCCATCCTTTTCTTTAAAGAGCGAACATCCCGATGCAAAGTTTGAAGTGTTACTACCTCATCTGTTTCAGGAGATTCTTGGCGAGGCGGTGTACTTGGTGTCGCTTCACTTGCATTTCATTTTGTATGCCCAAAAGTCTTCAAAGTGCTAATCGACTTGGCTAATGTGATTCCATTAATTGCCCCCAAGCCGTAATCATATTTGGCACAAGAAATGTCAACTCCGTGATCTTCCAGCAGACGAGTTATCAAAATTGGATACGGAAGAAGCTCACGTTGCCTTGTTCCCTCAATGACACGTTCCATTTGTTGCCAAATAAGAAAAGGATATTGATATTAATTCCATTTGCACTCTCTGGGTGACCAAGGAAAAAGAGAAGTAGCAGTCAATCCCATCGAATCCTTTTGGTCCCCAGTGTGGGCAATAGGTTGTAGCACACGATTAAGGACAAAATATGATACTCTGGTTTTAGGTCCTTTGATTCAACATACGACCTATTAGTGTGCGTCCCTGACTTGCAAATAGAGTTCACAACAATGTCCCAATGGGTGTTATGTCGGAAGTCACCATCAGTGTAATATAGACCAGAAGTGTCAACCGCTAATCCAAGATTTGCACCAATTACTGCTTGAGTAATGTCAAACTTGACGTCTCTAACTGTTGTTTCAATGACGAAAGCCCCCGTGTCATGGTCTTTTTGAAGTATATTAGCTCTCATGTAGAACTCCCTGATGATCTCCACACAAAAACCCATCTTAGGTTGAACTCTGCCAAGTGGCTGAATATGACTTCGTTCCATTAGCCTTGCAAAGTCTGGAACTTCACGACATAGCTCGTTAAAATTAACGTGTCGCTCTCCAATGCATGTACGGTATGCAAATCTGGCACGACGTTTTGCACTCACATGCTGTTCACCTTCATCAACATTTGATCTCCATTGAGAGCGCTCGCGTATTACCGGTCCACCGGTACTTATACGCGGAGGAGAATCCGCACCTTTCTTTCTAGGAGCCATAGGTGCTTTTCCCTTTCCTTGAACAGATTCTTCTTCATATTCTGAGGAATGTTCAGATTCCGAGCTAGTCGAATCTTCATTGCGTGATCGCTTCGTAGTCTTTTTCTTTCCTGAACCGCGACCACGTCCACTTCCAGTGGCCATTAAGATCACAAGTGCAAGTAGCCACGAAAATGCCATTTCCTACAAAGAACACAATGTACTATGATTTGATCTCATAGGAAGGCTTAAACATGTTTAAGAAATATTCTAAACATGTCACATTTGATGATTCAACATTTAAAATCCATTTACATTGAAATCCCTAATTTTCAATTTCCTCTATGTTAAGAACATATGCAAATGATAGATTCAAGCATATAAGTATGGAAACATGAATCTAATTACATAGAAAGCAACCATTTATGTTCTAAACATGAAATAGGGGTGATTTATGCAAGAGATTTCATTTGGAGTAAGGATCAACTCAAAAATCCCTAAATAAAACATCAAAACCAAAAAACTAGGGTTTTGAAACAAAAGAAAGCAAGATTAATGAAGAAACTTACAAATCAAAGCAACAAATCACTTGATCTTGATGAAAAACCCCTTTGAGAAGTTTTAGAGAGAGAGAGAGGGAAGGTTTTGAAATGGGAGAAGTGAAATAAATCTCATGAGTTCCGGAATATAAGAAAATCTAGATTGAGTACCGGTACTAAAAGTCGCGTACCGGTACGCAGTGCAAAATCTGAAAGTCCTTCGTTCGGGTTCCGGATTGAAAACATGGCTGATCCGGATCCTCAAATTTAGTTCCGGTACTAAACATGGAGTACCGATACTCAAGTGAAAAAATAGAAAATTTCATGTTTGGGTTCCGGATTGGGTTTTCTGATCCGGAATCTTGGTTCCGGTACTAAACATCAGGTACCGGTACACCAGAGCCAAAAAGCAAAAAATTTTTGAAACAAATCCAAATTTTGAAATCTTTTCAAATACCGATTTGTATACCATCAAGAAATCCATTTAAGTGCTTTGAAAAACAGTGAATTCACATAGATGTCAATCAATCCAATTAATTATAAAAATTAAAAAGATTTACTCCGAAAATGTGAAAAACAAAGATAAAACATTATAAACCATTTTTCATGTTATATTCGTCAAACATAAGTCATCAAAAATAATCTTGAGATCCAAAGTCTATCAAGATGTAACGGATTTACAAAGATGACTTACAGAGATTTTCAAATGACATCAATTTTGAATTTTACCCTTCTAAATTAAGATATGCACTAAAATACCAAAGGGTGGCTCTTTGAGCATCTTTTAACTATCCCACCTTATACCAACCAGGAGATTAATCAAAATAAGAACTTTGAATATAAATCTCCGAATGCTTCATCTAAAAAAAATTTCAAAAATATTTTTCTAGCATCCAAAACATGTGGTAGCTTCACACACTAACCGGACGACCGGGGTGGCAGCTCTTTCCAACATGTGGTGGTAGTTTTCACACTCCTTTCGGATGTAACTCTTTCCACATCTTTTGCAATTCATTTCATTACCCTTGTAAGAAAATACAATCTCTTATGTGAAAGAATTAAATCCTAAATTTTAGTCTATCGGTTGTCTCATGTTTATCACAAATAACTCACACAACCGAGATAGATTAATCATCTAAAGATCACACATGATTACTAAAATTTGATGAATATAATTATCAAAAACTCTTATAATGAAGTATCTTTAAGAATTATGATTATGGAGTAAAGTTGATAATTCATATAAAATTAAATTGGAGTGATTGAAAGTGAAACCCTTTTTATTCAATGCACTTGTTCGTTAAAACCCTTTTGTTCAAAAACAAAACATAAAAACGAAGAGCATTGAAAACATGTAATGCAGAGATTCAGAAAAATATGAAAGGAAACCAATCAAAGCATTACATATAGTCATAATGTGAGGACCCGAAATTCCCACGTAAGGATTACTGTTTGTTTGGCAGCTTCTGGAAGCCTTTTGTTGAGTGTGGAGGCTTTGCGCGCAAATCGGACTTCAAAACCGGACTCAGCGCGAAAAATGGATTGAGTTGGTGTGTTCGGATGCCCCCGTAAATTTTTAGAAATGGATTCTTGCAAAATGGACTTCGTATTTGGATTCAGCGCGGAAAAACGTTGGAAATCGGCTATTTGGTTGTATTTTTCGGAGTCCGGATGATCAAAAACGGGCAACCGAAAGTTTTGGGGATTTTCGGGTGCATGAATAGGCTGTGGACCGGGGGTGCCACATGGCGTCACCCCATTGGTTCGGTGTTGGGAGTGTGGTCCATCAGGCATGCTAGGCTGCCACATGGCTAGCCATGATGGGCCAGCCGTACTTCACGTGGGGTGGAGTGTGGGAGAGGGAGAGAGAGAGGATTGTTTTAATTATTTTTTTTCCTTTCTTCTTCTTCCTCCTCTTCTTCTTCCTCTTCTTTTTCTTCCTCCTTCTTCCTCCATGGACCATGGATTGTTGGAGGGTTTTGTGCAGAGCATCACCAACGTTTCTTCTTCAAAATCATCATCTTGGGTGAGCCATTGGAGCTAGCTTGGTCATCTTCTTCTCCATGATGGAGCACAAGCACCATTGCTGGATTTTCGGAGCTCCACCATCGCGTTTCAGTGCAAAAATTTCCCAGGACTCATTTCTTGGAGTTTTGAGCTCATTTTTGGTTCTACGTTTTCACAAGAGGTAAGGCTACAATCTTTGTATTCAACTCTCCCCCCAGATCTCATGTTTTTATAGAGTTTTAAGGCCATCTTTGGAACCCTTCATTTCAGTCTGGAATCCTGAACAGTCCTCAGTGTTTTGGCCTTTCTGGGCAGTAGGATGGGAATATTTGGATGATTTTTGGGGGGAAATTTCCAGAACTCGAAGATCTACAATATTGGTATGTACCATTTTCCCCATATCTGAGTTTTTATTAGGGTTTATGCATGATATTTGGAGCACCTTGCTGCATTCGTGTACAGATGGAACTTGGTGGATAGTTCAAAGTATTTATGGGTTTTCTCCTTCATCCGAGCATGAAAATTGGAGTTCTTTAACTCAATTTGTATCTACTCTCGACAAGGAATCCAATGGTACCTCTCTTGTAGGATTTGGAGTACGTTTGGTTAGGTAAAATTAATAATCTTTTCAAGTTCTATTTTATGGATTACTGCAGTCCCTGTTTTAATTTGGATTTGAGCAATGCTCCTTGGAATGCAGATAACTTTCTGGATACAAGGTCTTTTTCAGAAATTTAAGTTGGAACTTCTTCTTAACTTCAAGGTGAGCAAATTCTCTTTTGCGATCTGTGGATAAATTCCTTTGGAAAAGCCTCTAATTAAGCTTGGAAATGCTAGCAAGTTTATGTTAACAGTTTTTGGGCAGCATTGTGAATTTTGCTTCGTTTGAATGTTAAGGGAAATTAATTGTGGATTTTTGGGGACTTGAAGACATTTGTATGAAAGAGGAGATCTTTGTTTTACTGTTGGAGACTTCATCTTGAGGTATTTGAGGTTGCACATACCTTTTATTTAATCTTGTTGCACTTGCTGAAAATCTGGATTTTGAGTGCGCAGTGTGCATTGTTTCAGTGATTGCGCCCAATCCGTGAGGCGGATTTGGATGATTTTCGCGGCATCGGTGTAGAGTACCGGAGCTTCGGGCAGTGTGCCGACTCCACGTGGCAGTGTGGTATTGTGGAAATACCTTCAGCAGGTTCTGATTTCGTTTACAGGATGGTTCGGGTGGTCCCGGAGCGACGCAGAAGCTTTTTGTTAGAAAAGTGAGTTGGCGTCGGCTTGAGAGCTTGCGGGCCGAGCATCGGATTCATGGATGGGTTTGATGGAATTGATTGGGATTTTGAGCTAATTTCCATCCTTTCTCTCCCTCTCTCCCTGTGCTCTCGGGTGCAAGCAGGGAGGTTACTGCGCAAATCCGAGGTTTTGTCTGCTCCATGCGCGCGTGTGAGGGACCCTTTTGAGCTGAGCAGAGGCATGCTGGGACCTTTGGGAGTGTGATAGAGGATTGATCGGAGCTCCGTGGATTTTTCCGACGCGCGGCGGCGCGCGCGCGCGTGAGAGGCGCAGTGCAGTTTCATCAGTTTTTCGTCCGTTTATTCACCGATTTCGGCGCGGCCTTCGGAAAGCATTTGAGGTGGGTTGGAATTTCTTCAAGATGTGTGGAATGCCCTCTAAAGCTATTTGAATGCATGTTGATCATGTTTAGCTTAATTATTTGCATAGCTGGTAAATCTGATAGTTGCCTAGAAAATTGTAGGAATACAATTGCAAGCCCCAGATATTTTTAGCATGATCTAGAAGTGATTTGACACTAGACTGCATGTTTAGTTGGCTTTATATTGGCATCTGAACCGTTTTAAAAATCGTCGGAACTGTTTTAAGGAAAACTGGGTTTTGAAAATAGTTTTAAAACATTGAGATCTTCCCGAGGGGTTGAGTAGGTTCAGGATGCATGTGTTCTCGTGCCAGAGGGCCGAGTGGATTTTTAGAGCATTATGAGATGACTTTCTAGTGTCATGAGAGAGTTTTGAGATACTTGAGTTCGCGGGGTATTGAGGATGTATTCCCTGATTGGGTTACTCTAGATCATAGGTCGTGTTCTGATTTAGTGGTGGAGATGGTTCTCCCACTTAGCCTTGAGAGTTTTGGGGGCTCTGGCAGATCGAGTCGTGGAGGTTTCCCGACTTAGCCACGGGGCGTGCATTATCAGATTGAGTCGTTGAGGGTTCTCCGACATAGCTGTGAGAGTGTTGGGCTTTCCTGTTCGAGTCGTGGAGTCTTTCTACGACTGAGTATGCTTGTTGAGCATTGAGATCCGATCTGTTTGATCGTGTATTTTAGCCTTGAGTCGTTGAGGGTTCTCCGACATAGCTGTGAGAGTGTTTGGGCTTTTCTGTTCGAGTCGTGGAGTCTTCCTCCGACTGAGTTATGCTAGTTGAGCATTGAGATCCGATCTGTTTGATCGTGGATTATAGCCTGCTGAGCCTGGCTTTTTATGCCAGTTTTGAGATACTTGAGATACTTGAGATACTTGAGTTCGGTGGGGTCGCTCCCCTCGAGCTACGCCCCGGGTGCGATGATGATACCGAGCCTGACGAGGCTGCGATGTGATTACTGAGATGGTCCTAGAGGGACACCCTACGTAAGTCCGTTCCTCCGGGATGTGCGGCAGTGGATGCCTACGTAAGTCCGTTCCTACGGGATGCGCGGCAGTAGATGAGCGCAGGCTTGTTTGACTGGTCCAAAGAGGGACAGTCATTGGGATTGGGTGATATGTGTGAGTGAGTTTCATAGCATGTTCCTAGATGAGTTTTTCCTTTGAGCATGATACTTGAGGCATGTTAGTAGTGAGGGTGTATGCATAGCAGGATCAGAGTTGAGTTTTCTTGAGCATGATGTAGTATATGCTAGTTGTAGTTCCTTTCCTGCTTTCAGCTTTTATCTATCTATCTATCTGCATACCTGTCTGTTGTGCCTCCAGTAGACTTAGTGGGCATACCGTGGATATTGAGACGGTACCCACTGGGAACTACCTTTGCAGTAGTTCTCACACCCGCTGCGGTGACAGGTTCCTGTGGTAGCTGTTCCGGCTTGGTTCGCGCGGAGGCAGCTGATCGAGGTGAGGACGTGGCCGTTTAGTTCCTTACCAGCACTGAGAGTCAGAGGTAGATGTACCTTGGGTATTTTATGACTCCACTTTTGTACTGGACATTCTGAGAGATCAGTGAGGATTCTTGTACTTTTGTAGCTGAGAGACCTTGTATCGAGATTTTTATTATATCAGATGTTCAGTGGATTTCTGTAGCTATTTGGTTTTCTTTCAGCTCTGATACATTATAGCTATAGATCTGACTTGCAGGGTAGACGCTTCGTCTGTACGGCAGTTTCCATACAGATGGCGGATCTGTTGGCGAGCCCGGGTCGCAGTTTCGACCCCGGGGCGTGACAGATTAGGGTGGTATCAGAGCCTAGGAATATAGGTCGTTGAGGACTTAGTGACCCTAGGCTATTGGTTGGACAGTAGGATGACTGTCGTGAGAGACGTGATTTTAGCGAGAGTCCTGATTGAGTTTGTACCTCCCCCGAGGGATTGGGGCGAGTGATTTTACATGTTTATTCTCTAAAGTGATTATGTTGGCTGCAGACAACATAATACTTTAGAACGGTTAACATGTTATAGACTTTCGCTTGATTGGGTCGAGAGTGTTTGTGGTTTGGTTGGCCGTGACTGTTCTTCTTGTTGGCCCTGTGATGCCGTGCAGCGGCGAGGGCGTGTTTGACCTTGGATGAGGAGCCCGAACAGCGGGGTGCTGAATGGACAGAGCAGAGCGAGGTCTGCGAGTTACGGGCCCAGGTAGCTCAGTTGTTTAGGCGACGCGGCGCCAGGAAGAGAACACGGAGCGCCTGATGCGCATGTTTGAGCAGAGAGTATCGTTTGAGGTATCGCCGTAGTACCTCCAGCCGCGACATCGTCGACTTCGGCCCCGTTGGCACTGTGAGTAGTGCGGGAGCAGCGAGAGATTGCTGATTGATAGTCGTGCATCCGCCAGTTCCATCCCCTACAGATTTCAGGGCGGAGTTGGAACCTTGGGAGGCCGGGAACTGGATTACTGCCATGGAAAAGTTGGCTGAGGACTTGTTCATCTAGGAGAAGCATCAGGTGCCCTTAGTTGCGCACTTTTGGATAGGGACGCCGTGTGTTGGTGGCGTCGAGTCTGTCCCGTTGGACCATCAGGCGGTTGAGGATTTGGAGCGAGTTTCTATGATTGTTGAGCAGAGTGCCCCATGTCGCCCAGGATGAGGCCCAGGAGATTGATCATGTTTGAGAGGGGACTGCTTCGAGATGTTATCATTTTGGATATTCTCGACGAGCGACTTCAGATGCGGCGGTTGTGCATGCCCGATGGATTGACTGAGGTCTGTGATCATGTCCGAGAGGGACGGAGAGCGAGGGACTAGCTCCAGAGATAGATGTCCAGTATCGCCTGATTTTGGGATAGTCGAGTGGATCGAGGTTGCCATGATTCCAGTCACAGGATCATGAGTCTCAGAGAAGACAGAGACTAAGAGGTTCTCGACAGTCGAGGCACCAACAGCAGTATTCGTATGATTGTGTCTTTTGTGGTGAGCCGCATTCATCGCCATAGAGTGACTTTAGGGAAAGGGCGATGCTTTTCTTGTGGATAGTCAGGGCATTTCAGGCAGAGTGTCCCAGCGTGGTGCTCTTGGATTGCCGCTTGCGACGGCACCCCATTACTCCTACAGGAGATAGAGGTTCATCCGACTTACCGGTAGGCTGATTGAGCCGAGATGCCGAGGCAGATTGAGCGATGGCCACCAGCATCTAGTGGATGAAATGGTGTAGTTGGTTGGAGGACGCCAGGATAGTGGAGGGCGTCTTACCAGGTGTGGTTTTCTTATGGTCATCGGAGTTAGAGCATGTTGATGCCAACACCGCTGGTGTGTGCGTTACTAGAGCAAAGATAGCTGCGTGTGGGCCGGAGGTGGGACTGTTGGCTTGTGCACGTGAGGATCAGGTTCCAGATCACGTATAGCACATGGATGAGTGTTGCCAGTCCTGCCAGTGCAGATAATACCTTGGATTTGATCCTAGAGTTGTTAGTCCTACATCAGCTCCGAGATGTTGATATAAGGTTGGATAGGGATTGGTTATCCCAATGTTGTGCTATCTTGGATTGTCGAGAGTGGACAATGACCCTCCGTGGACCTGGCCAGGAGGAGTGTGGTTATAGAGGATGCTAGAGCACGGCAGAGGTTGAGTCGTGGTCGTGTCGCTTTGCTAGCGACGGTAGAAGAGGTGCCTACTGCAGCACCGGGACTAAAGGAATATCTTTATCGCCTGTGTGATCCCGGACAGGAGTTTACCTGGTCTGATGTTGATGCCGCCGTTTAGTGAGACTGAGATCGAGATAGTGATCGACGTGGTTTGGAAACCGCGCCGACTTCGGCAGCTTCTCTTGGAGTATCACTCGTGAGCCAGTGAGAGAGCTGTTAGTGCAGCTGCGGATCCGAGGGATCGAGAGGTCTGGGTGACCCCATGCCACGTCGTGAGGATACGACAGTGAGGATCCGAGAGATCAGTTTTTTGGATGTGTTGCCACGCCGTTGATACACGGTGGTGATGCCACGCCGTTGATACACGGTGGTGATGCCACGCCGTTGATACACGGTGGTGATGCCATGCCGTTGGTATACGGCAGTGATGCCACGTTGTGAGTGCACAACGGTGAGAGTGCTGTGACGATTCGAGCACAGTTAGATTTGGGTCGTGTTGGGTTGATGCCTTGCGGGACATTGAAGGCTTTGTGGAACCCTACAGCTGAGGGCTGTGCCAGATTGAGTCTGAACCCGATAGAGACATTTTGAGCTTACAGTGAGGTCAAGCGGATTGACTAAGGCCCTGCGGCCTTTTGGATTTGAGGACTTGTGTGTTCCGGCGGTACTTGGACCGGGCAGTAGAATCAGTGTGAGTTTGAGCTCTACAGTGAGTTGCCGTGCTAGTAGTTGAGTTAAATTTATACAAGGCTAGTTGATTGATTATATCGGATTTGGTTTCCGAGATGAGTTTAAGCACGAGGAGCACTTAAGGATAGTGCTGCAACTTCTATGAGAAGAAGTTGATGCCGAGTTGTAAGAGAATTTGCTCTTAGACTTCGGAAGATTTTGTGGTTAGGCCATGTTATTACAGCCGCAGGAGTGACAGTGGACCCGGCGAAGAGTGTTGCCGTTTAGGTTCGGCTTGGACCCATGATAGTGACAGAGGTCCAGAGTTGTGGATTAAGCAGTGCCAGCATAACCTTGAGGAGTTCAAGCTGTGGATGGTATTAACATCATTGTGAATAGTTGCTTGAGATAGAGAGAGATTTGAGATATCTATCGATCCTAGAACCTGAGGTACTGGGTTACTCAGAAGGAATTTGATTTGAGGCAATGCCGGTGGATAGAGTTAATAAGGATGTATGATTGAGCTTACAGTAACGTCCCGACAAAGACAAGTGGTCGCAGCTGCCTTGAATAGGCGAGCGGTACAGTTTTGGAGTAGGAGGGTTACTTAGCGGATGCCGCTGAAAGAGTAAGTGAGACGAATTGAGATTAAGGTGGTGTTCCCTAGGAAAGTGGCAAAACTTGTGTTTTGGACTCGTAACCCACTCCGTTGGACAGGATTAGAGAGGGAACTTCTTAGTGAATGCAGCGGGAGTACTGAAGTACAAGGACCGCATCTGTGTACCCGTGGATTCCGAGATCCGAAAGCTGATTTTGAGAGTTAGGGGTTGAGTGTTGTTCCCGATGTTGGACTTCTTACCCTGTGGATGGAGGTAAGAATGCATTTGTGAAGCTCTCAGCATTGTGGTTGCTGAGGAGCAACGGAAAAGTTATGCCAATTGGAGGCAGAGAGTTTTGGTGACTTCTGGAAATCACTATCCGCAGAAATGTGTAGATTTGAGATTTCGCGGGAAGTTAAGTCCGCGAATTATTGGCATATTCGAGGAGTTAGAGCGCATTGGATCAGTTGTTCACCGAGTTGCGCTACCGCCATGGTTTGGCAAGTACCCACGAGGACGTTGGTGTATCCGTTCTGAGGGAAGTATGGATTGGATCCCTTGTATGATTTGGATTTCGCTTCTTTGGAGTCAGACGAGGATTTGGGCTATCAGAAGCGACCGGTGCGAATTCTTGCTCGAGAGACGAGAGAATTGCGCAACCGGATCTTACCTTTGATAAAGGTCTTATGGAGTCATCATGAGGAGCGAGAGGCCACTTGAGAGCCGGACGATGAGTTGAGGATCTCCTATCCCCACTTGTTTGAGTCACCCTCCTGAGTTTTGGATTTTGGAGGTTTCGAGGACGAAACCTTTTTAAGGAGGGGAGAGTGTAGAGTACCGGAGCTTCGGGCAGTGTGCCGACTCCACGTGGCAGCGTGGTATTGTGGAAATACCTTCAGCAGGTTCTGATTTCGTTTACAGGATGGTTCGGGTGGTCCCGGAGCGACGCAGAAGCTTTTTGTTAGAAAAGTGAGTTAGCGTCGGCTTGAGAGCTTGCGGGCCGAGCATCGGATTCATGGATGGGTTTGATGGAATTGATTGGGATTTTGAGCTAATTTCCATCCTTTCTCTCCCTCTCTCCCTGTGCTCTCGGGTGCAAGCAGGGAGGTTACTGCGCAAATCCGAGGTTTTGTCTGCTCCATGCGCGCGTGTGAGGGACCCTTTTGAGCTGAGCAGAGGCATGCTGGGACCTTTGGGAGTGTGATAGAGGATTGATCGGAGCTCCGTGGATTTTTCCGACGCGCGGCGGCGCGCGCGCGCGTGAGAGGCGCAGTGCAGTTTCATCAGTTTTTCGTCCGTTTCTTCACCGATTTCGGCGCGGCCTTCGGAAAGCATTTGAGGTGGCTTGGAATTTCTTCAAGATGTGTGGAATGCCCTCTAAAGCTATTTGAATGCATGTTGATCATGTTTAGCTTAATTATTTGCATAGCTGGTAAATCTGATAGTTGCCTAGAAAATTGTAGGAATACAATTGCAAGCCCCAGATATTTTTAGCATGATCTAGAAGTGATTTGACACTAGACTGCATGTTTAGTTGGCTTTATATTGGCATCTGAACCGTTTTAAAAATCGTCGGAACTGTTTTAAGGAAAACTGGGTTTTGAAAATAGTTTTAAAACATTGAGATCTTCCCGAGGGGTTGAGTAGGTTCAGGATGCATGTGTTCTCGTGCCAGAGGGCCGAGTGGATTTTTAGAGCATTATGAGATGACTTTCTAGTGTCATGAGAGAGTTTTGAGATACTTGAGTTCGCGGGGTATTGAGGATGTATTCCCTGATTGGGTTACTCTAGATCATGGGTCGTGTTCTGATTTAGTGGTGGAGATGGTTCTCCCACTTAGCCTTGAGAGTTTTGGGGGCTCTGGCAGATCGAGTCGTGGAGGTTTCCCGACTCAGCCACGGGGCGTGCATTATCAGATTGAGTCGTTGAGGGTTCTCCGACATAGCTGTGAGAGTGTTGGGCTTTCCTATTCGAGTCGTGGAGTCTTTCTACGACTGAGTATGCTTGTTGAGCATTGAGATCCGATCTGTTTGATCGTGTATTTTAGCCTTGAGTCGTTGAGGGTTCTCCGACATAGCTGTGAGAGTGTTTGGGCTTTTCTGTTCGAGTCGTGGAGTCTTCCTCCGACTGAGTTATGCTAGTTGAGCATTGAGATCCGATCTGTTTGATCGTGGATTATAGCCTGCTGAGCCTGGCTTTTTATGCCAGTTTTGAGATACTTGAGATACTTGAGATACTTGAGTTCGGTGGGGTCGCTCCCCTCGAGCTACGCCCCGGGTGCGATGATGATACCGAGCCTGACGAGGCTGCGATGTGATTACTGAGATGGTCCTAGAGGGACACCCTACGTAAGTCCGTTCCTCCGGGATGTGCGGCAGTGGATGCCTACGTAAGTCCGTTCCTACGGGATGCGCGGCAGTAGATGAGCGCAGGCTTGTTTGACTGGTCCAAAGAGGGACAGTCATTGGGATTGGGTGATATGTGTGAGTGAGTTTCATAGCATGTTCCTAGATGAGTTTTTCCTTTGAGCATGATACTTGAGGCATGTTAGTAGTGAGGGTGTATGCATAGCAGGATCAGAGTTGAGTTTTCTTGAGCATGATGTAGTATATGCTAGTTGTAGTTCCTTTCCTGCTTTCAGCTTTTATCTATCTATCTATCTGCATACCTGTCTGTTGTGCCTCCAGTAGACTTAGTGGGCATACCGTGGATATTGAGACGGTACCCACTGGGAACTACCTTTGCAGTAGTTCTCACACCCGCTGCGGTGACAGGTTCCTGTGGTAGCTGTTCCGGCTTGGTTCGCGCGGAGGCAGCTGATCGAGGTGAGGACGTGGCCGTTTAGTTCCTTACCAGCACTGAGAGTCAGAGGTAGATGTACCTTGGGTATTTTATGTGTCACGCCCCGGGGTCGAAACTGCGACCCGGGCTCGCCAACAGATCCGCCACCTATGCGGAACCCCGCATAAGCGAAGCGTCCATCCTGCAAAGTACCATCTAACGACTAAACAGATATCAGAGCTGAAGAAAAACTGCTGTAATAAAAACCTGAATCACTGTACAACTGAAAAATAAAAGTACAATATCAATCTCCCAAAAATAATAATACAATAATCTGATCCACCGAAACTGTAATACAAGTAAAAGCCACCTATACAACATCTATAAATCCAAAAAGGGAGATAACTAAAATAATAAAATACAACCGAGTACAGTGAAACCCACAATCCGGGTTGGTACATCTATCCCACTGTAGGAAACAACACTGGTAGGGATCTATCTCGCAACTCCCTCGCCTCGAACCGTCAACCGAAGATCCGCAACTCCCGCAGCAGACACTGCAAAACAAAGGGAGGAAAGGGGAAGAACAACAATGGGGGTGAGAACCACTAGTAAAACCAGTAGCCTCCCCTGTGGGTAAAGCCTCAAACCCCGACGTACCCACAAGTCTACCAGAGGCAAGAAAAATAATAAGAGAGGTGGTAAGCTATAAACAGAACTACTGATAAAAGAGAGCTACCACTAAAATGCCTCTAAAATGCCCAGCTAAAAGAATAGCTAAAAGTATGCCTGAGAAAGTCAAAGCCTGCCTGACCAAACCCAATCAATACACCAGTAAACACTGGTACTGCCTGCTCTGTCATCAATCTCACGAACTCAGGGTCTCCACTGCCCAAATGACCGGAACCCAACACGGTCTGACCGGCACCCAACACGGTCTAAAGCCTACTCCGGAGTGGCACTCGAGGGGAGCGACCCACACGAGTAAAGTATCTCAGTATCCAGTAACATAAGTATCATAAGTCAGCAGGACTGGATCAAGACTCTAAGTAAGTGGGAAAAACCATCCACTAAGGAAGCCGGATCCCTCACCTCCAATCTGATGTAATAATAATAACCCGGTCAACCGCCCACAGTTCGCGGTTGCCGCAATCCTTGCCATCAGGCCCTGCCTGTCCCAAATCCCCAGAAACCTGACTACACTATCCCAAACTCCCTGCTCGCACCCGAGCCACAAATACCCAGAGTCTAAAATGAAAAGGAGAAAAGTATAAAGCATGGTTTCTCCTAAGTCAAGTCCAACATGATAGTGTAGCAGAAAAATGTGGCCTATCTAGATGACCATACAAGCATGAAGATGTCCCAAGATGATGTAAAGTAAACAGGTGTCGATGTTCTTACATTTATTAGAGTATGCTATCCAAATTACATAATCAATCTCATAAAGGATTGGATGTTAACATAGCATACATCAAGTCTACACAAGTATGCACCTTTCACATTTGGAAATAAAGTGAGAATAGTATCCAACATGGTTTTCACCAAACATGAATCAGGAGATAAATGACAATCATTACTTTCATAAAGAGTGAATCTCACATAGATAGATCAAGATTAATGTAGTCAGTTATTCTCACACAAACCACTAACCACCCTCAAATGAAACATCCATTCACATATAGACTTGCCAAAGATCATTTAACATTACTTGAATATGGTCATTCAATCCACTATCACCAATGAATAGACTAAGGTTCAACAACTTTTATTGATCTCACCTAGGTTGCACATAGGATCTACCAACAACATCCCATCTCATTTGTAGGAATTAGGAGTCATTAACAAAGCTTAGTCTCATAAGGAATAGGCCTCATCTCACAATGATAATCATCTTTTTATGAGTGAATTAAGAGTCAAAAGCATAGGTCATTCGCACATCAACTAGATCAATAATCAACATCAACACCCATTTTCTCATAAGCTAGATCGAAGATCAATCAATTAATTATTCTCACATAGATAGGTTACAAATCACATCTATGCCCAACCTCAT
Source organism: Tillandsia leiboldiana (assembly GCA_029204045.2). Taxonomy (NCBI): domain Eukaryota; kingdom Viridiplantae; phylum Streptophyta; class Magnoliopsida; order Poales; family Bromeliaceae; genus Tillandsia; species Tillandsia leiboldiana. The sequence goes on from CM055068.1 coordinate 13,754,533, forward strand.
ACATTTTAGGTTAAAGATCGACAACTATAATTCAAATCACAAAGTGGAGACTAAGAATCACCAAACCAACTACTCTCACATAAACCATTCTCAAATAAATCAACCAAGCCCTTCTCACATAAGCAACCAAGCACTTGTCACATAATCCCCTCAAGTCCTCACATAAATCAACCAACCATTCACATATAACTATCACCATCATTCTCACATAATTATATTAACCATTTATCACAAGGTATAGGTTGAAGATTAATTTCCCAATTACCCTCACATAGCATAGGTTTAAGGATGATCACTTAATAATCAACTTCATATGAGATGATGCACATCAATCAAACTATTCATTCACTTATGTATACAATGAGGATCAATTAACTTAATCGAAACATGGATATTCAAACACATCACACCAAGGGGAAGAGAACAACAATCAACTATGCCATGGGGAAAACCAATAGCCCGAGTGGGTAAATCGTTGTTTTCGGCAAAGCACAACCACCCACCTGAAACTTGACGATCCGCTGCCCGCTGTAGCCCAGATTTGGCGTGAGTAATCTTTATCCTCCCAGGAGACCGATGCCATGAAAATCATCCAAATCCGCCTCACGGATTGGGCGCAATCACTGAAACAATGCATACTGCGCACTCAAAATCCAGAATTTCAGCAAGTGCAACAAGATTAAATAAAAGGTATGTGCAACCTCAAATACCTCAAAATGAAGTCTCCAACAGTAAAACAAAGATCTCCTCTTTCATACAAATATCTTCCAGTCCTCAAAAACCCACCATTAATTTCCCTTAACATTCAAATGAAGCAAAATCACAATGCTGTCCAAAAACTGCTAACATAAACTTGTTAGCATTTCCAAGCTTAATTAGAGGCTTTTCCAAAGGGATTTATCCACAGATCACAAAAGAGAATTTGCTCACCTTGAAGTTAAGAAGAGGTAACAACTTGAATTTCTGAAAAAGACCTTATATCCACAAAGTTATCTGCATTCCAAGGTGCATTGCTCAAATCAAAACTAAAACAGGGACTGCAGTAATCCATAAAATAGCACTTGAAAAGATCATTAATTTTACCTAACCAAACGTGCTCCAAATCCTGCAAGAGAGGTACCATTGGATTCCTTGTCGAGAGTAGATACAAATTGAGTTAAAGAACTCCAATTTTCATGCTCGGATGAAGGAGAAAACCCATAAATACTTTGAACTATCCACCAAGTTCCATCTGTACACGAATGCAGCAAGGTGCTCCAAAGATCATGCATAAACCCTAATAAAAACTCAGATCTGGGGAAAATGGTGCATACCAATATTGTAGATCTTCGAGTTCTAGAAATTGCCCCGCAAAAATCATCCAAATATTCCCATCCTACTGCCCAGAAAGGCCAAAACACTGAGAACTGTTCAGGATTCCAGACTGAAATGAAGGGTTCCAAAGATGGCCTTAAAACTCTATCAAAACATGAGATCTGAGGGGAGAGTTGAATACAAAAATTGTAGCCTTACCTCTTGTGAGAATGTAGAACCAAAACTGAGCTCAAAATTCCAAGAAATGAGTCCTGGGGAACTTTCGCACTGAAATGCGACGGGAAGGTCCACCAATCAGCAACAATGGTGGTACTTGCCTCATGGAGAAGATGATGGTGATGAAGCCCCTTTTGTCCATCTCTTTGCTGATGAAGATGAAGGAGGTGATGAAGATGCTCTGCCTGTGAAGTCCTCCAAAGAAAACCAAGCTCAAAGAAGGAGGAAGGAGGAAGAAGAAGAAGAAGAAGAAGAGAAGAAGAAGGAGAAGGGATTAAAATCCCTTCTCACTCCCTCTCTCTCACTCGGACAATCAACAGCGGGGGGGGGGGGGAAGGATCCGGACACGTGGCGGCCATCCGGGCCGCCACGTCCCCCGGTTGGGCCGCCCGGATCAAGCCACGCGGCCTGATCCGGGTGGCCACGGCGCCGCCCAGTGGGCGCGCGCCGCGTGTCCCCACGCGGGGACCGCACTGCGGCGCCCACGTGCGTGCGGTGGCGGGCCAATTGCGGCCCGCCACGCGTCCCGCTGGCGCATCCCATGGGCCGGGTGTCCTGCGCCGGCCCAATGGGGTGCCGACACGTGGCACCCCGGTCTACAGCCCGCCATGCACCCGAAAGTATCCCCGAAACTTCCGGTTGCCCGTTTTCCCTCGTCCGGACTCCGAAAAATACAACCAAGCAGTCGATTTCCAACGTTTTTCCGCGCTGAATCCAAATACGAAGTCCATTTTGCAAGAATCCATTTCTAAAAATTTACGGGGGCATCCGAACACACTAACTCGATCCATTTTTCGCGCTGAGTCCGGTTTTGAAGTCCGATTTGCGTGCAAAGCCTCCACACTCAACAAAAGGCTTCCAGAAGCTGCCGAACCAACAGTAATCCTTACGTGGGAATTTCGGGTCCTCACATCCTCCCCCACTAAAAGAAAGTTTCGTCCTCGAAACTAACACAACTCAAAAGGAGTCTCAAATCAAAAGGGCAAATATCCAACATCCTCGTCACCAGCTCTCAAAGCGTCACTCGCTTCCCGTGGTTATTCCCCAACAACATCCACCACCGGTACGGCATGGCCTAGTTGCGCCGTTTCTCATTTCTCGAGCCAGAATCCACAACGGCGTCTCACGTACTCCAGACACTCACAGGTCTCCAGTGGAGCGAGTCGAACATCAACGGGGAATCCGAACACATCGCCCCAAGCTGAGTCATGGAAAACATCAAGGATTCCAACATGTCACGGGGAAAAGAAGAAGCAACAGATAACCACTAATCCTCAACACCCCCAAAATCTCCTCCTCAAAACCAACTGATTCAAGAAACCTGAAGTACACCCACGCAATTCCATATAAAAGGGAGTCCAATGTCAGACACATCGACAACCACAACCCATGTTTGCCTCAACAGTCCACACAGCGCCAGCTGTGGAATCATCCAACTCAACCCCAGACAGCTTTCCTGCTCCAGGTATCTGCCAACACAGTGGCCCTGTCGGGGTGATCCAGAATGCTCAAAAGTAAACCAACGGTAACTCCATCGCCACCATGGGAGGCATCGCTATAACTCGCAAGTCCATTACCCCGCACTAACGATGCAAAAGTCGGTGCTGATATCAGTGTCAGTATCCATTAGCTATGCTCTCCTGGCACTGCCAAGTCCAAGAAGCTCCTCACCTTGACAATAATTGTCGACCTCGGCCAATTTCCAAATGGTATCTATATTGGCCGGATTTCCACCGCCGCCCCTACGGCTAACACAATGTGACCCACGAAGGTGAGCTTCATAAGCTAAAACTTGTATCTCAATAACTTGGCATACAACTTCACCCACACAGGCACGGTAGCACATCCCCAAGTGCCCCTCGTGCTCCTAGTCGCTCTGGGGGTAAATCAAATATCTTCGGGGAACACCACTCCCAATCTGTCCAAGTACATCTGGAACACACGATTCATCAGATCTTGAAGACAACAGGGCATTAATTATTCCATTTGGCCCACTGTGCGCTCATAATGCCCCTACCGAATCCTGAATGCCATCTAGGCAAAATCCTTGGCTGTCTGATTCCAAGTAGGTACTCGCATCATACAATAACTGTCGGAGTATGACCCCAAAAAAAAGGTTCTAGATACCACCCGGACCTGTCTACACTCGAACCACAAAAGGACCCTCACAGCCGTGTATCAACGACGTGGCATCACCACCGTGTACCCACGGCGTGGCACTAGGTCAAACAGAACCCTCGATCCATCAGATCCTGCAACTGCGCCATCAGCTCTCTCAGCTCTACTGGCGATATCCAATGAGGTGCTGTCAAGGGTGGCGCGGTTCCCCGAACCACGTCAAACGCAATCTCTATCTCCCTAACCGGCGGCATTATCAACAGCTCAGGTGAAATCACACCCGGGATTTTATGGGCAACAGAGATATCCTTAAGTCCTGGTGCCGCCGTAAGCACCTCTCACACTGTCGCTAAAACCTGTGTGCTCTAACAATCTCAATCACAGGGTCAAAATACCGAACTGCCACTATTACCAATAAATCTGTCGGTAACTCGTAGTCTCAGCTGCACTAGACATGACCCACAAGCCTCCTCCACATGCACAACACTAACAGGAACCTGTACCTCAAGTGCACGTGGTAACAAATCTGCCTCTAGTCCATGCAGGAATGCAATATGCTCTAACTCCGACTGCTGTGATGAAATCACACCTGCGACGACTCAATCCACTACCGTGGCGCCCTCCAACCGGGTGGCACAGATTCATCCGCTCGATACAAATGGTCATCGCTCAGTCTGCCAGAAAAATCACGACTAATCACAAAGGGAGCATGACCTCTGTCTCTGCTCACACTGAGGCGACTGATACGGTCCTCCGCAGATAGCAAATCCACGCTACCGGTGCGCTACTCTGATATAGATGCTGATACAGCCATCGGGGTCTACCCGATCTCTGGCGTCTCGGGAACTCGTTATCCTGGAAAAAGAAATCAGAAATGCCTCTGCCGGCCAATCTGTCCTCCAAAGGCTCCGACTCAATCTTACGAGTCGGGGTGGTTCATCTGCCAAATCTGGCTGAATAGATCGATCATGTCCCCTCAGCTCACCAGCTATCAACTATCCACCCTGCCTCGGTGCCTCGACACTAAACATTGGCACAGAGGGGGCTACTCGCTCCATCGGTGCCACAGAAATCCCTACCACAGAGGATACTGCAACCGGGTGGTCTCAGAAGGAAGAACTGTCGAGCTGCCCGCTGCTCCGACAACTGTATCATCCTATCCGCTGCTCACTCTGCCGCCGATATGCCACTGCCAATCCTGTCATCTGGGTCCGGAGCTCTCTGACCTCAATCTGGGTATCCGGCCCGAAACTGCCTATCCTGGCCCACAAGCTGCAATAGGGTGCACACGGGTCAGAACTCTGCGTCAGGGCGACATCGCTCACTGCGACAAACCACACAACAGAACACACAACAAGCACTCGACCCAATCCAGCGAAAGTCTAAGACATGTCACCCATTCCATAACATTATGTTGTCTGCAGCCAACATAATCGCTTAGGAGAATAAACATGCCAGTCGCTCGTCCCGTCCCTTGGGAGAGGTATAAAACTCAATCAGGACTCTCGCTATAAGTCACGACTCTCTCGTAGTCATCCTAAGGTCCAACCACAAGCCTAGGGTTTCTATGTCCATAATGACCTACATCCTAGGCTCTGATACCACTCTAATCTGTCACGCCCCGGGGTCGAAACTGCGACCCGGGCTCGCCAACAGATCCGCCACCTATGCGGAACCCCGCATAAGCGAAGCGTCCAACCTGCAAAGTACCATCTAACGACTAAACAGATATCAGAGCTGAAGAAAAACTGCTGTAATAAAAACCTGAATCACTGTACAACTGAAAAATAAAAGTACAATATCAATCTCCCAAAAATAATAATACAATAATCTGATCCACCGAAACTGTAATACAAGTAAAAGCCACCTATACAACATCTATAAATCCAAAAAGGGAGATAACTAAAATAATAAAATACAACCGAGTACAGTGAAACCCACAATCCGGGTTGGTACATCTATCCCACTGTAGGAAACAACACTGGTAGGGATCTATCTCGCGACTCCCTCGCCTCGAACCGTCAACCGAAGATCCGCAACTCCCGCAGCAGACACTGCAAAACAAAGGGAGGAAAGGGGAAGAACAACAATGGGGGTGAGAACCACTAGTAAAACCAGTAGCCTCCCCTGTGGGTAAAGCCTCAAACCCCGACGTACCCACAAGTCTACCAGAGGCAAGAAAAATAATAAGAGAGGTGGTAAGCTATAAACAGAACTACTGATAAAAGAGAGCTACCACTAAAATGCCTCTAAAATGCCCAGCTAAAAGAATAGCTAAAAGTATGCCTGAGAAAGTCAAAGCCTGCCTGACCAAACCCAATCAATACACCAGTAAACACTGGTACTGCCTGCTCTGTCATCAATCTCACGAACTCAGGGTCTCCACTGCCCAAATGACCGGAACCCAACACGGTCTGACCGGCACCCAACACGGTCTAAAGCCTACTCCGGAGTGGCACTCGAGGGGAGCGACCCACACGAGTAAAGTATCTCAGTATCCAGTAACATAAGTATCATAAGTCAGCAGGACTGGATCAAGACTCTAAGTAAGTGGGAAAAACCATCCACTAAGGAAGCCGGATCCCTCACCTCCAATCTGATGTAATAATAATAACCCGGTCAACCGCCCACAGTTCGCGGTTGCCGCAATCCTTGCCATCAGGCCCTGCCTGTCCCAAATCCCCAGAAACCTGACTACACTATCCCAAACTCCCTGCTCGCACCCGAGCCACAAATACCCAGAGTCTAAAATGAAAAGGAGAAAAGTATAAAGCATGGTTTCTCCTAAGTCAAGTCCAACATGATAGTGTAGCAGAAAAATGTGGCCTATCTAGATGACCATACAAGCATGAAGATGTCCCAAGATGATGTAAAGTAAACAGGTGTCGATGTTCTTACATTTATTAGAGTATGCTATCCAAATTACATAATCAATCTCATAAAGGATTGGATGTTAACATAGCATACATCAAGTCTACACAAGTATGCACCTTTCACATTTGGAAATAAAGTGAGAATAGTATCCAACATGGTTTTCACCAAACATGAATCAGGAGATAAATGACAATCATTACTTTCATAAAGAGTGAATCTCACATAGATAGATCAAGATTAATGTAGTCAGTTATTCTCACACAAACCACTAACCACCCTCAAATGAAACATCCATTCACATATAGACTTGCCAAAGATCATTTAACATTACTTGAATATGGTCATTCAATCCACTATCACCAATGAATAGACTAAGGTTCAACAACTTTTATTGATCTCACCTAGGTTGCACATAGGATCTACCAACAACATCCCATCTCATTTGTAGGAATTAGGAGTCATTAACAAAGCTTAGTCTCATAAGGAATAGGCCTCATCTCACAATGATAATCATCTTTTTATGAGTGAATTAAGAGTCAAAAGCATAGGTCATTCGCACATCAACTAGATCAATAATCAACATCAACACCCATTTTCTCATAAGCTAGATCGAAGATCAATCAATTAATTATTCTCACATAGATAGGTTACAAATCACATCTATGCCCAACCTCATACATTTTAGGTTAAAGATCGACAACTATAATTCAAATCACAAAGTGGAGACTAAGAATCACCAAACCAACTACTCTCACATAAACCATTCTCAAATAAATCAACCAAGCCCTTCTCACATAAGCAACCAAGCACTTGTCACATAATCCCCTCAAGTCCTCACATAAATCAACCAACCATTCACATATAACTATCACCATCATTCTCACATAATTATATTAACCATTTATCACAAGGTATAGGTTGAAGATTAATTTCCCAATTACCCTCACATAGCATAGGTTTAAGGATGATCACTTAATAATCAACTTCATATGAGATGATGCACATCAATCAAACTATTCATTCACTTATGTATACAATGAGGATCAATTAACTTAATCGAAACATGGATATTCAAACACATCACACCAAGGGGAAGAGAACAACAATCAACTATGCCATGGGGAAAACCAATAGCCCGAGTGGGTAAATCGTTGTTTTCGGCAAAGCACAACCACCCACCTGAAACTTGACGATCCGCTGCCCGCTGTAGCCCAGATTTGGCGTGAGTAATCTTTATCCTCCCAGGAGACCGATGCCATGAAAATCATCCAAATCCGCCTCACGGATTGGGCGCAATCACTGAAACAATGCATACTGCGCACTCAAAATCCAGAATTTCAGCAAGTGCAACAAGATTAAATAAAAGGTATGTGCAACCTCAAATACCTCAAAATGAAGTCTCCAACAGTAAAACAAAGATCTCCTCTTTCATACAAATATCTTCCAGTCCTCAAAAACCCACCATTAATTTCCCTTAACATTCAAATGAAGCAAAATCACAATGCTGTCCAAAAACTGCTAACATAAACTTGTTAGCATTTCCAAGCTTAATTAGAGGCTTTTCCAAAGGGATTTATCCACAGATCACAAAAGAGAATTTGCTCACCTTGAAGTTAAGAAGAGGTAACAACTTGAATTTCTGAAAAAGACCTTATATCCACAAAGTTATCTGCATTCCAAGGTGCATTGCTCAAATCAAAACTAAAACAGGGACTGCAGTAATCCATAAAATAGCACTTGAAAAGATCATTAATTTTACCTAACCAAACGTGCTCCAAATCCTGCAAGAGAGGTACCATTGGATTCCTTGTCGAGAGTAGATACAAATTGAGTTAAAGAACTCCAATTTTCATGCTCGGATGAAGGAGAAAACCCATAAATACTTTGAACTATCCACCAAGTTCCATCTGTACACGAATGCAGCAAGGTGCTCCAAAGATCATGCATAAACCCTAATAAAAACTCAGATCTGGGGAAAATGGTGCATACCAATATTGTAGATCTTCGAGTTCTAGAAATTGCCCCGCAAAAATCATCCAAATATTCCCATCCTACTGCCCAGAAAGGCCAAAACACTGAGAACTGTTCAGGATTCCAGACTGAAATGAAGGGTTCCAAAGATGGCCTTAAAACTCTGTCAAAACATGAGATCTGAGGGGAGAGTTGAATACAAAAATTGTAGCCTTACCTCTTGTGAGAATGTAGAACCAAAAATGAGCTCAAAATTCCAAGAAATGAGTCCTGGGGAATTTTCGCACTGAAATGCGACGGGAAGGTCCACCAATCAGCAACAATGGTGGTACTTGCCTCATGGAGAAGATGATGGTGATGAAGCCCCTTTTGTCCATCTCTTTGCTGATGAAGATGAAGGAGGTGATGAAGATGCTCTGCCTGTGAAGTCCTCCAAAGAAAACCAAGCTCAAAGAAGGAGGAAGGAGGAAGAAGAAGAAGAAGAAGAAGAGAAGAAGAAGGAGAAGGGATTAAAATCCCTTCTCACTCCCTCTCTCTCACTCGGACAATCAACAGCGGGGGGGGGGGAAGGATCCGGACACGTGGCGGCCATCCGGGCCGCCACGTCGCCCGGTTGGGCCGCCCGGATCAAGCCACGCGGCCTGATCCGGGTGGCCACGGCGCCGCCCAGTGGGCGCGCGCCGCGTGTCCCCACGCGGGGACCGCACTGCGGCGCCCACGTGCGTGCGGTGGCGGGCCAATTGCGGCCCGCCACGCGTCCCGCTGGCGCATCCCATGGGCCGGGTGTCCTGCGCCGGCCCAATGGGGTGCCGACACGTGGCACCCCGGTCTACAGCCCGCCATGCACCCGAAAGTATCCCCGAAACTTCCGGTTGCCCGTTTTCGCTCGTCCGGACTCCGAAAAATACAACCAAGCAGTCGATTTCCAACGTTTTTCCGCGCTGAATCCAAATACGAAGTCCATTTTGCAAGAATCCATTTCTAAAAATTTACGGGGGCATCCGAACACACTAACTCGATCCATTTTTCGCGCTGAGTCCGGTTTTGAAGTCCGATTTGCGCGCAAAGCCTCCACACTCAACAAAAGGCTTCCAGAAGCTGCCGAACCAACAGTAATCCTTACGTGGGAATTTCGGGTCCTCACATTATGACTCCACTTTTGTACTGGACATTCTGAGAGATCAGTGAGGATTCTTGTACTTTTGTAGCTGAGAGACCTTGTATCGAGATTTTTATTATATCAGATGTTCAGTGGATTTCTGTAGCTATTTGGTTTTCTTTCAGCTCTGATACATTATAGCTATAGATCTGACTTGCAGGGTAGACGCTTCGTCTGTACGGCAGTTTCCGTACAGATGGCGGATCTGTTGGCGAGCCCGGGTCGCAGTTTCGACCCCGGGGCGTGACAATCGGTCTCCTGGGAGGATAAGGATTACTCACGCCAAATTTCAACTACAGCGGGCAGCGGATCGTCAAGTTTCAGGTGGGTGGTTGTGCTTTGCCGAAAACATCGATTTACCCACTCGGGCTATTGGTTTCCCTCATGGCATTGTGGTTGATGTTCTCTTCTCCTCGGTATAATATGCTTGGATATCCATGTTTAGATTAAGTTAATTGATTCTCAGTGTATACATGAGTGAATGAATAGTTTGATTGATGTTGTATTATCTCATATGAAGTTGATTATAAGTGATCATCCTTTAACCTATGTTATGTGAGGGTAATTGGGAAATTAATCTTTAGCCTACACTTTGTGATGAATGGTTAACCTAATTATGTTGAATGATGGTGATAGTTATATGTAAATGATTTTAGTTGATTTATGTGAAGGATATGGTTGCTATGTAGGAAGGGATTGTTATGACTTTATGTGAATGTCATATGGCCTAGGTGTGAATGGCTATCCAAGGTAAGTGAGGGTGATCTTATTAAATGATTCTTGACTTATCTACGTGAGAAAAATTGACCCGGTAGATTTTCCTTCTACATCTTGTGATATTTACCATAATGGTTGATCCTTAGACTATTTTGCGTGAGATTGTGTATTGTGAATGGTCGGCGATTTAGCCTATGTGGAAATAAATGTTGTTGGTGGATTCTATGTGCATCCTATGTGAGAACAATAAAAGTTGTTGAACCTTAGTCTATTCATTGGTGATAGTGGATTGAATGACCATTTTCAAGTAATGTTAAGTGATCTTTGGCAAGTCTATATGTGAATGGATGTTTCATTCGAGGGTGGTTAGTGGTTTGTGTGAGAATAACTGACTACATTAATCTTGATCTATCTATGTGAGATTCACTCTTTATGAAAGTAATGATTGTCATTTATCTCCTGATTCATGTTTGGTGCAAAGCATGTTGGATACTATTCTCACTTTATTTCCAAATGTGAAAGGTGCATACTTGTGTAGACTTGATGTATGCTATGTTAACATCTAATCCTTTTATGAGATTGATTATGTAATTTGGATAGCATGCTCTAATAAATGTAAGAACATCAACACCTGTTTACTTTACATCATATTGGGACATCTTCATGCTTGTATGGTCATCTAGATAGGCCACCTTTTTCTGCTACACTATTATGTTGGACTTGACTTAGGAGAAACCATGCTTTATACTTTTCTCCTTTTCATTTTAGACTCTGGGTATTTGTGGCTCGGGTGCGAGCAGGGAGTTTGGGATAGTGTAGTCATGTTTCTTGGGATTTGGGACAGGCAGGGCCTGATGGCAGGGATTGCGGCAACCGCGAACTGTGGGCGGTTGACCGGGTTATTATTATTACATCAGATTGGAGGTGAGGGATCGGGCTTCCTTAGTGGATGGTTTTTCCCACTTACTTAGAGTCTTGATCCAGTCCTGCTGATTTATGATACTTATGTTACTGGATACTGAGATACTTTACTCGTGTGGGTCGCTCCCCTCGAGTGCCACTCCGGAGTAGGCTTTAGACCATGTTGGGTGCCGGTCAGACCGTGTTGGGTTCCGGTCATTTGGACAGTGGAGACACTGAGTTCGTGAGATTGATGACAGAGCAGGCAGTACTAGTGTTTACTGGTGTATTGATTGGGTTTGGTCAGGCAGGCTTTGACTTTCTCAGGCATACTTTTAGCTATTCTTTTAGCTGGGCATTTTAGAGGCATTTTAGTGGTAGCTCTCTTTTATCAGTAGTTCTGTTTATAGCTTACCACCTCTCTTATTCTTTTTCTTGCCTCTGGTAGACTTGTGGGTACGTCGGGGTTTGAGGCTTTACCCACAAGGGGAGGCTACTGGTTTTACTAGTGGTTCTCACCCCCATTGTTGTTTTTTCCCTTTCCTCCCTTTGTTTTGCAGTGTCTGCTGCGGGAGTTGCGGATCTTCGATTGACGGTCCGAGGCGAGGGAGTCGCAAGATAGATCCCTACCAGTGTTGATTCCTACAGTGGGATAGTTGTACCAACCCGGATTGTGGGTTTCACTGTACTCAGTTGTATTTTATTATTTTAGTTATCTCCCTTTTTGGATTGGTAGATGTTGTATAGGTGGCTTTTACTTGTATTACAGTTTCGGTGGATCAGATTATTGTATTATTATTTTTGGGAGATTGATATTGTACTTTTATTTTTCAGTTGTACAGTGATTCAGGTTTTTATTACAGCAGTTTTTCTTCAGCTCTGATATCTGTTTAGTCGTTAGATGGTACTTTGTAGGTTGGACGCTTCGCTTATGCGGGGTTCCGCATAGGTGGCGGATCTGTTGGCGAGCCCGGGTCGCAGTTTCGACCCCCGGGGCGTGACAGATTAGAGTGGTATCGGAGCCTAGGATGTAGGTCATTATGGACATAGAAACCCTAGGCTTGTGGTTGGACCTTAGGATGACTACGAGAGAGTCGTGACTTATAGCGAGAGTCCTGATTGAGTTTTATACCTCTCCCAAGGGACGGGACGAGCGACTGGCATGTTTATTCTCCTAAGCGATTATGTTGGCTGCAGACAACATAATGTTATGGAATGGGTGACTTGTCTTAGACTTTCGCTGGATTGGGTCGAGTGCTTGTTGTGTGTTCTGTTGTGTGGTTTGTCGCAGTGAGCGATGTCGCCCTGACGCAGAGTTCTGACCCGTGTGCACCCTATTGCAGCTTGTGGGCCAGGATAGGCAGTTTCGGGCCGGATACCCAGATTGAGGTCAGAGAGCTCCGGACCCAGATGACAGGATTGGCAGTGGCATATCGGCGGCAGAGTGAGCAGCGGATAGGATGATACAGTTGTCGGAGCAGCGGGCAGCTCGACAGTGCTTCCTTCTGAGACCACCCGGTTGCAGTATCCTCAGTGGTAGTGATTTCTGTGGCACCGATGGAGCGAGTAGCCCCCTCTGTGCCAATGTTTAGTGTCGAGGCACCGAGGCAGGGTGGATAGTTGACAGCTGGTGAGCTAAAGGGACATGATCGATCTATTCAGCCAGATTTGGCAGATGAACCACCCCGACTCGTAAGATTGAGTCGGAGCCTTTGGGGGACAGATTGGCCGGCAGAGGCATTTCTGATTTCTTTTTCCTCGATAACGAGTTCCCGAGATGCCAGAGATCGGGTAGACCCCGATGGCAGTATCAGCATCTATATCAGAGTAGCGCAGCGGTAGCGTGGATTTGTTATCTGCGGAGGACCGTATCAGTCGCCTCAGTGTGAGCAGAGACAGAGGTCGTGCTCCCTTTGTGATTAGTCGTGATTTTTCTGGCAGACTGAGCGATGACCATTTGTATCGAGCGGATGAATCTGTGCCGCCCGGTTGGAGGGCGCCACGGTAGTGGATTGAGTCGTCGCAGGTGTGATTTCATCACAGCAGTCGGAGTTAGAGCATATTGCATTCCTGCATGGACTAGAGGCAGATTTGTTACCACGTGCACATGAGGTACAGGTTCATGTTAGTGTTGTGCATGTGGAGGAGGCTTGTGGGTCATGTCCAGTGCAGCTGAGACTACGAGTTACCGACAGATTTATTTGTAATTGTGGCAGTTTGGTATTTTGACCCTGTGCTTGAGATTGTTTGGCACAATGCCACAGGATATTTTGACTAAGGAGAAAGAGGATGTTGACCTTATGCGAGGCAGACGAGAGGAGGCTTGGTTATTGAGATTGTTAGAGCACACAGGTTTTAGCGACAGTGTGAGAGGTGCTTACGGCGGCACCGGGACTCAAGGATATCTCTGTTGCCCATAAAATCCCGGGTGTGATTTCACCTGAGCTGTTGATAATGCCGCCGGTTAGGGAGATAGAGATTGCGTTTGACGTGGTTCGGGGAACCGCGCCACCCTTGACAGCACCTCATTGGATATCACCAGTAGAGCTGAGAGAGCTGATGGCGCAGTTGCAGGATCTGATGGATCGAGGGTTATGTTTGACCTAGTTCCACGCCGTTGGTACGCGGTGGTGATGCCACGTCGTTGATACACGACTGTGAGGATCCTTTTATGGTTCGAGTGTACACAGGTCCGGGTGGTATCTAGAGCCTTGTGTTGGAGTCATACTCTGACAGTCAATGTAAGATGCGAGTACCTACTTGGAATCAGACGGCCAAGGACTTTGCCTAGATGGCATTCAGGATCTGGTAGAGGCATTATGAGCGCACAGTGGGCCAAATGGAATAATTAATGCCCCGTTGTCTTCAAGATCTGAGGAATTGTGTGTTCCATATGTACTTGGACAGCTTGGGAGTGATGTTCCCCGAGGATATTTGATTTACTCCCAGAGCGACTTGGAGCAGGAGGGACACTTGGGGATGTGCTACCGTGCCTGTGTGGATGAAGCTGTATGCCAAGTTATTGAGATAAAAGTTTTAGCTTCTTCAGCTTATCTTCGTGGGTCACATTGTGTTAGCCGTAGGGGCGGCGGTGGAAATCCGGCCAATATGGATACCATTTGGGAAATGGCCGAGGTTGACGATTATGGTCAAGGTGAGGAGCTTCTTGGATTTGGCAGTGCCAGGAGAGCATAACTAATGGATAATAACACTGATATCAGCGTCGCCTTTTGCATTGTTAGTGCGGGGTGATGGACTTGCGAGTTATAGCGATGCCTCCCATGATGGAGGTGGAGTTACCGTTGGTTTACTTTTGAGCATCCTGGATCACCCCGACAGGGCCACTGTGTTGGCGGATACCTGGAGCAGGAAAGCTGTCTGGGGTCGAGTTGGATGATTCCACAGTTGGTGCTGTGTGGACTGTTGAGGCGAACATGGCTTGTGGTTGTGCCCCTGAGGGTTCCTTTGGATGATAGATCGCGGCTGAGTAGTGCACTCGGATGGTCAAGATTCGGGAGTGACCGAGTGAGGACCCCAGCTTGTTGGATTCTCTCCCTCTTGGTTGATCGTGTGGGTGTGTTTTGGGTCGCCTGGTTGAGTTGACACTCAGGGTGTGGTGTTGGTGCGTGTGGCACTGGTTGTTCTTCCCTTTCCCCAGCCTTTGTGGAGTCCCTGAGGTTTTTCGCATCTCAGCTCAGGAGTGCTTTGCTTTTGGATCCCTCGCCCGTGATTGACTCGCTCTGTTTGAGATCTGTGAGTGTGTGGAGTACGAGGGACGCCCGTTGCGAATTCTGGCTCGTGAAGTGAGGGAATTGCGCAATCGGGCTATGCCGTACTGGTTGTTGCTGTTGTTGTTGTTGTTGAGGAGTAATCACGGGGAGTGAGTGGTGACTTAGGAGCTGGAGACGGTGGTGTTGAGTACCTACCCTTAGTTTTTGAGACTCCTTTTGAGTTGTGTTAGTTTCGAGGATGAAACTTTCTTTTAGTGGGGGAGGACGTGAGGACCCGAAATTCCCACGTAAGGATTACTGTTTGTTTGGCAGCTTCTGGAAGCCTTTTGTTGAGTGTGGAGGCTTTGCGCGCAAATCGGACTTCAAAACCGGACTCAGCGCGAAAAATGGATCGAGTTGGTGTGTTCGGATGCCCCCGTAAATTTTCAGAAATGGATTCTTGCAAAATGGACTTCGTATTTGGATTCAGCGCGGAAAAACGTTGGAAATCGGCTATTTGGTTGTATTTTTCGGAGTCCGGATGATCAAAAACGGGCAACCGAAAGTTTTGGGGATTTTCGGGTGCATGAATAGGCTGTGGACCGGGGGTGCCACATGGCGTCACCCCATTGGTTCGGTGTTGGGAGTGTGGTCCATCAGGCATGCTAGGCTGCCACATGGCTAGCCATGATGGCCAGCCGTACTTCACGTGGGGTGGAGTGTGGGAGAGGGAGAGAGAGAGGATTGTTTTAATTATTTTTTTTCCTTTCTTCTTCTTCCTCCTCTTCTTCTTCCTCTTCTTTTTCTTCCTCCTTCTTCCTCCATGGACCATGGATTGTTGGAGGGTTTTGTGCAGAGCATCACCAACGTTTCTTCTTCAAAATCATCATCTTGGGTGAGCCATTGGAGCTAGCTTGGTCATCTTCTTCTCCATGATGGAGCACAAGCACCATTGCTGGATTTTCGGAGCTCCACCGTCGCGTTTCAGTGCAAAAATTTCCCAGGACTCATTTCTTGGAGTTTTGAGCTCATTTTTGGTTCTACGTATTCACAAGAGGTAAGGCTACAATCTTTGTATTCAACTCTCCCCCCAGATCTCATGTTTTTATAGAGTTTTAAGGCCATCTTTGGAACCCTTCATTTCAGTCTGGAATCCTGAACAGTCCTCAGTGTTTTGGCCTTTCTGGGCAGTAGGATGGGAATATTTGGATGATTTTTGGGGGGAAATTTCCAGAACTCGAAGATCTACAATATTGGTATGTACCATTTTCCCCATATCTGAGTTTTTATTAGGGTTTATGCATGATATTTGGAGCACCTTGCTGCATTCGTGTACAGATGGAACTTGGTGGATAGTTCAAAGTATTTATGGGTTTTCTCCTTCATCCGAGCATGAAAATTGGAGTTCTTTAACTCAATTTGTATCTACTCTCGACAAGGAATCCAATGGTACCTCTCTTGTAGGATTTGGAGTACGTTTGGTTAGGTAAAATTAATAATCTTTTCAAGTTCTATTTTATGGATTACTGCAGTCCCTGTTTTAATTTGGATTTGAGCAATGCTCCTTGGAATGCAGATAACTTTCTGGATACAAGGTCTTTTTCAGAAATTTAAGTTGGAACTTCTTCTTAACTTCAAGGTGAGCAAATTCTCTTTTGCGATCTGTGGATAAATTCCTTTGGAAAAGCCTCTAATTAAGCTTGGAAATGCTAGCAAGTTTATGTTAACAGTTTTTGGGCAGCATTGTGAATTTTGCTTCGTTTGAATGTTAAGGGAAATTAATTGTGGATTTTTGGGGACTTGAAGACATTTGTATGAAAGAGGAGATCTTTGTTTTACTGTTGGAGACTTCATCTTGAGGTATTTGAGGTTGCACATACCTTTTATTTAATCTTGTTGCACTTGCTGAAATTCTGGATTTTGAGTGCGCAGTGTGCATTGTTTCAGTGATTGCGCCCAATCCGTGAGGCGGATTTGGATGATTTTCGCGGCATCGGTCTCCTGGGAGGATAAGGATTATTCACGCCAAATTTCAACTACAGCGGGCAGCGGATCATCAAGTTTCAGGTGGGTGGTTGTGCTTTGCCGAAAACATCGATTTACCCACTCGGGCTATTGGTTTCCCTCATGGCATTGTGGTTGATGTTCTCTTCTCCTCGGTATAATATGCTTGGATATCCATGTTTAGATTAAGTTAATTGATTCTCAGTGTATACATGAGTGAATGAATAGTTTGATTGATGTTGTATTATCTCATATGAAGTTGATTATAAGTGATCATCCTTTAACCTATGTTATGTGAGGGTAATTGGGAAATTAATCTTTAGCCTACACTTTGTGATGAATGGTTAACCTAATTATGGTGAATGATGGTGATAGTTATATGTAAATGATTTTAGTTGATTTATGTGAAGGATATGGTTGCTATGTAGGAAGGGATTGTTATGACTTTATGTGAATGTCATATGGCCTAGGTGTGAATGGCTATCCAAGGTAAGTGAGGGTGATCTTATTAAATGATTCTTGACTTATCTACGTGAGAATAATTGACCCGGTAGATTTTCCTTCTACATCTTGTGATATTTACCATAATGGTTGATCCTTAGACTATTTTGCGTGAGATTGTGTATTGTGAATGGTCGGCGATTTAGCCTATGTGGAAATAAATGTTGTTGGTGGATTCTATGTGCATCCTATGTGAGAACAATAAAAGTTGTTGAACCTTAGTCTATTCATTGGTGATAGTGGATTGAATGACCATATTCAAGTAATGTTAAGTGATCTTTGGCAAGTCTATATGTGAATGGATGTTTCATTCGAGGGTGGTTAGTGGTTTGTGTGAGAATAACTGACTACATTAATCTTGATCTATCTATGTGAGATTCACTCTTTATGAAAGTAATGATTGTCATTTATCTCCTGATTCATGTTTGGTGCAAAGCATGTTGGATACTATTCTCACTTTATTTCCAAATGTGAAAGGTGCATACTTGTGTAGACTTGATGTATGCTATGTTAACATCTAATCCTTTTATGAGATTGATTATGTAATTTGGATAGCATGCTCTAATAAATGTAAGAACATCGACACCTGTTTACTTTACATCATATTGGGACATCTTCATGCTTGTATGGTCATCTAGATAGGCCACCTTTTTCTGCTACACTATTATGTTGGACTTGACTTAGGAGAAACCATGCTTTATACTTTTCTCCTTTTCATTTTAGACTCTGGGTATTTGTGGCTCGGGTGCGAGCAGGGAGTTTGGGATAGTGTAGTCAGGTTTCTGGGGATTTGGGACAGGCAGGGCCTGATGGCAGGGATTGCGCTAACCGCGAACTGTGGGCGGTTGACCGGGTTATTATTATTACATCAGATTGGAGGTGAGGGATCGGGCTTCCTTAGTGGATGGTTTTTCCCACTTACTTAGAGTCTTGATCCAGTCCTGCTGATTTATGATACTTATGTTACTGGATACTGAGATACTTTACTCGTGTGGGTCGCTCCCCTCGAGTGCCACTCCGGAGTAGGCTTTAGACCGTGTTGGGTGCCGGTCAGACCGTGTTGGGTTCCGGTCATTTGGACAGTGGAGACACTGAGTTCGTGAGATTGATGACAGAGCAGGCAGTACCAGTGTTTACTGGTGTATTGATTGGGTTTGGTCAGGCAGGCTTTGACTTTCTCAGGCATACTTTTAGCTATTCTTTTAGCTGGGCATTTTAGAGGCATTTTAGTGGTAGCTCTCTTTTATCAGTAGTTCTGTTTATAGCTTACCACCTCTCTTATTCTTTTTCTTGCCTCTGGTAGACTTGTGGGTACGTCGGGGTTTGAGGCTTTACCCACAAGGGGAGGCTACTGGTTTTACTAGTGGTTCTCACCCCCATTGTTTTTTTTTCCCTTTCCTCCCTTTGTTTTGCAGTGTCTGCTGCGGGAGTTGCGGATCTTCGGTTGACGGTCCGAGGCGAGGGAGTCGCAAGATAGATCCCTACCAGTGTTGATTCCTACAGTGGGATAGTTGTACCAACCCGGATTGTGGGTTTCACTGTACTCAGTTGTATTTTATTATTTTAGTTATCTCCCTTTTTGGATTGGTAGATGTTGTATAGGTGGCTTTTACTTGTATTACAGTTTCGGTGGATCAGATTATTGTATTATTATTTTTGGGAGATTGATATTGTACTTTTATTTTTCAGTTGTACAGTGATTCAGGTTTTTATTACAGCAGTTTTTCTTCAGCTCTGATATCTGTTTAGTCGTTAGATGGTACTTTGCAGGTTGGACGCTTCGCTTATGCGGGGTTCCGCATAGGTGGCGGATCTGTTGGCGAGCCCGGGTCACAGTTTCGACCCCCGGGGCGTGACACATAAGCTATTTAGAACTTAAGACAAGGAAAGATATCACCTTTCCGAATCCAAAATCGTTGGATTTTGGGTTGTCTTAATTCATTGTGGTTGGGAGATGATATCTTTGACTGTTGATCCACCTTAGGTCTTTGCCTCGCAATAATCCACTTGTATGATTGATGTTGTGGCTCGGACCTTTGGTGGATTGAGTGAACTCCTTTGACTTGATGAGTCTTTTGATTCCGTTGAGTTCGCTCCGTAGATGAAGTTGCCGAAGAATTCCTCTTTCTCTTTTTCGGGCACGACTTCATCAGGTGTCCTTCAAGTCCACATTGGTGACAAGTTCTTCCTTTCAATTTAGTTGTGGAACTTGAAGCCTTCACAGTTTGGTTCTTTTTAAATCCCAAACCAACCTTGCTTGTTTGACCTAATCCGGACATACAATCAAGTTTCTTCGAACCGGTTGAAAGCCTTTGTATGTCGGATTTAAGTTGATGAACTTGCTTGGTCAAAGCTTGGTTGGTGACATGAATCTCCTCAAACTGTTTTTCTAGAAAACCAATCTTGTCCATATATGATTTAGCGTTTGTCTCCGATTGGTTTAACTTTTCTTGGAGGATTTTATTGTTATCCAACAAACGTTCTCGTTCCTCCTCGAGATCATGAAGTTTTATCTTTAAAGCATGATTCTCGTCTTGAGCCTCTAGTCGTCGCTTCCTTAACTTCTTGATATGCTTGGTCATCTTCTTAGATTCCGCAAGAAGTTGTTGATATGCCTCAACGAGTTCTTCTTTGTCCGACTCCCCCTCACTTGATGACTCTCCATCGGATGTTGATGTTTCATACAAAATCAAAGGAGCAGAGTCAGTGATTAGAGATGATAAGCAAAAATTAGAAGAGGGAATTTGAGAAGCATGAAAGGCAACGACTTTTTCCTCTTTACTTGAGGTCGATTCATTAGAAGTAGAATCGTCCCAAGTTTTCGCTTGCAAAGCCTTCTTTTTATATGATTTCGGAGAAGGACAATCCGTTGAAATATGGCCGTAGCCTTTACATCTATAACATTGGATTTCCCCTTCGAATTCATCTTTTTCCCTAGAAGGTTTTGCAGAGCTTTTGAGGTTAGAGGATTTAGAACCCGATGATCCTTTAGATGGTTTCGAGGATGAAGATCCATCGGTTCGATTCTTCCAAAACTTCCGACGAAATTTCTTTGTGATCCGCGCCAATTGTTCTTCAAAATTGGCAAAAAAGATTTCATCGTCGGAACTTGATTCGCCATCTTCTTCCTTTGTAGATTTGAATGCAACACCTGTAAGCTTAGAAGAAGACTTGGAAGAAACTTGATTAGTAGGAAAAGTCATCTCATAAGTTTGCAAAGCACCTACTAATTCCTCTACTCTCATCTCATCCGGATGACTAACGGTTTCAATGGCGGCAACCTTTGCCCTAAACCGTTCCGGAAGAGTGCGAAGTATCTTTCTTATAACTTTCGACTCCAGAATCTTTTCTCCTAAATTAGCACAAGTGTTGATTATATCTTGAAGTCTTGTGTAATAATCAGTAAATAATTCATGCTCATCCATATGAATAGAGTCAAATTGACTTGTAAGCATCTGGAGCTTTTGAATTTTTACTAGATTAGTACCCTCATGTGTAATTTTGAGAATATCCCAAATCTCCTTTGCAGTTTCACACGCGAAAATTCGTGTGAACTCAGTCGAGGAAAGAGAATTAAATAAAGTGTTCATACCTTTTCCATTGTAAGAAGAACTTTCGAATTTCTCTTTGGACCATCTAGAGCGAGGTTTTGGGGTAGTAGAATTTCCTACTTCCTCAGTTGGATGCACCCAACCGTATTCCACGGTTTGCCAAACCCGCTCATCAATTGAGATGAGAAAAGCTCTCATTCGCACTTTCCAATAAGCATAATTGGTCCCATCAAAAAGAGGTGGTCTATAAATATTACCACTTTTACCCGACATGATAGATAAACCTAAAACCCGCTCTGATACCACTTGTAGGTTTTTATATATTATGTTAAGAAATTTGTTTAGGCGTATTTCGTGAAAGTGTTAAGTCTTGAAGATTGAAGATTAAGAAGTTTGGATCATATACCTCAATCTCAAGAAAGAAGAATTCAAAAGGATCAGGTACGTTTAACTAATTAATTTTGATGATCCGAATACTTCTGATAGTGTAGAAACAATTGGATGCATTTTTGATTGTATAAAAATCAAAAACTGGACATGGGAAATGTTCAGGATCCGGATCAGGTACTACAGTCCGGACCACGAACATAGGGTAGTTCATGCGCAAATCCAGTCCGGAACACATTGGTTCAGTCCGGACCCCGAACGTGGATTTTGCGGAAACTGCATGAACAGTCCGGACCGTGGATCTACAGTCCGGACCCCGAACGTGGAGTTTGCAGAAACGGCATGAACAGTCCGGACCGTGGATCTTCAGTCTGGATCCAAAACGTATGTTTTTCTTAAAATAGTCTGTTTAGCTATGATAGTCCGGACCGCCGATTTTCAGTCCGGACCGTCATCCCGAAAAATTCCAGATTAGGTCAGTTTTTTATTCTTATCTTCTTCCAACGGTTTCTAACCTATATTTAGACCCTACGATTCATTTTTAGGGTAATCCAAAATACGGTCAAAAAGAGAAAAATCTACGTATAGAGAAGAAAGAAAATAACGAGATTAAATCTATGTTTCTTCATCTATATTGATTAATTTGATTCTAGGTTTTCATACTCAGATTTTGAGTAGAATCAAATTAATGAATACTTAGATGGAATTTTCGATCTATCTTTGATCTAAGTATTCGGCGGATCATCACCACCCAAAAACAACGATTTTCCCAAAATCGGCGCGTGGACTCGCGTGGCCTTGTGGATTCAAGGTGCTACCGCTCTCGTGGATTCGGAGCGAGGTACGTTCGTGGATTCGAGACGTGCTACTGGGTGAAGACCATGGATTCGGTTGGATGTCGTGGATTCGGCGTTGGATGCCGTGGATTCGGCGTTGGACGCTAATCGTGGATTCGAGGAGCGTTGCGGAGCGAGCGGAGAAGATCTACTAGGAGCATATGGAAAAAGGTCGAGTCATCAGTGAGTACGGTATATCACCTTTGTACGTGTTATAATACTAGTGGATTTCGCCGTGTTATCGGTCCCGTGGTTTTTTACTCCGGTTTTGGAGTTTTCCACGTAAAAATCTTGCGTGTTATATTTTCATTTCCGCATTGGGTTTTATTGCGCAATGATTTTTGAGTGTTTATTGTTTACACCTATTCACCCCCCCTCTAGGTGGTTTTTCCCCTATTTAGATCCATATTTTAACATAACCCAACAATTGGTATCAGAGCGGGAATAGGGTTGTAAACAATGGCTGAAGGTGGAAACATCAACAGACCCCCGTTTTTCGATGGAACAAACTATGCCTACTGGAAAGTACGGATGAAAGCATTTCTTATTTCCATCGACGAACGGGTGTGGCAATCAATTGAGTTAGGATGGTTTAATCCAACTGAAATTATTGTTGATGTTCACACCATCAAACCTAGGTCGAAATGGACCAAGGAAGAGATAGACTTATCTTCTTACAATGGCAAAGGAATTAACGCTTTATTTAATGCCTTGTCACAAACGGAATTCTCTCGCGTCTCGGCATGTGAGACTGCGAAAGAAATCTGGGATGTTCTTCAAGTTACACATGAGGGAACTAACCTTGTGAAGATTCAAAAGCTGCAAATGCTTACGAGCAGATTTGACTCTATTTTCATGGCAGAAAATGAATCTTTCACAGATTACTATACACGATTACAAGACATCGTGAACACATGTGCTAACTTGGGAGAGAAAATTTCAGAATTTAAAATTGTAAGAAAGATTTTAAGAACTCTTCCTGAAAGATTTCGTTCCAAGGTTACGGCCATTGAAACTATTAAACACCCGGACGAAATTCTTGTAGAAGAATTAGTTGGCTCATTACAAACATATGAAATGACATTTCCTACTAACTATTCTTCTGGAAAAGCATCTACTTCTAAATCTTCAGGTTTTACGTTGAAAACAACAAAAGAAGAAGACGCGGATTCATCCTCCTCAGACGATGACGAGAACCTATCTATGGAGGACTTTGAGAAGCAGCTTGCTCTCTTGACAAGAAGATTTCGCCGAAACTTTTGAAGAGGTAATTCAAGTAAAACTCCAGCCTTCGGAAAGTGGAAGAAAGGCAAAGGTTTTTCAAGCCAAAAGTCAAGAAAGCAAGAAAGTTTTTCAAAGGATAAGAAAAGCTCATAGGGACAAGTCCAATGCTTCAAGCGCCGAGGGTACGACCATATCTCAACGGAGTGTCCAAATAAGAATCCGTCAAAGAAGAAAGCGATGCAAGCCGTCACTTGGGATGACACCTCAACGTCAAATTGTTACGGCAATTTGGTGTTGGCATATTTCGTGAGTCAAGTCAGTGAGTTGAGTCGGAGTCTTAAAGGGATCAAATTGTCAATCAGCAATCAAAGACTTAGAGAAGATTCAACAAGAGCTCAAGTTGACACTCAGTGTCTTGAGTCTTGAAGATTGAAGATGAAGAATTGTGGATCAGTTACATCAATCTCAAGAAGAAAGTATTCAAAAGGATCAGGTATGTTTAACTAAATAATTGTGGTGATCCGAATACTTTCTTATAGTGTAGAAACACTTGGAAGAATTTTTAATTGCATAAAAATCAAAAACTGGACATGGGGCATGTTCAGGATCCGGATCAGATGATCCAATCCGGATCCCGAAGGGTATTAGTTCATTGGCAATTTCAATCCGGATCCTAGGCCATTCCGATCCGGATCCCGAACATGGGACTTTGCTGAATTGCATGAACGATCCGGATCGGACCTTGCAATCCGGATCCCGAACCCTTGGTTTTCTGGAATCGTCAATCTCGTTACGACGATCCGGATCGCAGTAAATCCGATCCGGATCACCGTCCTGAAAATTTCCAGATAAGGTATGTTTTTGATTCTTATCTCTTTCCAAAGGTTTCTAAACTATAAATAGACGTTTAGGGTTTCTCAAAAACGTGGGTTCAAGATCGATCAATATAGAAAACACTTGAGAGCAACCCTAGAGGCTAGGTTTTTATCGATCTTCTTTATAGCCTCTTTTAGGTCAATTCGATGGTTCTTTCAAGAACATATCTTTTGTCGAATTGATCTAATCTTTGCTTAGAGATTTCTTCTACGGTTCCTCAATGAGAATCTAAGCAAAGGATCACCATCGAAGTCAATATTCTTATCGACTGAGTTTGCGTCGTGGATTCGACGTGGCATCGTGGATTCGGTGTGCTAAAGGCGTTTCGTGGATTCGAAACGTGTGCTCGTGGATTCGAGTGGCGTTCGTGGATTCGAACGTGTGCAGTGGACGTGCAAACGGTGGAGCGGAGGTCCGAAGAAATTGAAGGAGGGGTTAAATCCGTGGAGACGGTAATCACCTTGTTATTCTTCTTTTCTTAGTGGATTGTTATTGCGTGGACATCCAACCGGTCAGCGCAAGGTCCGAAGAAGCTGAAGGAGGGGTTGAGTCCGTGGAGTCGGTAATCACCTTGTTATTCTTCTATTCTTAGTGGATTGTTATTGCGTGTTGGTCCCGTGGTTTTTCTCCTGGATTGGAGTTTCCACGTAAATCTCGGTGTGCTGTTTTTATTTTCCGCATTGGTTTTTTTTTTGCACTGAGATTGAGTTTTTAAGTATTACACCTATTCACCCCCCCTCTAGTTGTTTGATAGTACCTATTTAGATCCTTGTGGATCCTACATTATAAAAACCTACAATTGGTATCAGAGAGGTTTTTAGGTTTATCTATCATGATGGGTGAAAGTGGTAATATTTATAGACCTCCTCTTTTTGATGGGACTAATTATGCTTATTGGAAAGTGCAGATGAGAGCTTTTCTCATCGCAATTGATGAGCGGGTATGGCAATCCGTGGAATACGGTTGGGTGCATCCTGTTGAGGAAGTAGGAAATTCTACTACCCCAAAACCTCGCTCTAGATGGTCCAAAGCGGAATTTGAAAGATCTTCTTACAATGGGAAAGGTATGAACGCTTTATTTAATTCTCTTTCCTCGACTGAGTTCACACGAATTTCTGCGTGTGAAACCGCGAAGGAAATTTCGGATATTCTCAAAATTACACATGAGGGTACTAATCTTGTGAAAATTCAAAAGCTCCAGATGCTTACAAGTCAATTTGACTCTATTCATATGGAAGAGCATGAATTGTTTACAGATTATTACAGTAGACTTCAAGATGTAATAAATACATGTGCTAATTTAGGAGAAAAGATCCCGGAGTCGAAAATTGTAAGAAAGATACTTCGGACTCTTCCGGAACGGTTTTGGGCAAAGGTTACCGCCATTAAAACCGTTAGTCATCCGGATGAGATGAGTGTAGAGGAATTAGTAGGTGCTTTGCAAACTTATGAAATGACTTTTCCTACTAATCAAGTTTCTTCCAAGTCTTCTTCTAAGCTTACAGGTATTGCATTCAAATCAACAAAGGAAGAAGATAGTGAATCGAGTTCCAACGATGAAATCTCTTTTGCCGATTTTGAAGAACAATTGGCGCGGATCACAAAGAAATTTCGTCGGAAGTTTTGGAAGAATCGAACCGATGGATCTTCATCCACGAAACGTTCTAAAGGATCATCGGGTTCTAAATCCTCTAACCTCAAAAGCTTTGCAAAACCTTCTAAAGAAAAAGAAAAAGATGATTTCGAAGGGGAAATTCAATGCTATAGATGCAAAGGCTACGGCCATTTTTCAACGGAATGTCCTTCTCCGAAATCATATAAAAAGAAGGCTTTGCAAGCGAAAACTTGGGACGATTCTACTTCTAATGAATCGACCTCAAGTATAGAGGAAAAAGCCGTTGCCTTACATGCCTCTCATATTCCCTCTTCTAATGTTTGCTTATCATCTTTAATCACTGACTCTATTCCTTTGATTTTGCATGAAACATCAACATCCGGCGGAGAGTCATCAAGTGAGGGGGAGTCGGACGAAGAAGAACTCGTTGAGGCATATCAACAACTTCTTGCGGAATCTAAGAAGATGGCCAAGCATATCAAGAAGTTGAGGAAGCAACGACTTGAGAATCAAGACGAGAATCATGCTTTAAAGATAAAACTTCATGATCTCGAGGAGGAACAAGGACGTTTATTGAATAACAATAAAATCCTCCAAGAAAAGCTAAACCAATCGGAGACAAACGCTAAATCATATACGGACAAGATTGGTTTTCTAGAAAAACAGTTTGAGGAGATTCATGTCACCAACCAAGCATTGACCAAACAAGTTCATCAACTTAAATCCGACATACAAACGATTTCAACCGATTCCAAGAAACTTGAGTGTATGTCCGGTTTAGGTCAAACAAGCAAGGTTGGTTTGGGATTCAAAAAGGACCAAACTGTGCATGCTTCAAGTTCCACAATGAAATTGAAAGGAAGAACTTGTCACTTATGTGGACTTGAAGGACACCTGATGAAGTCGTGCCCGAAAAAGAGAAAGAGGAATTCTTCGGCAACTTCATCTACGGAGCGAACTCAACGGAATCAAAAGACACATCAAGTCAAAGGAGTTCACTCAACCCACCAAAGGTCCGAGCCACAACATCAATCATTCAAGTGGAACACAACGAGGAAAAGACCTAAGGTGGATCAACTGTGGTGACCCGGACCTTTGCAGGGCTTCTACAGTGTGACCAGCAGCTTCTGGAAGCCTACGTGGCATGTCGGCGGTGTTCGCGCGCCAGTTTGGACACAAGGGATGGACTCGAGGCTTAAAATGGATCTCGTAGGTAATCGGGGGACCCCATCGGATGTTTAGAAGAGTTTACGCGTGGAGTGGATATCAAATTTAGGCCCCGCGCGGAATTCGGACTAAAAATACCTTTCCGGGAGCCTCCGGCAAATTATAGGATTGGAATTTGGCAAAATGGACGCCGGATTTGGAATCAGCGCGCGAAAACGGTCAAGATGGGCTAATTACTTACTGTTTTTGAGCTTGCGGGTACTGTTCATGCCGGAACAGTATTTCCGGCGATCGCCGGCGGCGGCCGGCGGCGGCGGGCAGCGTCGGCGGGCGGCGGCGCAGCCTCGGGCAGGCGTTTGGCGGCCGCGGGCAGGCGGCTGAGGGCGCGGGCAGGCGGCTGAGCGCGCGGGCAGGCGCGCGGTCCACCGCGGAGGTCGTGCACCGGGGGCAGGCCACGTGGCGCTCTCCGGTTGGCCGGTTCAGCAGGCGCGGTCCACTGAAATTGGGCCCGGGTGCACGGTAGACCGGGTGCACACGTGGCGTGAGGTGATTGGTTCGGTGTTGTGCTCCCGGTCCACGCAACCGGTGGAGTGGGTGACCGGGGCAGGTGGCCGTACGGCGGGGCAGGTGGCCGTACGGCCCGGGTCAGCCGCGACGTGCGCGGTCCACGGCGCGACGTGCGTGGTGCACGGGTTGCCGGGCCACGTGTCGCGTCGCCATTCGCGGGCGCAGGTGCACCGGGTGCAGTGGGGGCCCGGGGGAGTAGTGGACTGGACTGTGTGGTGGACCGGGCCGCACTGTGCGCGCCCGAAAGTGGTGGGCCGGGCCGCACTGTGCGCGCCCGGAAATTTCCGGGCGCCCGAAAATCCGGACTTAATGGGAATTATCCCAATTGTTTTCCTCAGCCTATTTAAAGGCAGCCCGAGCCTCTGTTTTGGGGCTTTTTCTCCCAAACCACACCTCCTCTGCCCGAGCTCCCTTAAGCTAAGTTTTTCACCTCTATGTGCTTGATCTTCCTGCAGAGTTTTGGGATTTTTGGGGGCACGAATCCCGAGGTTCCCCATTTTACGGTGCGGCGCGATGTTGCTTTCTAGTGTTCTTCTTCGGCGCAGCGACAGTGTTTTGGCTCCCCTGGGCTACCCCGAGCTCCTTTTTCTGTGATTCTTGTGCCGACAGACTCCTAAGAGGTAGGGCTTCATCTTTCGTATTGATCGCTCTTTCCCGTTGCGAGTTTTTGGCACGGATCCCGAGGCAACACTGTGACCCTTTTTCTGTTTGGCTTTGTGGGACAGCATCGAGGTGTTTTGGCCATATCTTTGCGCACAAGCGTCAGCCGGAAACGAGCTTATATAACTTTTTCATCTACAGATCACAAGGAACCCGGTCGTATTTTTCTTGGATTTTTCTGGGATTTCATCAGAGGTGAAAATTACTGTTTTCTCAGTGAACAGTGTACAGTTTTAACACAGATTTTTGTATGAGTGTACCCCCTTGCCGAATTTTTATCTTGACTTACCGAACTCCGATTTGGGCTTGCAAGGTACCGTTTCGAAGCTATCGACGCAAGGATTGCTGTGATATTTTTATTGGAATTTTCTGGGCACTATCTGCAGGTGATAATTTAACAGTTCAGAATTCGAGGTTGTATGTGGTTTTAAGTGCTATAATTGGGAGCCTAGTGTAATTAGTGGACTTTGTATTGTGCCAGGAGTGTTACGGGTGTGCTGAACTTATTGCAGCAAGGGATTAGAGTTATTTGGTGTTTTCAGCTGTTGGGCTTTGGATAGTCAGCTTTTCAGGTGGGTGCCTTATTCCCGGAACCGGTGGACGGTTCTCTAAATTTTCATATGTTAGCATTGCATGCAGGTGAATGGTACAATAGCTGGGATTGATCGGTAAGTTTAACAATGAGGATTTTATGGAAATTGCAAGTGAATTATTCACAGTATGACAATGGTATTAATCAAATAGTCATGTTGATGATTAGTGGAAGCTTATCTAAGGCAAGGATACCCTATATGATTAATTATCATGCCATGTTAGCACATAACCTTTTATGAGGATGGTTTATGCATTGGGATAGGATTATGTAGTTATGTGCAGGTTCTACTCTGAGGAGCCATTATGGATTGAGAATTATGGAGAGGTATGGTCATTGATAATTTTGGCATGAGGTTTATTTTCTTTATTCTTCTTGAGGACAAATGCATGCTTGTATGGACATATGTGTATGGACATATAGTTAGGCCATCTTTTACTGCTGCACTACATATTGGAATTTGACTTAGGAGAAACCATGATTGCTTTCTTTCTCCTTTTTATTTAGACTTTTGAGTCATGTTGCTCGGGTTCGAGCAGAGGTTTGGGATAGTGTAGCTGGGACCTTAGGGTCAGAGACAGGGTGTGCTTGATGTTGGATTGTGGGTTATTGCGGCAACCGCGGACAGTAGGCGGTTGACCGGATCTTGATTAATTTACCCAATTGTGGATTGTGGGTTATTGCGGCAACCGCGGACAGTAGGCGGTTGACCGGATCTTGATTAATTTACCCAATTGTGGATTGTGGGTTATTGCGGCAACCGCGGACAGTAGGCGGTTGACCGGATCTTGATTAATTTACCCAATTGTGGGTTGTGGGTTATTGCGGTGACCGCGGACTTTGGGCGGTTGACCGGATGTTGACTATTGCATCAGATTGGGTATCAGATTTGTTCTAGTGGATGGTGTTTCCCACTTTTTGAGTACTATTGCGTCAGATCGGGGTTTTGTTAGGGGACGGAGTTTCCCACTTTGATCATAGTCTTGATCCAGTCCTGCTATTATGAGACAGTGGTTACAGAGATACTCGATACCGTGATACTTGATACTGGTGATACTGATGACAGAGTTACTTTACTCGTGTGGGTCGCTCCCCTCGAGTGCCACTCCGGAGTGTGCGACTGGACGGATCGAGGCCAGTCTGTTACTTACTTTTGTGTGCGATCGGACGGTTCGATGCCGATCTGTTACTTACCTTGGGATGCGACCGTACCAGCAGAGCAGGCAGTACCAGTGATTACTGGTCTATCGATTGGGTTTATTCAGGCAGATACTTTTTGTTACACTCGTGCCTGGGGGACCGAGTGGAGTCTAGTAGCTGTGTTTAGACCAGTGCTAGTATTGTTGGGAACCGTCGGGGTTTGACGGTGGTCCCGTGGTCGTTGTGAGTTCTTTGACCATGGTGTGAGAGGTTGAGCATCTTGAGTCTATCCGTTCTGAGAGAGAGAGCATGGATTATGACTATAGCCTGCACGAGCCACTACTCAATAGCGAGTTAGTCCGTTTGGACGCCCTACGTAATTCCTGTCCGTCAGCGGGAGGTGGTTGTAGGTGGGCGCAGGTTTGACTGGACCCGATGTGGCAGTCAGCTCGATTGGGTCGATTGAGCACCTCGTGTGCGAGTGTTGCATATCTTCATCAGAGTTTCCCCATTTGAGCATTTGGATAGAGGCATGGTAGCTGTAGAGTGTTTCCAGCTTCTTCTTTCAGTTTTACTGCATCGGTTATCTTTTGCCTCTAGTAGTCTTGGTGGGCAGATCGTCGGGCCTAGTGGCGATACCCACTGAGAACTCCCTTATTGCGTAGTTCTCACGCCCGTTGGGGGTTTTTCCCCCTTTTGTCCTTTCTCCTCGTTGTTTTGCAGAGTCTTGGCGGGTGTTGCCGTTCTGTGGTTGCTGTGCGTGGTGAGGGAGTAGCGAGCTAGATCCAGACCCATCTTTGGAGAGTAGCGGTACCCCCTTTGGAGGAGATCTTCAGTATAGTCGGTAGATTGGTATTTATTTCCTCTTTTGAGAGACTGATGTAGTGAGGATATGATGTATTGAGAGCTTGTACACTGATGTTTTATTTGAGATATCTCCCTGTTGAGCTGTGAGTTTTGTACTCGAGGTTAATGTATGATTATCATTTTTGGGAGATGGACCTTGTTGTTTTATCTTCAGTTGTACAGTGGTTGATTTTATTCTACAGCAGTTTTATCTTTTAGCTCTGATATCTATTAGCTGTAGTTCTTTTTGCAGGTAGGACGCTTCGCCTATGCGGGTTTGGCATAGGTGGCGGATCTGTTGGCGAGCCCGGGTCGCAGTTTCGACCCCGGGGCGTGACAGATTAGGTGGTATCAGAGCCTAGGTTGTAGGTCATGGTGGACTTAGAAACCCTAGGCTTGTGGTTGGACCCTAGGATGACTTCGTGAGAGTCGTGATTTGTAGCGAGAGTCGTGATTGAGTTTTACACCTCTCCCGAGGGACGGGATGAGTGATTGGCATGTTTATTCTCCTAAGTAGTTATGTTGGCTGCAGACAACATAACGCTATGGAATGGGTGACATGCTCTAGACTTTCGCTGGATTGGGTCGAGCGTTGTTGTGAGCTGATTTGTGGTTTTGTCGTGGCGAGCGGTGTCTCCCCGACGCTGGGTTTGGGACCCTTGTGCATCCTGTCATGGCAGTTGAGCTTGAGCGGTTGGTTTTGGGCCGGATACCCGGATTGAGGTCAGAGAACTCCGAACCCAGATGACAGGATTGTCAGAGGCATATCAGCGGCAGTGTGAGCAGCTAGTTTGGTGACGCAGTTGTCAGAGCAGTGGGCAGCCCGACTGTACTTTTCTTCTGAGACCACCAGGATGTAGTACCCTCAGCGGCAGGGATTTTTGTAGTGCCAATAGAGCGAGTGGCCCCCTCCGTGCCAATGTTTAGTGCCAAGGCACTGAGGTAGGGTGGATGGTTGACAGCAGAGGAGCTGTGGGGCATGTTTGATTTAGTGAGCCAGATTTGGCAGATGAACCACCCCGACTCGTAAGATTGAGCTTGGAGCCTTTGGAGGCAGAGTCGTGATTGGGGGTGATGGAGTGATCAATTGAGAGCCTCCCTGTGCTAGAGAGTTTATGCAGTTGTTGAACTGGTGCTCCAGGTTTCGAGGGACGAGGCACATAGGATAAGTGAGATTGGGAGTGGATTGCACCAGGATACTCTTTAGTTTCTTTTCGGTCCCTCATGTTCGGGTTTTGGACTGTGGATGCCTCGCCGGAGTAGGCATTGTGTTTGGAGCTGGACACTGCAGTTCCTTGGATGGGGATCTGCCGCTAGAGGCGAGTTCTGGAGGGAGGCGCTTGGCGCTAGATGATGGAGGACAGATCGGCATGCAGAGGCATTTTCGTTTAGCTTTCCTGGGTGGTGGATATCCTTGTGGATGGTTAATGCAAAGCTTACCCAAGGGAATTCTACCCTTTGTGATTTATAACTTGCATATTTTGATTGTATCATATGGGATTGAGGGGTGAGCTTAGTAAGGATAATTGTATAAGGAATTGCATGAATCAATCGTGCTTGGTCGTATGACGATGATACCCAAGTGGATTTCTGAGACGTCAGGGGTTGGGTGGACCCCGATGGCAGTATCAGTGTCTATATCAGAGTAGCGGAACGGTAGCGTGGTTTTGTTGTCTGCGGAGGATCGTATCTGTTGCCTCAGCGTGAGCAGAGACAGAGGTCGTGCTCCCTTGTGATTGATGGGATATTTTCTGATGGATTAAGCGACAACCGCTTGCATCGTGTGGATGAGCTTGTGCCGCCTGGTTGGAGGGCGCCACGGCAGTGGATCGGGTTGTTGCAGGTGTGATTTCATCACAGCAGTCGGAGTTAGTGTACCTCGCTTTCCGGCATGGACTAAAGGCAGAGTTATTACCACGTGCACTAGAGGTACAGAATACCATCGGTGTTATGCATGTGAAGGAGGCTTGTGGGTTTTGTTCAGTGTCGTTGAGACCATGAGTTATACCAGCAAACCTCTTGATATGGGTGGCAGTTCGATGTTTTGACCCAGTGCTTGGGATTGGTTGGCACGGCACCACTGGATGGTTAAGTGCAGAGAGGGTGCTGATTGTGACTTTTGCGAGCAGACAAAGGAGGCTTGTTATGGGGAGATTGTTCGAGCACACAGGGTTTAGCGACTGTGTGAGAGGAGCTTATGGTGGCGCCGGGACCAAAGGATATTTCTATTGCTGCGAAATCCCGGGTGTGAGTCCACTCGAGTTGATGATTATGCCGCCTGTTAGGGAGAGTTTGATTGCGGTTGACGTGGTTCTGGAAACCGCGCCAACCTCAGTAGCACCACTTGGATTATCGGTAAGAGATGGGAGAGTTGATCGCATCGGTGCAGGGATCTGTTGGATAGAGGGTCTGTTTGACCTAGTGCCACGTCGTTGATACACGACGGTGAGAGCCCTTTGGGATTGGAGTCCAGGCAGGTCCAGGTATTATTTAGAACCTTTTGAAGGAGCTATATTTCGGCAGTTATTGTTTGATGCCTGCGCCAATTTGGAATTTCAGCTGAGGGCATTGTCTAGATGGTGTTCAGGACACAGTAGGGGCATTACGAGTACAGTGAAGCCAATGGATTGACTAATGCCCTGTTGCCTCTAGATTGAGGAATTCTGTGTTTCAGTTGGCCTTGAACGGTTTGATAGCGGCATCCTCCAGGAATACTTTGGTTTTACCCCCCTCCCTGAGTGTTTAGAGCTTGTGCAGCATTTGTATATGGTGTGACAAGGTCTGTGGGGAAGAAGCTTTTTGCCATGTCGTTGTGGTGCAAGTTTTAGCTTCGAGAGCATATCTTCCTGGATTACTTCTTCTAGCCGAAGGGGCGGCGGTGGAAATTCGGCCAAAGTGGATGCTATTTAAGACTGGCCGAGATCGACGGTCATTGTTGGGGTGAGTTTTTGGACCGGATAGTGCCAGCAGAGCTTGATGACCGGGTGATGAGATTGGTACCAGCGCCGATTCTAACCTAGTCAGTGGTGGGAGATGGATTTGTGAGTTATAGTGATACCTCCCGTAGTGGCTGTAGAGCCACCATTGGATTTTGTGAGCATCCAGTATCACCCCGACAGAGCCACTGTGGTGGCGGATGCCTGGAGCAGAAGAGCTATTTGGGAGTCGAGTTTGACGGTTCCATAGCTGGCACTGTGTGGGGCCATCCTTGTGTGCAGGGTTTGAGTTGTGTCCCTGAGGATCCCTTTTGATGAAAGGCTGCGGCTGAGCAATCCGCTTGGGTTGAGTTTTGAGGGTGACTGAGTATGAACCCCCGCTTGTTAGGGCCCCTTTTCTGTGCAGGTGTTTGTGTGGATGTGATTCGGGTCGCTTTGGTTGAGCTGGCTCTTGCGAGTGATTTTAGAGCGTGTTACTAAGGTTGTTTGTTCCTTTTCCCCCCGCCTTTTGTTGGAGTTTTTGAGGTTTTTCTGCGTCTCAGCTCTGGAGTGTCATGTTTTGGACCCCTCGCCCGTGTTTGACTCGTTCCTTTTGGGGTCTGTGAGAGTTTGGAGTACGAGGGACGCCGTTGCGAATTCTGACTCGTGAGGTGAGGGAATTGCGCAATCGGGCTATGCCGTACTGGTTGTTGCTGTTGTTGTTGCTGAGGAGTAATCACGGGGAGTGATAGGTGACTTGGGAGCTGGAGACGGCGGTGTTGAGTATTGACCCTTGGTTTCTGGGACTCCTTGGGAGTTGCCTTAGTTTCGAGGACGAAACTTTCTTCTAGTGGGGGAGGATGTGGTGACCCGGATCTTTGCAGGGCTTCTACAGTGTGACCAGCAGCTTCTGGAAGCCTACGTGGCATGTCGGCGGTGTTCGCGCGCCAGTTTGGACACAAGGGATGGACTCGAGGCTTAAAATGGATCTCGTAGGTAATCGGGGGACCCCATCGGATGTTTAGAAGAGTTTACGCGTGGAGTGGACATCAAATTTAGGCCCGGCGCGGAATTCGGACTAAAAATACCTTTCCGGGAGCCTCCGGCAAATTATAGGATTGGAATTTGGCAAAATGGACGCCGGATTTGGAATCAGCGCGCGAAAACGGTCAAGATGGGCTAATTACTTACTGTTTTTGAGCTTGCGGGTACTGTTCATGCCGGAACAGTATTTCCGGCGATCGCCGGCGGCGGCCGGCGGCGGCGGGCAGCGTCGGCGGGCGGCGGCGCAGCCGCGGGCAGGCGTTTGTCGGCCGCGGGCAGGCGGCTGAGGGCGCGGGCAGGCGGCTGAGCGCGCGGGCAGGCGCGCGGTCCACCGCGGAGGTCGTGCACCGGGGGCGGGCCACGTGGCGCTCTCCGGTTGGCCGGTTCAGCAGGCGCGGTCCACTGAAATTGGGCCCGGGTGCACGGTAGACCGGGTGGACACGTGGCGTGAGGTGATTGGTTCGGTGTTGTGCTCCCGGTCCACGCAACCGGTGGAGTGGGTGACCGGGGCAGGTGGCCGTACGGCGGGGCAGGTGGCCGTACGGCCCGGGTCAGCCGTGACGTGCGCGGTCCACGGCGCGACGTGCGTGGTGCACGGGTTGCCGGGCCACGTGTCGCGTCGCCATTCGCGGGCGCAGGTGCACCGGGTGCAGTGGGGGCCCGGGGGAGTAGTGGACTGGACTGTGTGGTGGACCGGGCCGCACTGTGCGCGCCCGAAAGTGGTGGGCCGGGCCGCACTGTGCGCGCCCGGAAATTTCCGGGTGCCTGAAAATCCGGACTTAATGGGAATTATCCCAATTGTTTTCCTCAGCCTATTTAAAGGCAGCCCGAGCCTCTGTTTTGGGGCTTTTTCTCCCAAACCACACCTCCTCTGCCCGAGCTCCCTTAAGCTAAGTTTTTCACCTCTAAGTGCTTGATCTTCCTGCAGAGTTTTGGGATTTTTGGGGGCACGAATCCCGAGGTTCCCCATTTTACGGTGCGGCGCGATGTTGCTTTCTAGTGTTCTTCTTCGGCGCAGCGACAGTGTTTTGGCTCCCCTGGGCTACCCCGAGCTCCTTTTTCTGTGATTCTTGCGCCGACAGACTCCTAAGAGGTAGGGCTTCATCTTTCGTATTGATCGCGCTTTCCCGTTGCGAGTTTTTGGCACGGATCCCGAGCTTATACAACTTTTTCATCTACAGATCGCAAGGAACGCGCTCGTATTTTTCTTGGATTTTTCTGAGATTTCATCAGAGGTGAAAATTACTGTTTTCTCAGTGAACAGTGTACATTTTTAACACAGATTTTTGTATGAGTGTACCCCCTTGCCGAATTTTTATCTTGACTTACCGAACTCCGATTTGGGCGTGCAAGGTACCGTTTCGAAGCTATCGACGCAAGGATTGCTGTGATATTTTTATTGGAATTTTCTGGGCACTATCTGCAGGTGATAATTTAACAGTTCAGAATTCGAGGTTGTATGTGGTTTTAAGTGCTATAATTGGGAGCCTAGTGTAATTAGTGGACTTTGTATTGTGCCAGGAGTGTTACGGGTGTGCTGAACTTATTGGAGCAAGGGATTAGAGTTATTTGGTGTTTTCAGCTGTTGGGCTTTGGACAGTCAGCTTTTCAGGTGGGTGCCTTATTCCCGGAACCGGTGGACGGTTCTCTAAATTTTCATATGTTAGCATTGCATGCAGGTGAATGGTACAATAGCTGGGATTGATCGGTAAGTTTAACAATGAGGATTTTATGGAAATTGCAAGTGAATTATTCACAGTATGACAATGGTATTAATCAAATAGTCATGTTGATGATTAGTGGAAGCTTATCTAAGGCAAGGATACCCTATATGATTAATTATCATGCCATGTTAGCACATAACCTTTTATGAGGATGGTTTATGCATTGGGATAGGATTATGTAGTTATGTGCAGGTTCTACTCTGAGGAGCCATTATGGATTGAGAATTATGGACAGGTATGGTCATTGATAATTTTGGCATGAGGTTTATTTTCTTTATTCTTCTTGAGGACAAATGCATGCTTGTATGGACATATGTGTATGGACATATAGTTAGGCCATCTTTTATTGCTGCACTACATATTGGAATTTGACTTAGGAGAAACCATGATTGCTTTCTTTCTCCTTTTTATTTAGACTTTTGAGTCATGTTGCTCGGGTTCGAGCAGAGGTTTGGGATAGTGTAGCTGGGACCTTAGGGTCAGAGACAGGGTGTGCTTGATGTTGGATTGTGGGTTATTGCGGCAACCGCGGACAGTAGGCGGTTGACCGGATCTTGATTAATTTACCCAATTGTGGGTTGTGGGTTATTGCGGTGACCGCGGACTTTGGGCGGTTGACCGGATGTTGACTATTGCATCAGATTGGGTATCAGATTTGTTCTAGTGGATGGTGTTTCCCACTTTTTGAGTACTATTGCGTCGGATCGGGGTTTTGTTAGGGGACGGAGTTTCCAACTTTGATCATAGTCTTGATCCAGTCCTGCTATTATGAGACAGTGGTACAGAGATACTCGATACCGTGATACTTGATACTGGTGATACTGATGACAGAGTTACTTTACTCGTGTGGGTCGCTCCCCTCGAGTGCCACTCCGGAGTGTGCGACTGGACGGATCGAGGCCAGTCTGTTACTTACTTTTGTGTGCGATCGGACGGTTCGATGCCGATCTGTTACTTACCTTGGGATGCGACCGTACCAGCAGAGCAGGCAGTACCAGTGATTACTGGTCTATCGATTGGGTTTATTCAGGCAGATACTTTTTGTTACACTCGTGCCTGGGGGACCGAGTGGAGTCTAGTAGCTGTGTTTAGACCAGTGCTAGTATTGTTGGGAACCGTCGGGGTTTGACGGTGGTCCCGTGGTCGTTGTGAGTTCTTTGACCATGGTGTGAGAGGTTGAGCATCTTGAGTCTATCCGTTCTGAGAGAGAGAGCATGGATTATGACTATAGCCTGCACGAGCCACTACTCAATAGCGAGTTAGTCCGTTTGGACGCCCTACGTAATTCCTGCCCGTCAGCGGGAGGTGGTTGTAGGTGGGCGCAGGTTTGACTGGACCCGATGTGGCAGTCAGCTCGATTGGGTCGATTGAGCACCTCGTGTGCGAGTGTTGCATATCTTCATCAGAGTTTCCCCATTTGAGCATTTGGATAGAGGCATGGTAGCTGTAGAGTGTTTCCAGCTTCTTCTTTCAGTTTTACTGCATCGGTTATCTTTTGCCTCTAGTAGTCTTGGTGGGCAGATCGTCGGGCCTAGTGGCGATACCCACTGAGAACTCCCTTATTGCGTAGTTCTCACGCCCGTTGGGGGTTTTCCCCCTTTTGTCCTTTCTCCTCGTTGTTTTGCAGAGTCTTGGCGGGTGTTGCCGTTCTGTGGTTGCTGTGCGTGGTGAGGGAGTAGCGAGCTAGATCCAGACCCATCTTTGGAGAGTAGCGGTACCCCCTTTGGAGGAGATCTTCAGTATAGTCGGTAGATTGGTATTTATTTCCTCTTTTGAGAGACTGATGTAGTGAGGATATGATGTATTGAGAGCTTGTACACTGATGTTTTATTTGAGATATCTCCCTGTTGAGCTGTGAGTTTTGTACTCGAGGTTAATGTATGATTATCATTTTTGGGAGATGGACCTTGTTGTTTTATCTTCAGTTGTACAGTGGTTGATTTTATTCTACAGCAGTTTTATCTTTTAGCTCTGATATCTGTTAGCTGTAGTTCTTTTTGCAGGTAGGACGCTTCGCCTATGCGGGTTTGGCATAGGTGGCGGATCTGTTGGCGAGCCCGGGTCGCAGTTTCAACCCCGGGGCGTGACACTCATAGTCCTCTCCGGGCTTCGGTAGTGTGAGCACCGGCGTCCGTGTTAATTTGTCCTTGAGTTCCTCGAAGCTCTTCTGGCATTGAGCCGTCTAGATGAATTTCTCCCCTTTCCGGGTTAATTGATTTAGGTAAGTGGCTATCCTTGAGAAACCTTCCACGAAGCGTCTATAGTACCCCGCCAGTCATAGGAAACTTCGGATCTCCGTTACCGTTGTTGGCCGGGGCCAGTTGGTCACGGATTTTACCTTTCTCGGGTCACCGCTATTCCCGACGCTGAGACTATGTGCCCCAAAAAGTCTACCTCGCGGAGCCAGAACTCACACTTCTTGAGTTTGGCATACAATTTCTAGTCCCGGTGGGTCTTAAGGACTACACGCAAGTATTCCTTATTTGCGTCTATATACCTCCCAAGCCACACACGCTGTCCTCCACTTACTACATCTCCACCAGCCTCAACCCCCTCGTCATGGGTAGCCGGAACAACCGCCAGGAGATTGGTGTTAAGGATTTTATTTTGGCGTATTTCGTGAAAGTGTTTAAGTCTTGAAGATTGAAGATGAAGATGTCTGGATCATATACCTCAATCTCAAGAAATGAGAATTCAAAAGGATCAGGTACATTTAACTAAATAAGTTTGGTGATCCGAATACTTCTTATAGTGTAGAAACACTTGGATGGGTTTTTAATTGCATAAAAATCAAAAACTGGACATGTAATATGTTCATGATCCGGATCAGGCTAGTTCAGTCCGGATCCCGAACGTATGTAAGTTCATGCGGAATTTTAGTCTGGACCTTCCCTGGTTCAATCCGGACCCCAAACGTGGATTCTGCAGAAATCGCATGAACAGTCCGAACCATTCATCTTTCAGTTCGGACCCCGAACATGATTTTCTGGAAAAGTTCTGTTTATTGACGACAGTCCGGACCCTGCTTATTCCAGTCCGGACCGTCGACCCGAAAATTTCCATATAAGGTAGTTTTTGGTTCTTATCTTCTTCCAAAGGTTTCTAACCTATAAATAAACCCTTTGATTCATCTTTTAGGGTTATGGTTTTGGAAATGATTTGAAAAATCTAATACGACCGAAAATTAGAAAAATCCACATATAGAGAAGAAAGGAAATAACTAGATCTATTCTATGTTTCTTCATCTATATTGATTAATTTGATTCTAGGATTTCAAACTCGGATTTTGAGTAAAATCAAATTAATGAATACTTAGATGGTATTTCCGATCTATCTTTGATCTAAGTATTCGGCGGATTTTCACCACCAACAAACAACGATTTTCCTAAATATCGGCGCCTGGATTCGCGTGGCCTTGTGGACTCAAGGTGCTACCGTTTCGTGGATTCAAAACGAGGTGCGTTTGTGGATTCGAGACGTACTACTTGGTGGAGACCGTGGATTCGGTTGGATGTCGTGGACTCGACGTTGAACGCCGTGGATTTGGCGTTGGACGCAAATCGTGGATTCGAGGCGCGTTGCGGAGCGAGCGGCGAAGATCAACTAGGAGCGTATGGAAAAAGGTTGAGTCATGTGTGAGTACGTTATATCACCTTTGTACGTGTTTAATTCTAGTGGATTTCACCGTGTGATCGGTCCCGTGGTATTTTACTCCTGGATTGGAGTTTTCCACGTAAAATCTTTGCGTGTTATTTACTTTTCCGTATTGGGTTATTTTTACGCAAAGATTTTGGTGTGTTTATTGTTTACACCTATTCACCCCCCTCTAGGTGTTTTTTTCCCCTATTCAAATCCATATTTAACATAACTCACAAGTGGTATCAAAGTGGGAATAGGGTTGTAAACAATGGTTGAAGGTGGAAACATCAACAGACCACCGTTCTTCGATGGAACAAACTATGCTTATTGGAAAGTACGCATGAGAGCAGTTTTTAATTTCCATCGATGAACGGGTGTGGCAATCAATCGAGTTTGGATGGTCAAATCCTACTGAAATTATTGCTGATGTTCGCACCATCAAACCTAGGTTGAAATGGACCAAGGAAGAAATTGATGCATCTTCTTACAACGGCAAAGGAATTAACGTTTTATTTAATGCTTTGTCGCAAACCGAATTCTCTCGCGTCTCGGCATGTGAGACTGCGAAAGAAATCTGGGATGTTCTACAAGTTACACATGAGGGAACAAGCCTTGTGAAGATTCAAAAACTGCAAATGCTTACGAACAAATTTGACTCAATTTTTATGGCAGAAAATGAATCTTTCACAGATTATTATACACGATTGCAAGATATCGTTAATACATGTGCTAACTTGGGAGAGAAAATTCCAGAATCTAAAGTTGTAAGAAAGATTTTAAGGACTCTTCCTAAAAGATTTCACCCTAAGGTTGCGGCCATTGAAACAGTTAAACACCCGGACGAAATCCGTATAGAAGAATTAGTTGGTGCACTTCAAACGTATGAAATGACTTTTCCTACTAACTATTCTTCTGGAAAGTCATCTTCTTCTAAGTCTTCAGGTTATGCGTTAAAATCAACAAAAGAAGAAGACGTGGATTCATCCTCCTCAGACGGTGATGAGAATCTATCAATGGAGGATTTCGAGAAGAAACTTGCACTCTTGACGAGGAAATTTCGCCGAAACTTTCGAAGGGGTAACTCAAGCAAATCTTCATCCTTCGCAAAGTCGAAGAAAGGCAAAGGATCTTCAAGCTTTAAGTCAAGAAAGCAAGAGAGTTTTTCAAAGGACAAGAAGAACTCGGAGCGGACAAATCCAATGCTTCAAGTGCCGAGGCTACGGTCGCATCTCAACAGAGTGTCCCAACAAGAATCCGTCAAAGAAGAAGGCGATGCAAGCCGTCACTTGGGATGATACCTCAACTTCCAATGAGTCATCTTCCAGTGATGAAGAAAACAACGCAACGGCATTCCACGCGTCCACAACTTCACCTTACGTGTGCTTTATGGCTAGTGCATCCGGTTCGTTATCCAACTCCTCCCAAGTTGAAAAGAATGCAACAGACGATGAACCGAGTAATTTCGAAGGTGAAGACTTTGCTTTTGCCTATCATAAACTTTTAAAGGATTCAAAGAAGGTGGCGAAGCAAAACAAGAGTTTGAGAAGAAGGTTGCAGGATCTTGAAGAAGAAGTTAAAAAGGCAACTTCTCTCTCAAACGCTCTTGAAGTGGAAAGGGACAATTTGATCAAAGCAAATGTTTCCCTTCAAGAGAAGAACGAGCATTTCGAGAAGGAACACAACAAATTGGTGGATAAAGCTAATTACTTCTTGAAGCTCTACTCCGAGGCTCGACAAGAGAAGATGGAAATGACGAAGACCATATTCCAACTTAAGGATGATTTGAAGCGATTTTTTTCAGGAAGGAGCAAGTTGGATAAGATGCTTGGTCTTGGTCAAACAAATCGTTTGGACCTTGGATACAATCGAACTGGAGATAGTCCTAGTTCGAGTGAAACAATGTTTGTGCCCCAGTCGGTGTCTCCTCCTCCGACGGAAATCAATGCATCCAACGACAACAAGCCTACCTCACCTACTTCGGGTTCAACAAGTACAAAGGTATGTTTTCGTTGTGGTTTTGCAGGGCACATAAGAAAAGATTGCAAGATTGGAGCGAAACTGATCAAATCAAGCGCCTCTTGCAACAACTACCAAAAAGGTCATCCCCCGGAAATCAAAGAAGAATTTTTCAAAGGTAAAGAACCTTGGTAGTTCACCTAACAAGACGACGTCATCAAAGAAAAGCAATTAATCAAACAAGACGCTTTCACCAAGGAGAATAACTTCACAATCATTGCCGAAGCATTCCAAAAAGGTTTGGGTGCGCAAAGGTGAAATCTTCCCTTGTCTTGTCAT
This sequence comes from Tillandsia leiboldiana, assembly GCA_029204045.2. Classification (NCBI taxonomy): domain Eukaryota; kingdom Viridiplantae; phylum Streptophyta; class Magnoliopsida; order Poales; family Bromeliaceae; genus Tillandsia; species Tillandsia leiboldiana. Next base: position 13,797,095 of record CM055068.1, read on the forward strand.
TCATACATCATTGCATGCTTTTGACAATTCGTCTTGGTATCTGGATAGTGGATGTTCCCGTCACATGACCGGTGACAAAAATTGTTTTCAAACTTTAGAGAAAACCTCCGGAGGACTTGTAGTTTTCGGAGACGGTCGTTCTTCAAAAATTATTGGAAAAGGGACAATCACTATTCCAGAAGGCCTGGTTTTGAACAATGTTTTATTTGTTGAAGGCCTTAAGACTAACCGCATTAGCATTAGTCAATTATGTGATAATGGCTTTTCAGTTAATTTTTCTTCTGCAGAATGCATTGTGACTGATAAGGACCATTTATTTTTTTTGAAAGGGGTTAGATCTAAAAATAATTGCTATGTAGTTCCTAACAAAATTTCTGAACTTTGTAACCTAGTTTCTTTAGATAATAAAATTATTTGGCATGAAAGACTAGGTCACATTAATTTTAAGGAACTAGCTAGAATTTCTAATAAAGACGTGGTTAAGGGTGTTCCTAAACTATCTTTTAAAAAAAACATTGTGTGTGGAGGTTGTCAAAAGAGAAAACAATCAAGGGCCATGCACAAGAACTTGAACCACGTGGGGAACCAAACGGCCATTAGAATTACTGCACATGGACTTAATGGGGCCGACTCGTCAACCAAATTTGGGAGGTAAATGGTATATTTTTCTTTTGGTTGATGATTTCTCTAGATATTCATGGATAACATTTTTAAAAGAGAAAGCGGATACACAGAATGGTGTAGTCGAGCGCAAAAACAGAGTTGTACAAGAGATGACGCGTGTTATGCTTCACAGCCGGAAACTACCGTTAAATTTTTGGGCTGAAGCAGTTAACACCGTGGTCTACGTAATTAATCGTGTTTATTTGCGCCCGGGTACTTTAAATACACCATATGAGCTATGGTTTTGTAGAAAACCGAATATCAAATATTTTCGAATCTTTGGGAGTCGCTGTTACATTTTACGTGATCGCAAAAATCTTGAAAAGTTCGACTCTTGAAGTTACGAAGGAATTTTCATGGGTTATTCTACAAATAGTAGAGCATATCGGGTATTTAATCTCGAATCTAAAACGATGGTAGAATCTTTTAATATTAAAGTAGATGAAACTTTTCATTTTTCATCTGATAAATCTACTCCTGATATCTCTCTTGATGATGATACTCCTGTAAAAGTTATTGCATCTTCTCATGATAATTCTTCCGATAATGTTGATGCATCTCATGGTTCTTCTAGTTTATCTGATATGCAGGAATCATCACACATACCTCCGAGCACTCCGTTACCTCAAACGCTACGTATCTCCAAGGATCATCCAGAGTCAAATATTATTGGAGACCCACAAGAAGGAGTCAAGACTCGGAGATAATTGGTTTGTGGAGTTGCGTGTTACGTCTCCATGTTGGAACCAAAGAATGTCGATGAGGCTCTTCAAGATGATTATTGGATAGAAGCTATGCAAGAAGAGCTCCATCAATTCGAAAGAAACAAAGTCTGGGAATTAACGAAGCCTCCGAAGCAACACAACATAATTGGTACTAAATGGATTTTCAAGAACAAGAAAAACGAGGATGGTACCATCATTAGGAACAAAGCACGCCTAGTTGCTCAAGGCTATTCACAAATTGAAGGTATAGACTTTGATGAGACGTTCGCCCCGGTAGCTCGTCTCGAGTCAATTCGCATCCTTTTCGCCATTGCTTGTCATTTTAAAATTAAACTTTTTCAAATGGATGTTAAGAGCACCATTTTAAATGGTTTTCTAAATGAAGAAGTTTATGTGGCTCAACCAAAAGGTTTCATTGACCATAAACTACCTAACCATGTTTTCCGATTGAAAAAGGCTCTTTACGGTCTGAAACAAGCACCGCGAGCATGGTACGAAAGATTGACAAAGCACCTTTTGGAAAAGGGCTATACTCGAGGGGGAGCGGATCGGATACTCTTTGTGAAGCACTTCCAGGATAACTTCATTGTGGCACAAATCTATGTCGATGACATTGTATTTGGAGCAACAAGGAATAATGATGCTTCAAAATTCGCTGAAACCACGGAAAGCGAATTTGAGATGTCCATGATGGGCGAGCTAACATATTTTCTTGGATTGCAAGTGAAACAAAGTGAAGAAGGCATTCATCTGTGCCAATCCAAGTATGCAAGGGAGTTGGTGAAGAAATTCGGATTAGAAAACTCTAAAGACTTTCCGACTCCAATGGGAACTAGCAAAAAGGGATTAGGAAGTGAATCTCTCAGTGAAAGTGTAGACGAGAAGCTTTATCGCAGCATGATTGGAAGTCTACTCTATCTCACGGCTAGTCGCCCGGATATATCCTTTAGTGTTGGAATTTGCGCGAGATATCAATCTGCACCGAAGGAGGTTCACCTGAAAGCGGTGAAAAGGATCATCCGGTACGTCAAAGGAACATTAAATTTCGGAATTTGGTATGCTATGGGCACAACTCTTGACATAATAGGATACTCAGATGCCGATTGGGCTGGATCAGTGGATGATCGAAAAAGTACGAGTGGTGCATGTTTTTATCTTGGCCATTGTCTTGTTGCATGGCATAGTAAAAAGCAAAACTGCATTGCACTCTCGACTGCCGAAGCGAAATATATTTCAGCGGATAGTTGTTCAACTCAATTCATTTGGATGAAAAGCGTGTTGAGCGACTTCCGAATTTCTGCGACTTCGGTAACTATTCTTGGTGACAACACTAGTGTTATAAATATTTCTAAAAACCCTGTGTTGCACTCAAGAACGAAACACATTGATCTTAGATATCATTTTCTAAGAGAGCTAGTTGAATCAAGTATTCTTCAAATTTCTTATATTTCTACTGAGGATCAATTAGCCGATATTTTAACAAAACCTTTGGATCAAAAACGGTTTATTCATTTGCGTAAAGCAATTGGAATGCTTTCTTTGAAATAACCTCTTTTGAACCATTGCTTAGGTTAGGTTTTGTTTTGTGTTTCTGTTCTTTATCTATGCTTGTACATAGAATATTAACTGAGCATATGTTATTGACTTTAATTGCATCCTTTTATGTTTTAAGAAATTTATTATGATTTGGATATCATGATAATTCATTTGATGCAATGATCATTTATATCAATTAGGTCATCTTTAATTGATCAAAGTCAATTTCTCTCTCAAATGATCTCTTGGTATAGTTTTTATCATATTTGAAAATTGAGTTAAGTATGAACACGGGATCAATATTTGGTTGAATGCTTCATATCTTAAATAATTGATAGCAAATTGAGGGGGAGTTTATTATAATTTTTATGCTCAAAAGATGTGAAAAGAGTTACATCCCAATGAGGAGTGTGAAAACTACCACCACATGGAGGAAAGAGCTACCACCTCGGTCGTCCGAGTACTGTGTGCAGCTACCACATGTATACCAAGCATGGTGTTTATTGTTGATTAGATAAAATGCTTTTTGGAATACTTGACTCTGTCGAATTCCAAGGTTGGTATAAGGTGGGATTTTTATTGAAAGATGCTCAAAGAGCCACTCCCTACAATAAATTGACTAGATACATTATCTAACTTATTTGGGATTTCAAACATCTATCGATCTTTGTGCTTCATTTTCTTTACTAAATTGATGACTTGATAAACGCATTACTCATTAGATCGTGATTGATGTTTTGAACTTGTTCAACTTTAAAGGATTTAATTTTTATAAATTTTCGTTTCATTACTTGGATATTATTGATAGATTTAGCATAATCTATTTCTTTTGATATGAAACGATGATTTTTGTTTAAAGTTGACATACAAAAGTGCTTACATACTTTTTTTGGAATTTCTGGAATTTTTGTAAATTTTTCTGAAGAAAAAGTTGAAGCCGATCCGGACTGAAAAGTCTGTTTCGGATCCCGAACGCAGAAATTGTCTGCGGGTAGCCGATCCGGACTGGATTCTCGAGCTGATCCGGACCGCGGCTAGGGTTTATAAGAAACGAAAGAGTATTTGATTTCTTTTTACCTCAAGCTTTTGTTTCTCAATTACCAGAGCTTCTCTCTCTAGATTACAACTGATTTGGAGTCTTTCAAACTCGAGTTCTTCCGATTCAAGTAAGTTTCAATGATCAAAACTCGGGATATTCACTGTTTTTTACCTGTTCTTCCAAAACGTGAGGAATTTCATGCCTCTTTTTCGTTTTCAAACGGTTTTTGATCAAATTCCTTTTGAAATAAGAACTCTGGGTAGATTAGTTTTGTTTATATGCCTTGTATTCTCTTGTTTAACGGATTTTTGAGGTTCGATTTCTAAAAATTCGGTTTTAGGGCATATTATGAGAATTTTTGAAAATCATGGAATTGATCTGTTTTTAAAATTCTTTTTGCAAAACTAACTTGATTTCTAGTCTTTGTACATGATAATGATTGTTTGGGTACAATTTTTCAAATTTTTGAAAATTAAACAATTTTTCGTGTTCTTGAGTTCTTGCTCGCAGGTTCTCCATTTTCTAATGCACTAGCAAAGATGGTGTTCGCATGGATTCTAGTACTCATTGTAGCAATGGTAGGGACACGAGCGACAAACAAGCTGAAAAGAGCAAAGAAAACTCAAGACAAAGGGGAGTATGTCCCTGTGGACAACTCAGATTCGGATTTCGAGACGGAATCGGTCGATTGGGATGAGCTTTTGGAAGAAGGCACAGAACATGCTGCATCGACTGCATCAAGGGGGAAAGCCCCTGCAGCTACTTCACAGACGAAGACACCGCCAATCGCCACAGAGAAAGGGAAAGCCCTAATGGAACCAACTCCGGTTACAATGAAAAGAAAGAGCGTTGCTCGAAAGAGAGGTAGTGCTCGAGGAATCTCAATCGAAGAGCCACTTGCAAGCGAGCCTCCTCCACAGGAATTTGTGCACATAAGCTCCGAGAGGATAAAGGACTTTGAAAAAAGAGAATGCATCGGAGAGAGGCATGTGAATGGCAAAGCTCTTAAGGAGCGTTCTGCATTGTTTGGCACTCTATTTGAACAAGCGGAACTTGCACCTATTTGCAACTTCCCGGCATCAACTGGCTACTGTCTTCATATGGTGAGGATGTAGGTTTTTATGGATCCACAAGGATCTAAATAGGTACTATCAAACAACTAGAGGGGGGGTGAATAGGTGTAATACTTATAAAACCAAATCTCAGTGCAAAATAAAAACCAATGCGGAAAATAAAAACAGCACACCGAGATATACGTGGAAACTCCAATCCAGGAGAAAAACCACGGGACCAACACGCAATAACAATCCACTAAGAATAGAAGAATAACAAGGTGATTACCGACTCCACGGACTCAACCCCTCCTTCAGCTTCTTCGGACCTTGCGCTGACCGGTTGGACGTCCACGCAATAACAATCCACTAAGAAAAGAAGAATAACAAGGTGATTACCGTCTCCACGGATTTAACCCCTCCTTCAACTTCTTCGGACCTTGCGCTCCACCGATTGCATGTCCACTGCACACGTTCGAATCCACGAACGCCACTCGAATTCACGAGCACACGTTTCGAATCCACGAAACGCCTTTAGCACACCGAATCCACGATGCCACGTCGAATCCACGACGCAAACTCAGCCGGTAAGAATATTGGGTTCGATGGTGATCCTTTGCTTAGATTATCAATGAAGATCCATGGGAAAAATCTCTAAGCAAAGATTAGATCAATTCGACAAAAGATATGTTCTTGAAAGAACCGTCGAATTGACCTAAAAGAGGCTATAAAGAAGAACGATAAAAACCTAGCCTCTAGGGTTGCTCTCAAGTGTTTAATTAATTAATCGGTCGTGCTCCCCACGTTTTTGAGAAACCATAAATGTCTATTTATAGTTTAGAAACCTTTGGAAAGAGATAAGAATCAAAAACTTACCTTATCTGGAAATTTTCAGGACGGCGATCCGGATCGGATTTACTGCGATCCGGATCGTCGTAGCGAGTCGGACAATTCCAGAAAAACAAGGGTTCGGGATCCGGATTGAAATGCCCGATCCGGATCGTTCATGTATTCCAGCAAAAAGCCATGTTCGGGATCCGGATCGAAATGACCTTTGATCCGGATCGAATTTGCCAATGAACAAGCACCCTTCGGGATCCGGATTGGACTGTCTGATCCGGATCCTGAACATGTCCCATGTCCAGTTTTTGATTTTTATGCAATTAAAAATTCATCCAAGTGTTTCTACACTATAAGAAAGTATTCGGATCACCAAAATTATTTAGTTAACCATACCTGATCCTTTTGAATACTTTCTTCTTGAGATTGATGTAACTGATCCACAATTCTTCAACTTCAATCTTCAAGACTCAAGACACTGAGTGTCAACTTGAGCTCTCGTTGAATCTTCTCTAAGTCTTTGATTGCTGATTGACAATTTGATCCCTTTAAGACTCCGACTCAACTCACTGACTTGACTCACGAAATATGCCAACACCAAAATGCCGTAACAATCTCCCCCTTTGGCAATTTCGTGACAAAACCCAAAAATACATAAACGCGCTCAAGTCACTCATTTTAAACCAAAAAATCGAAACTCAATGTCATCACAAAAACATTGACTTTCTTTGCGTGAAAGATCCAATAAACAAAAATACATTTGAACCAGTCTTAGAACAAACTCTATGACTTAGGACTTGGAGTCTTAAAGTGATGTAGATCCTGCAAAAACAATACTCCAAACAAATCAAAAGTCAGTCGTTAGAAATTAAATGTAAATCCTACATTTGATTCGTCCTTTTGGTTCTTTTGTTTTTCGGCTCCTTTTTCTCATCTCCTTTCTTTTTCTCGATGATCTCATCTCCGTCTCCCCCTATCTCGATGATCTCATCTCTGTCTCCCCCTATCTCGATGATCTCTTCTCCCCTATTTCTCTCTTCTCCCCTATTTCTCTTCTCCCACTTTTTGTCACAAATTGTCAAACAGTGAACATACTAGACAAAAGGAAATCACTAATAGCATTAGTCCATAGTGAAAGAGAGATAAAAGCTCAGTTCCGGTATATAACAAAAACATAGATTGCGTACCGGTACTCGAACGCAAAAATCAAATAATTTCTTGAAACAAATCCAGATTTTGAAATATTTGAATTACCGATTTGTATTCCATCAAGAAAACAATTTAAGTGCTTGAGAATAATATGAGATCACATAGATGTCATTCAATCCAATTAATTTCACAAAAATTAAAAAGATTTACTCCGAAATCATGAAAAACAAAGATAAAACATTATAAACCGTTTTTCACATTATATACGTCAAACACAAGTCATCAAAAATAATCTTGAGATCCAAAGTCTATCAAGATGTAACGGATGTACAAAGATGACTTACAGAGATTTCCAAATGACATCAATTTGATTTCTTACCCTTTCAAATTTGAGATAAGCACTAAAATACCTAAGGGTGGCTCTTTGAGCATCTTTCAACTATCCCACCTTATACCAACCAGGAGATTGTTCAAAATATAAGAACTTTGCATATAAATCTCCAAATGCTTCAACTAAAAATTTCAAGAAATATTTTTCAAGCATCAAAACATGTGGTAGCTTCACACACAGACCGGACGACCGGGGTGGCAGCTCTTTCCAACATGTGGTGGTAGTTTTCACACTCCTTTCGGATGTAACTGTAGAACACCGGGATTTGGATGACGCACCGACCTTGCAGGATGGTGTGGTGCGGAGGAATTTGCCTTGGGTGTGTCCCACTTGTGTTTTCAGAGGAGTTCGGGTTGATTTGGATCCCCGCGGAGGCCTCTGCTTGCTTCGGGCTTTGTACGCGTTAGGTGACTGGTACGGGAAGCTCCGACACCGCTATGGGTTGCAGAAAATTTGGGAAACACTTGGAGCAGGTGTACTTTTGTTTTACAGCGAGGTTCGGGAGGTTCCGGACTGACGCGGAGGACCCGGAGGCAAAAAGTGAGTCGGAACTGGCATTTTTGGAGCCGGTATTTGATTTGAGTACCCCGACTCAACGGTCGAGCTTTTTGAGGAGAAAAAGCTGTGGACACGCGTACTTTTGATTTACAGCGAGGTTCGGGAGGTTCCGGACTGACGCGGAGGACCCGGAGGCAAAAAGTGAGTCGGAACTGGCATTTTTGGAGCCGGTATTTGAATTGAGCACCCCGACTCAACGGTTGAGCTTTTTGAAGAGAAAAAGCTGTGAGCGCGTGTACTTTGGAATTACAGCGGAGCTCGGGAGGTTCCGGGCGGCGGCGGAGGGCCCGAGGGCAAAAAGTGAGTTGGAGTTGGGTTTTGGAATTAAATTAATTAAGTTAATTAATTTATTTAAAGCTTCAGCTTTATAAAACCCTCCCCTCCACCTCTGCTGCAAAGGGAAAAAAAAAAAGAGAAAGAAAGAAAAGAGAAAGAGAAAGAAAGAAAAGGGAAAAGAGAAAATGAGAGGAAAGAGAAGAAGAAGAAGAAGAAGAGGGCTTTGGAGGAGGCTTCTCTTGGGCGTTTTCTTCTCCGAGCGTGGGCATGGAGCCGAGCGAGGACCGGCGTGCCGCGAGGAGGTTGTTTTTTTTTTATTTTTTTTCACTCTTTTCTTCTCCCCGGTGGCCGGAGCCGTGCGGCTAGTCGTCCGGCGCGTGGCCGGGAGGGGGCGCTTGGGCGCCGCGCACTGCTGCGCCCTGCTGCCAAAGTGGGACAGCAGGGCGCCGGGCTGCATAGGGGCGGCATGGTGCCGCGCGGCCCTGCAGGCTGCGCGCTGGGCGCGCGGCACTGCAGGGGTGCCGCGCGGGCATCCCCTGTGCCGCGCGGCCTGGCAGGCCGCGCGGGGCGCGCGGCCCTGCAGGGGCGCCGCGCGGGCATCCCCCTGTGCCGCGCGGCCTGGCAGGCCGCGCGGGGCGCGCGGCCCTGCAGGGGTGCCGCGCGGGCGGCCCCTGTGCCGCGCGGCCTTGCAGGCCGCGCGGGGCGCGCGGCACTGTAAGGTGCCGCGCGGGCGGCCTTGGGGCCGCGCGGCCCTGCAGGCCGCGCGCTGGGCGCGCGGCACTGCAGGGGTGCCGCGCGGGCAACCCCTGTGCCGCGCGACCTTGCAGGCCGCGCGCTGTGCGCGCGGCACTGCAAGGTGCCGCGCGGGCCTGCGGGCCGCGCCCGTGGGCGCGCGGCCCTGCAGGGGGCCCCGCGCGGGCGGCCCTGTGCCGCGCGGGCCTGCGGGCCGCGCCTGTGGGCGCGCGGCCCTGCGGGGGGCCCCGCGCGGGCGGCCCTGTGCCGCGCGGGCCCGCGAGCCGCGCCCTTGGGCGCGCGGCGCTGCAGGGGCCCCGCGCGGGCGGCCTTGTGCCGCGCGGGCCTGCAGGCCGCGCCCGTGGGCGCGCGGCCCTGCAGGGGCCCCGCGCGGGCGGCCCTGCGCCGCGCGGGCCTGCAGGCCGCGCCCGTGGGCGCGCGGCCCTGCAGGGGCCCCGCGCGGGCGGCCCTGCGCCGCGCGGGCCTGCAGGCCGCGCCCTGGGCGCGCGGCCCTGCAGGGGCCCCGCGCGGGCGGCCCTGCGCCGCGCGGGCCTGCAGGCCGCGCCCTTGGGCGCGCGGCGCTGCAGGGGCCCCGCGCGGGCGGCCTTGTGCCGCGCGGGCCTGCAGGCCGCGCCCGTGGGCGCGCGGCCCTGCAGGGGCCCGCGCGGGCGGCCCTGCGCCGCGCGGGCCTGCAGGCCGCGCCCGTGGGCGCGCGGCCCTGCAGGGGCCCCGCGCGGGCGGCCCTGCGCCGCGCGGGCCTGCAGGCCACGCCCTTGGGCGCGCGGCCCTGCAGGGGCCCCGCGCGGGCGGCCTTGTGCCGCGCGGTCCTGCAGGCCGCGCCCTTGGGCGCGCGGCGCTGCAGGGGCCCCGCGCGGGCGGCCTTGTGCCGCGCGGGCCTGCAGGCCGCGCCCTTGGGCGCGCGGCGCTGCAGGGGCCCCGCGCGGGCGGCCTAGTGCCGCGCGGGCCTGCAGGCTGCGCCCGTGGGCGCGCGGCCCTGCAGGGGCCCCGCGCGGGCGGCCTTGTGCCGCGCAGGCTTGCTGGGCGCCGCGCGGGCGGCTGGGCCAGCGCCGCGCGGCTGGGTTTTGGGGGCCGTGCAGCTGCGCCGCATTGGCCGCGCAGGCTGCGACTCGGCGACACGCCGCGGCGTGTGTGCGCGATGGGTTTTCCGTGCAACGCGCGGCGTTTCTCGTCGCCGGATGGGTTTCTTTCGCCTTTGTGAGCGCGGTTTTAGCCGCATGTTTTTCTGATCCCGGTCCCTCTTCTTATCTCGCAGTTGTGGCATAGTGTTAGCTTCTCACGTGGCCGGTGGCGCGTGTTTTGCCGCGTGGAGCTGCGGGATCGCATCGGGACCTCCGTTTGGCGCACGGTTTTCGCGGATGGATCGCAGGTGGGTTGGTTTCTCCCAAGGAACTACGGATTGCCCTTTTATGCTTCCGAATGCAAAGGTATCGTATCCTTACTATCACGTATTTGCGGAACAGTCGTGCAAGTCGAGGGTTGTCGTTTCCGACTTGGACACGAGTGTTAGTCGCATCGTTAGAGTATACGAGATCACTGGCTGAGTTACCAGATGAGTAGATACCACTGGCAGAGTTACCAGAGGGGTATAAATCACTGGCTGAGTTACCAGATGAGCAGATACCACTGGCGGAGTTACCAGAGGGGTATAAATCACTGGCTGAGTTACCAGATGAGCAGATACCACTGGCGGAGTTACCAGATGGGTATAAATCCCTGGCTGAATTACCAGATGAGTAGATACCACTGGCGGAGTTACCAGATGGGTATAAATCACTGGCTGAGTTACCAGATGAGTAGATACCACTGGCAGAGTTACCAGATGGGTATAAATCCCTGGCTGAATTACCAGATGAGTAGATACCACTGGCAGAGTTACCAGAGGGGTATAGATCACTGGCTGAGTTACCAGATGAGTAGATACCACTGGCAGAGTTACCAGAGGGGTATAAATCACTGGCTGAGTTACCAGATGAGCAGATACCACTGGCGGAGTTACCAGATGGGCATAAATCACCGGCCGAGTTACCAGATGAGTAGATACCACTGGCAGAGTTACCAGATGGGTACAAATCACTGGCTGAGTTACCGGATGTGTAGATATCACTGGCTGAGTTACCAGATAGATAGTTATGCCCTGGCCGAGTCACCAGGTGGTTACTAGAAGGGATTGAGGTGGCCTTCTAGTGTCTTGTAGAGTTCTAGCAGTCCCAGTGCGGGGGCGGAAACTATGGGCGCCTAAGCCTACAGCATGTTCTTGTTTGATAAGGGCTGTAGGGGGCGCAGACGTTCGTAGTTTCCAGGCCTCCCGTGAGAGAGACTGAGAACTTACTTCCAGCATTGCATTGAGACATGTAGCGATAGATTCATTTCCAGTTATCTATCTATCTATCTATCTATCTATCTATCTGTCTATTTGTGTTTTTGTCTCCAGCAGACTGAGTGGGTGTACCGTGGGGTTAGCTTTGGTGCCCACTGAGATCTGACTGTTGCAGTAGATCTCACACCCGCTGTGATGACAGGTGTTCCTGAGGCGACCGTTCCAGGTTTGGCTCATTCGGAGCTTTCTGACCGAGGTTTGCGCGTGGCTGGCTAGCTCCTACCCGAGTCGGTGGTGTCGGTGTAGTGTCTCTTGTGCTTTTCAGTTTCCACTTTTGTACTTATGTTGGGGGTGCTAGTGGACTGGTGTACTTGGACTTTTCACCGCTTAGTGTTTCAGCTTCCTTTCAGCTCTGATACTTGTTAGCTTTAGATCTCTTTTGCAGGTTAGACGCTTCGTCTGTACGGCAGTTTCCGTACAGACGGCGGATCTGTTGGCGAGCCCGGGTCGCAGTTCGACCCCCGGGGCGTGACAGATTAGGTGGTATCAGAGCCTAGGAATATAGGTCGTTGGGGACTTAGAGACCCTAGGCTTTTGGTTGGACAGTGGGAAGACTGTCGTGTGAGACGTGACCTTAGCGAGAGTCTTGTCTGAGGGTGTACCTCCCCCAGAGGATTGGGGTGAGTGACCTCGCATGTTATTTCTCTAAAGGTGATTGTGTTGGCTGCAGACAACATAATGCTTTAGAAAGGTTAACATGTTTAGACTTTCGTTTGTTTGGGACGGGAGAGTCTTGGTCCTAATGTTTTTTTTCTGTTGCAGTGGTTTTTGGATGCTTCAGAGACGCCGTGCGACGGCGAGGGCGTGTTTGACCTGGGATGAGGGGCTCGTATAGCGGAAAGCTAAATGGATAGAGCCGAGAGAGGCTTGAGAGATCCAGGCCCTAGCAGTTCTGGTATTTGAGGCGTTACGGCGCCAGGAAGAGAGAGCATGGAGCGAGTGATGCACATGCTTGGACCGAGAGCATCTCCCGGAGTATCGTCAGTAGTACCTCCGGCCGCGACTTTGTCGATTTCTGTCCCTGATCGCACCATTGATGGTGCGGAAGCAGCGAGAGGTTACTGATAGGTTGTGTACCGCATCCAGTTCCATCCCTTGAAGATTTCGGGACCGAGTTGGAGCCGTGAGAGGCCGAGAACTGGAACGCTGTTATGGAAGATTTGTTCGAGGATTTGTTCATCCAGGATAAGCATCAGGGCGCTTGGTTATGTACTTTTCTTTGGGACGCCAAGAGAGCTGGTGGCGTCGGTTTCGTCTTGTTGGACCATCGGGAGCGCAGTTGATGTTCTGGGGTGAGTTTCTGTGACAGTTGAGCGGGGTATCCCTGGACGCCCAGGATGAGGCTTAGAGGTTGGTTGTGTTCGAGTGGGAACCGCCTCAAGATGCCTATCTCTTTGTGCATTTTCGGCGATTGCCGACCGTGGATGCAGTGAGCGTGCATGCTCGATGGTTTGACCGAGGATCAGTGATCCCGTCCGAGGGAGACGGTGAGCGGGGGACCCGCTTCGGAGAGAGAGCTTCGGCATCGCCGATTTTGTGATAGTCGCGTGATTCGAGGTTGCCGTGTTTCCACCCTCTGGATCAGGGGCCTCAGAGGAGACAGAGACCAGGAGGTTCTCGACAGTGCTCGCTTCAGCAGCAGTGCCAGGATGTGAGTTTCCCTGCTGCATGGGCCGCATTCTTCGTCAGGGTTGAGGATCGCGTTTCACCTGGTGTGGCCGTCGGGTTAGGGCTTGCTTAATGCCAACGCCGTGTGTGCGTTTCGGTAAAGCGGGGGTACCTTCGTGTGGGCCAGTGTCAGGACTGATGGTTTTGCACGTTTGGATCGATTTTCAGATCACGTGAAGCACGTGGATGAGTGCTGCCTGTCCTGCCAGTGCAACTAGGACCTTGGATTGATCATCGAGATGTTAGTCCTACATCGGAGCTGGGGTGTTGATACGAGGTTGGATAGGAATCGGTCGTCCCAATTTATGCTATCATGGATTGTCGAAAGAGAAGACATTGACCCTCCGTAGACCTGGTCAGGAGGAGTGTATTTTTATAGCATGCGATGAGATATTTGATGCCCTGGCTGAGTTACCAGGAGGTTACCTGCCCCTGGCTGAGTTACCAGGAGGTTACTTGCCCCTGGCCGAGTTACCAGGTGATTGATGCCCCTGGCCGAGTTACCAGGTAGTTACTTGATTGGGACTGAGATCGAGACAGTCGTTGACGTGGTTTGGTAACCGCGCCAACTTCGACAGCACCTCGTGGAGTATCAACCGTGAGACAGGGAGAGCTGTGAGCGCAGCTGCGAGTTTTGACGGATCGAGAGGTCTCTGAGACCTAGTGCCTCGTCGTGGGAATACGACAGTGAGGATCCAGGCGGTTGTTACACCGTGGTGATGTCACGTTGTGGGTACACAACCGTGTGAGTTCTTGTGAGGTTCGAACTTGATTAGTCTCACCATGTGCTTGGGCAGATGCCTTCGGGTGATTGATATCTTTATGGAACCTTACAGCCAAGGGCTGTGCCTGGATACTGATCCGGAACCAGTAGGGCAGTTTGAGCGGTTTGCGTGGTCAAGTGGATTGACTAATGCCCTACTGATTTGGGAGCTGTGTTTTTCCCTGTTTCACTGGACGGGTTGGTGGTGTTACCGTCGTGGGTTTTTGCCTATCTCCGAGGTGACTTGGAGCTTGAGGGGCTCTTGAGGTTAGTGCTACAACTCTAAGGGGGAAGAAGTTGGTTGCCAAGCTTTGAGAGTTGCACTTCGACATCGAGGATTTTGTGTTTGGGCCTTGTGTTTTAGCCGTTTGAGTGACAGAGGATATGAGGTGTATTGAGGCAAAGCTGAGGAGGATACCAGCTTTGATCCGGTTATTGCCGTGATAGAGAGGTCATGGGATTGTTCTGAATCCTCGAACCTAAAGTACTAGGACACTCAGGAGGTCGGGTTGAGGTAACGCCGGTGGATAGGTTTCGCAAGTTATATGATTGCTTTATCCCGGCAAGGACATTTTGTTCAGTATGCCCTGTTTAGGCGAGCTGTGTAACCCTGGGAGTTGAGTGCCAGAATCGAGAGAAGGTTCTCGAGGTTGAAGTTTTCCCCTGTCAAGGGGAGGTGATCCATGTTTTGTAGAACTGGAGCTTTGGTGGCTATGAAGCAGCTGGGGAGTTTTGCCTTAGGGAGGCTTGAACTTCGGTTTTTGAGTTCTCGAATCGAGGGAACTTCCAGCCTGAGAGTTATTTATAGAAATGAGTTTTGCGAGGTGAGGATCCTCGAGCTGTGATCAGGCTGGATGAGGCCTATTTGAACCCCGAAGTTTTGTTTTGCTTTCCCTTCCTTGGCATGGTCGAGGACTGCGTTATCCTCATCGACCGATGCGATTCTTGTTGGTGAAACCAAAGAATTTTGCAGTCGAATCATACCTTTGGGGAAGGTTCAGTGTTGTCAGCATGAGGAATGTGAGTGACCACTTGAGAGCCTTGGGCAATCTGAGGATCTCCTATCCCTTTTGTTTTTGATTTACCCTCCTAAGTATGGATTTTGTTGGATTTCGAGGACGAAACCCTTTTAAGGGGGGGAGAGTGTAGAACACCGGGATTTGGATGACGCACCGACCTTGCAGGATGGTGTGGTGCGGAGGAATTTGCCTTGGGTGTGTCCCACTTGTGTTTTCAGAGGAGTTCGGGTTGATTTGGATCCCCGCGGAGGCCTCTGCTTGCTTCGGGCTTTGTACGCGTTAGGTGACTGGTACGGGAAGCTCCGACACCGCTATGGGTTGCAGAAAATTTGGGAAACACTTGGAGCAGGTGTACTTTTGTTTTACAGCGAGGTTCGGGAGGTTCCGGACTGACGCGGAGGACCCGGAGGCAAAAAGTGAGTCGGAACTGGCATTTTTGGAGCCGGTATTTGATTTGAGTACCCCGACTCAACGGTCGAGCTTTTTGAGGAGAAAAAGCTGTGGACACGCGTACTTTTGATTTACAGCGAGGTTCGGGAGGTTCCGGACTGACGCGGAGGACCCGGAGGCAAAAAGTGAGTCGGAACTGGCATTTTTGGAGCCGGTATTTGAATTGAGCACCCCGACTCAACGGTTGAGCTTTTTGAAGAGAAAAAGCTGTGAGCGCGTGTACTTTGGAATTACAGCGGAGCTCGGGAGGTTCCGGGCGGCGGCGGAGGGCCCGAGGGCAAAAAGTGAGTTGGAGTTGGGTTTTGGAATTAAATTAATTAAGTTAATTAATTTATTTAAAGCTTCAGCTTTATAAAACCCTCCCCTCCACCTCTGCTGCAAAGGGAAAAAAAAAAAAGAGAAAGAAAGAAAAGAGAAAGAGAAAGAAAGAAAAGGGAAAAGAGAAAATGAGAGGAAAGAGAAGAAGAAGAAGAAGAAGAGGGCTTTGGAGGAGGCTTCTCTTGGGCGTTTTCTTCTCCGAGCGTGGGCATGGAGCCGAGCGAGGACCGGCGTGCCGCGAGGAGGTTGGTTTTTTTTTATTTTTTTTCACTCTTTTCTTCTCCCCGGTGGCCGGAGTCGTGCGGCTAGTCGTCCGGCGCGTGGCCGGGAGGGGGGCGCTTGGGCGCCGCGCACTGCTGCGCCCTGCTGCCAAAGTGGGACAGCAGGGCCCGGGCTGCACAGGGGCGGCATCGGTGCCGCGCGGCCCTGCAGGCTGCGCGCTGGTGCGCGCGGCACTGCAGGGGTGCCGCGCGGGCATCCCTGTGCCGCGCGGCCTGGCAGGCCGCGCGGGGCGCGCGGCCCTGCAGGGGCGCCGCGCGGGCATCCCCCTGTGCCGCGCGGCCTGGCAGGCCGCGCGGGGCGCGCGGCCCTGCAGGGGTGCCGCGCGGGCGGCCCCTGTGCCGCGCGGCCTTGCAGGCCGCGCGTGGCGCGCGGCACTGTAAGGTGCCGCGCGGGCGGCCTTGGGGGCCGCGCGGCCCCTGCAGGCCGCGCGCTGGGCGCGCGGCACTGCAGGGGTGCCGCGCGGGCAACCCTGTGCCGCGCGACCTTGCGGCCGCGCGCTGTGCGCGCGGCACTGCAGGTGCCGCGCGGGCCTGCGGGCCGCGCCCGTGGGCGCGCGGCCCTGCGGGGGGCCCCGCGCGGGCGGTCCCTGTGCCGCGGGGCCTGCGGGCCGCGCCCGTGGGCGCGCGGACCTGCGGGGGGGCCCCGCGCGGGCGGCCCTGTGCCGCGCGGGCCCGCGGGCCGCGCCCTTGGGCGCGCGGCGCTGCAGGGGCCCCGCGCGGGCGGCCTTGTGCCGCGCGGGCCAGCCGGCCCGCCCGTGGGCGCGCGTGCCTGCAGGGGCCCCGCGCGGGCGGCCCTGCGCCGCGCGGGCCTGCAGCGTCGCGCCCTTGGGCGCGCGGCCTGCAGGGGCCCCGCGCGGGCGGCCCTGCGCCCGCGCGGGCCTGCAGGCCGCGCCCTTGGGCGCGCGGCGCTGCAGGGGCCCCGCGCAGGGCGGCCTGTGCCGCGTCGGCCTGCAGAGCCGCGCCGTGGGCGCGCGGCCCTGCAGGGGCTCCGCGCGGGCGGCCCATGCGCCGCGCGGGCCTGCAGGCCGCGCCGTGGGCGCGCGGCCCTGGCGAAGGGCCCCGCGCGGGCGGCCCGGCGCCGCGCGCGGTGCCTGCAGGCCGCGCCCTTGGGCGCGCGGCGCCTGCAGGGGCCCCGCGCGGGCGGCCTTGTGCCGCGCGGGCCTGCAGGCCGCGCCCTTGGGCGCGCGGCGCTGCAGGGGCCCCGCGCGGGCGGCCTTGTGCCGCGCGGGCCTGCAGGCCGCGCCCTTGGGCGCGCGGCGCTGCAGGGGCCCCGCGCGGGCGGCCTTGTGCCGCGCGGGCCTGCAGGCTGCGCCCGTGGGCGCGCGGCCCTGCAGGGGCCCCGCGCGGGCGGCCTTGTGCCGCGCAGGCTTGCTGGGCGCCGCGCGGGCGGCTGGGCCAGCGCCGCGCGGCTGGGTTTTGGGGGCCGTGCAGCTGCGCCGCATTGGCCGCGCAGGCTGCGACTCGGCGACACGCCGCGGCGTGTGTGCGCGATGGGTTTTCCGTGCAACGCGCGGCGTTTCTCGTCGCCGGATGGGTTTCTTTCGCCTTTATGAGCGCGGTTTTAGCCGCATGTTTTTCTGATCCCGGTCCCTCTTCTTATCTCGCAGTTGTGGCATTGTGTTAGCTTCTCACGTGGCCGGTGGCGCGTGTTTTGCCGCGTGGAGCTGCGGGATCGCATCGGGACCTCCGTTTGGCGCACGGTTTTCGCGGATGGATCGCAGGTGGGTTGGTTTCTCCCAAGGAACTACGGATTGCCCTTTTATGCTTCCGAATGCAAAGGTATCGTATCCTTACTATCAGGTATTTGCGGAACAGTCGTGCAAGTCGAGGGTTGTCGTTTCCGACTTGGACACGAGTGTTAGTCGCATCGTTAGAGTATACGAGATCACTGGCTGAGTTACCAGATGAGTAGATACCACTGGCAGAGTTACCAGAGGGGTATAAATCACTGGCTGAGTTACCAGATGAGCAGATACCACTGGCGGAGTTACCAGAGGGGTATAAATCACTGGCTGAGTTACCAGATGAGCAGATACCACTGGCGGAGTTACCAGATGGGTATAAATCCCTGGCTGAATTACCAGATGAGTAGATACCACTGGCGGAGTTACCAGATGGGTATAAATCACTGGCTGAGTTACCAGATGAGTAGATACCACTGGCAGAGTTACCAGATGGGTATAAATCCCTGGCTGAATTACCAGATGAGTAGATACCATTGGCAGAGTTACCAGAGGGGTATAGATCACTGGCTGAGTTACCAGATGAGTAGATACCACTGGCAGAGTTACCAGAGGGGTATAATCACTGGCTGAGTTACCAGATGAGCAGATACCACTGGCGGAGTTACCAGATGGGCATAAATCACCGGCCGAGTTACCAGATGAGTAGATACCACTGGCAGAGTTACCAGATGGGTACAAATCACTGGCTGAGTTACCAGATGTGTAGATATCACTGGCTGAGTTACCAGATAGATAGTTATGCCCTGGCCGAGTCACCAGGTGGTTACTAGAAGGGATTGAGGTGGCCTTCTAGTGTCTTGTAGAGTTCTAGCAGTCCCAGTGCGGGGGCGGAAACTATGGGCGCCTAAGCCTACAGCATGTTCTTGTTTGATAAGGGCTGTAGGGGGCGCAGACGTTCGTAGTTTCCAGGCCTCCCGTGAGAGAGACTGAGAACTTACTTCCAGCATTGCATTGAGACATGTAGCGATAGATTCATTTCCAGTTATCTATCTATCTATCTATCTATCTATCTATCTGTCTATTTGTGTTTTTGTCTCCAGCAGACTGAGTGGGTGTACCGTGGGGTTAGCTTTGGTGCCCACTGAGATCTGACTGTTGCAGTAGATCTCACACCCGCTGTGATGACAGGTGTTCCTGAGGCGACCGTTCCAGGTTTGGCTCATTCGGAGCTTTCTGACCGAGGTTTGCGCGTGGCTGGCTAGCTCCTACCCGAGTCGGTGGTGTCGGTGTAGTGTCTCTTGTGCTTTTCAGTTTCCACTTTTGTACTTATGTTGTGGGGTGCTAGTGGACTGGTGTACTTGGACTTTTCACCGCTTAGTGTTTCAGCTTCCTTTCAGCTCTGATACTTGTTAGCTTTAGATCTCTTTTGCAGGTTAGACGCTTCGTCTGTACGGCAGTTTCCGTACAGACGGCGGATCTGTTGGCGAGCCCGGGTCGCAGTTCGACCCCCGGGGCGTTGACAGTAACTCTTTCCACATCTTTTGCAAATCATTTCAATACCCTTGTAAGAATGCAATCTCTTACGTGAAAGAATTAAATCCCAAATTTTAGTCTATCGGTTGTCTCACGTTTATCACAATGAATTCACACAACCGAGATAGATTAAGCATCTAAAGATCACACATCATTTCTAAAATTTGATGCTTATAATATCAAAACTCCTACAATGAAGTATCTTCAAGATTATGATTATAGAGTAAAGTTGATAATCCATATAAAGTTAATTTGGAGTGAATAAACGTAAAGCCTTTTTTTTTTTTATTCAATGCACTTGTTCATTAAAAACCTTTTGTTTTAAAAAAAAAATAAAACATAAAAACAAAGAGCATTGAAAACATGTAATGCAGAGATTTAGAAAGATATGAAAGGAAAACCATCAAAGCATTACATACAGTCATAAGCTATTTAGAACTTAAGACAAGGAAAGATATCACCTTTCCGAATCCAAAATCGCTGGATTTTGGGTTGTCTGATTCGTTGTGGCCGGGGGTTGTCCGCTTTGACTGTTAGTCCACCTTAGGTCTTTGCCTCGTAATGATCCACTTGTATGATTGATGATGTGGCTCGGACCTTTGGTGGGTTGAGTGAACTCCTTTGACTTGATGTGTCTTTTGATTCCGTTGAGTTCGCTCCATAGATGAAGTTGCCGAAGAATTCTTCTTTCTCTTTTTCGGGCACGTCTTCACCAAATGTCCTTCAAGTCCACAAAGGTGACACGTTCTTCCTTTCAATTTGAATGTGGAACTTGAAGCATGCACAGTTTGATCCTTTTTAAATCCCAAACCAACCTTGCTTGTTTGACCTAATCCGGACATACAATCTAGTTTCTTGGAACCGGTTGAAAGCCTTTGTATGTCGAATTTGAGTTCATGAACTTGCTTGGTCAAAACTTGGTTGGTGACATGAATCTCCTCAAACTGTTTTTCTAGAAAACCAATCTTGTCCATATATGATTTAGCGTTTATCTCCGATTGGTTTAGCTTTTCTTGGAGGATTTTATTGTATTCAATAAACGTCCTTGTTCCTCCTCGAGATCATGAAGTTTTATCTTTAAAGCATGATTCTCGTCTGATTCTCAAGTCATTGCTTCCTCAACTTCTTGATATGCTTGGCCATCTTCTTAGATTCCGCAAGAAGTTGTTGATATGCCTCAACGAGTTCTTCTTCGTCCGACTCCCCCTCACTTGATGACTCTCCGTTGGATGTTGATGTTTCATGCAAATCAAAGGAATAGAGTCAGTGATTAAGATGATAAACAAACATTAGAAGAGGAAATTTGAGAAGCATGTAAGGCAACGACTTTTTCCTCTTTACTTGAGGTCGATTCATTAGAAGTAGAATCGTCCCAAGTTTTCGCTTGCAAAGCCTTCTTTTTATATGATTTCGGAGAAGGACATTCCGTTGAAAAATGGTCGTAGCCTTTGCATCTATAGCATTGGATTTCCCCTTCGAAATCATCTTTTTCTTTTTCTTTAGAAGGTTTTGCAAAGCTTTTTGAGGTTAGAGGATTTAGAACCCGATGATCCTTTAGAAGGTTTCGTGGATGAAGATCCATCGGTTCGATTCTTCCAAAACTTCCGACGAAATTTCTTTGTGATCCGCGCCAATTGTTCTTCAAAATCGGCAAAAGAGATTTCATCGTCGGAACTCGATTCGCTATCTTCTTCCTTTGTTGATTTGAATGCAATACCTGTAAGCTTAGAAGAAGACTTGGAAGATAACTTGATTAGTAGGAAAAGTCATTTCATAAGTTTGCAAAGCACCTACTAATTCCTCTACACTCATCTCATCCGGATGACTAACGGTTTCAATGGCGGTAACCTTTGCCCTAAACCGTTCCGGAAGAGTCCGAAGTATCTTTCTTACAATTTTCGACTCCGGGATCTTTTCTCCTAAATTAGCACATGTATTTATTACATCTTGAAGTCTAGTGTAATAATCTGTAAACAATTCATGCTCTTCCATATGAATAGAGTCAAATTGACTTGTAAGCATCTGGAGCTTTTGAATTTTTACAAGATTAGTACCCTCATGTGTAATTTTGAGAATATCCCAAATTTCCTTCGCGGTTTCACACGCGGAAATTCGTGTGAATTCAGTCGAGGAAAGAGAATTATATAAAGCGTTCATACCTTTCCCATTGTAAGAAGATCTTTCAATTTCCTCTTTGGACCATCTAGAGCGAGGTTTTGGGGTAGTAGAATTTCCTACTTCCTCAACAGGATGCACCCAACCGTATTCCACGGATTGCCATACCCGCTCATCAATTGCGATGAGAAAAGCTCTCATCCGCACTTTCCAATAAGCATAATTAGTCCCATCAAAAAGAGAGGTCTATAAATATTACCACTTTCACCCATCATGATAGATAAACCTAAAACCCTCTCTGATACCAATTGTAGGTTTTTATGGATCCACAAGGATCTAAATAGGTACTATCAAACAACTAGAGGGGGGGTGAATAGGTGTAATACTTATAAACCAAATCTCAGTGCAAAATAAAAACCAATGCGGAAAATAAAAACAGCACACCGAGATATACGTGGAAACTCCAATCCAGGAGAAAAACCACGGACCAACACGCAATAACAATCCACTAAGAATAGAAGAATACAAGGTGATTACCGACTCCACGGACTCAACCCCTCCTTCAGCTTCTTCGGACCTTGCGCTGACCGGTTGGACGTCCACGCAATAACAAATCCACTAAGAAAAGAAGAATAACAAGGTGATTACCGTCTCCACGGATTTAACCCCTCCTTCAACTTCTTCGGACCTTGTGCTCCACCGATTGCACTCCACTGCACCTTCGAATCCACGAACCGCACTCGAATCCACGAGCACCACTTTCGAAATCCACGAACGCCTTTGCACGACAGAATCCACGATGCCACGCGAATCCACGACGCAAACTCAGTCCGTAAGAATATGGCTTCGATGGGACCTTTGCTTAGATTATAATGAAGATCATGGCAAAAAATGCACTAAGCAAAGATTAGATCAATTGACAAAAATATGTTCTTGAAAGAACCGTCGAATTGACCTTAAAAGAGCTAAAAGAGAACGATAAAAACCTAGCCTCTAGGGTTTGGCTCTCATGTTTATTAATTAATCGTCGGCTCCCACGGGTTGTGATAACCCTAAATGTCCTATTTATAGTTTAAACCTTTGAAAGAGATAAGAATCAAAAACTTACCTTTCTGGAAATGTTTTCAGGACGCGATCCGGATCGATTTAACTGCTATCCGATCGTCGTAGCGAGTCACAATTCCATAAAACAGGGTTGGGATCACCGCTTGAAATGCCCGATCCGGATCGTTCATGTATTCCAGCAAAAAAGCCCATTTTCGGGATCCGGATCGAAATGACCTTTTGTCCGGATCGGATTTGCCAATTGAAAAGCACCCTCTGGATCCGGATTGACTGTCTTATCCTGATCCGTGACATGTCCCCATGGTCCAGGTTTTGATTTTTATGCAATTAAAATTCACCAAGTGTTTTCTACACTATAGAAAGTAATCGGATCACCAAAGTATTTAGTTAACCATACCTGATCCTTTTGAAATACTTTCTTCTTAATTGTATGTAACTGATCCCCAATTCTTCAACTTCAATCTTCAAGACTCAGACAATGAGTGTCAACTTGAACTCTTTTGAATCTTCTCTAAGTCTTTGATTGCTGATTGACATTTGATCCCTTTAAGACTCCGACTCAACTCACTGACTTGACTCACGAATATGCCAACACCAAAATCCGTAACAAGGATGTTCTATCAAAATGCATCGATATTGATTGACTTGAGACGGACCGAGAAGAATTTCACTACATTTCGAAATGTCAAGCTAAAGTCACACTCATTAATCGGAGAGGTGTTGGGATGAAGGCTAGGGTAAGAATGCACTCACTACCTAAAGTCCTGTCTTCCACAATACAACCTGGAAGTGGTTTAGATGGAATCCTTTCTGCCAAACTCTGTCGACGGAGGAATTCAATTCTTCTAAAAATTCGACCTTATAGCGTTACTTGACCTTATTGTTTTTACTATAACATCCTGCCTAACATGCAAACAAAAGTTCTTCGCTGGAATGGATGCCTGCTTTTTGTATCTTCTTGGACCGCCTGCAGCATCCTTGGGCTCTAACACAACATTCCTTACCCTCATCTTGGTCGCGTGGACTGGCGAGATATGTGGAAATGCACATCTACAGAGCGACCTTCCGTTTCGTGATAATTATGCGCATCTCAGAAAGTACAAGATCGAGCACAGCTCTGAGCGCGTACATGCTAGTTTGGGAACTATTAATGATACAACAATTGTGAGTCCTCTCCACGAGACATGATGAGACTCCCAGCCTCCTCGCAGTATGAGACCAGCACAACAGCAGCAACAGCTTCATCACCATCAGCAGCAGTTCACGTCAGAGGATGATGCCTCTGTTACGTCGTTTACCGAGAAGCAACAACGCTCCGCGCGTAGCAAAGAACGAATGTCTTCTGAATTCGTCAAGATGACC
>CM055068.1:13820812-13836017 GCA_029204045.2 Tillandsia leiboldiana
CGCACACAAAAGTAAGTAACAGACTGGCCTCGATCCGTCCAGTCGCACACTCCGGAGTGGCACTCGAGGGGAGCGACCCACACGAGTAAAGTAACTCTGTCATCAGTATCACCAGTATCAAGTATCACGGTATCGAGTATCTCTGTAACCACTGTCTCATAATAGCAGGACTGGATCAAGACTATGATCAAAGTGGGAAACTCCGTCCCCTAACAAAACCGCGATCTGACGCAATAGTACTCAAAAAGTGGGAAACACCATCCACTAGAACAAATCTGATACCCAATCTGATGCAATAGTCAACATCCGGTCAACCGCCCAAAGTCCGCGGTCACCGCAATAACCCACAACCCACAATTGGGTAAATTAATCAAGATCCGGTCAACCGCCTACTGTCCGCGGTTGCCGCAATAACCCACAATCCAACATCAAGCACACCCTGTCTCTGACCCTAAGGTCCCAGCTACACTATCCCAAACCTCTGCTCGAACCCGAGCAACATGACTCAAAAGTCTAAATAAAAAGGAGAAAGAAAGCAATCATGGTTTCTCCTAAGTCAAATTCCAATATGTAGTGCAGCAGTAAAAGATGGCCTAACTATATGTCCATACACATATGTCCATACAAGGATGCATTTGTCCTCAAGAAGAATAAAGAAAATAAACCTCATGCCAAAATTATCAATGACCATACCTGTCCATAATTCTCAATCCATAATGGCTCCTCAGAGTAGAACCTGCACATAACTACATAATCCTATCCCAATGCATAAACCATCCTCATAAAAGGTTATGTGCTAATATGGCATGATAATTAATCATATAGGGTATCCTTGCCTTAGATAAGCTTTCACTAATCATCAACATGACTATTTGATTAATACCATTGTCATACTGTGAATAATTCACTTGCAATTTCCATAAAATCCTCATTGTTAAACTTACCGATCAATCCCAGCTATTGTACCATTCACCTGCATGCAATGCTAACATATGAAAATTTAGAGAACCGTCCACCGGTTCCGGGAATAAGGCACCCACCTGAAAAGCTGACTGTCCAAAGCCCAACAGCTGAAAACACCAAATAACTCTAATCCCTTGCTCCAATAAGTTCAGCACACCCGTAACACTCCTGGCACAATACAAAGTCCACTAATTACACTAGGCTCCCAATTATAGCACTTAAAACCACATACAACCTCGAATTCTGAACTGTTAAATTATCACCTGCAGATAGTGCCCAGAAAATTCCAATAAAAATATCACAGCAATCCTTGCGTCGATAGCTTCGAAACGGTACCTTGCACGCCCAAATCGGAGTTCGGTAAGTCAAGATAAAAATTCGGCAAGGGGGTACACTCATACAAAAATCTGTGTTAAAACTGTACACTGTTCACTGAGAAAACAGTAATTTTCACCTCTGATGAAATCTCAGAAAAATCCAAGAAAAATACGAGCGCGTTCCTTGCGATCTGTAGATGAAAAAGTTGTATAAGCTCATTTCCGGCTGACGCTTGTGCGCAAAGATATGGCCAAAACACCTCGATGCTGTCCCACAAAGCCAAACAGAAAAAGGGTCACGTTGTTGCCTCGGGATCCGTGCCAAAAACTCACAACGGGAAAGCGCGATCAATACGAAAGATGAAGCCCTACCTCTTAGGAGTCTGTCGGCGCAAGAATCACAGAAAAAGGAGCTCGGGGTAGCCCAGGGGAGCCAAAACACTGTCGCTGCGCCGAAGAAGAACACTAGAAAGCAACATCGCGCCGCACCGTAAAATGGGGAACCTCGGGATTCGTGCCCCCAAAAATCCCAAAACTCTGCAGGAAGATCAAGCACTTAGAGGTGAAAAACTTAGCTTAAGGGAGCTCGGGCAGAGGAGGTGTGGTTTGGGAGAAAAAGCCCCAAAACAGAGGCTCGGGCTGCCTTTAAATAGGCTGAGGAAAACAATTGGGATAATTACCATTAAGTCCGGATTTTCAGGCGCCCGGAAATTTCCGGGCGCGCACAGTGCGGCCCGGCCCACCACTTTCGGGCGCGCACAGTGCGGCCCGGTCCACCACACAGTCCAGTCCACTACTCCCCCGGGCCCCCACTGCACCCGGTGCACCTGCGCCCGCGAATGGCGACGCGACACGTGGCCCGGCAACCCGTGCACCACGCACGTCGCGCCGTGGACCGCGCACGTCACGGCTGACCTGGGCCGTACGGCCACCTGCCCCGCCGTACGGCCACCTGCCCCGGTCACCCACTCCACCGGTTGCGTGGACCGGGAGCACAACACCGAACCAATCACCTCACGCCACGTGTCCACCCGGTCTACCGTGCACCCGGGCCCAATTTCAGCGGACCGCGCCTGCTGAACCGGCCAACCGGAGAGCGCCACGTGGCCCGCCCCCGGTGCACGACCTCCGCGGTGGACCGCGCGCCTGCCCGCGCGCTCAGCCGCCTGCCCGCGCCCTCAGCCGCCTGCCCGCGGCCGCCAAACGCCTGCCCGCGGCTGCGCCGCCGCCCGCCGACGCTGCCCGCCGCCGCCGGCCGCCGCCGGCGATCGCCGGAAATACTGTTCCGGCATGAACAGTACCCGCAAGATCAAAAATAGTAAGTAATTAGCCCATCTTGACCGTTTTCGCGCGCTGATTCCAAATCCGGCGTCCATTTTGCCAAATTCCAATCCTATAATTTGCCGGAGGCTCCCGGAAAGGTATTTTTAGTCCGAATTCCGCGCCGGGCCTAAATTTGATATCCACTCCACGCGTAAACTCTTCTAAACATCCGATGGGGTCCCCCGATTACCTACGAGATCCATTTTAAGCCTGGAGTCCATCCCTTGTGTCCAAACTGGCGCGCGAACACCGCCGACATGCCACGTAGGCTTCCAGAAGCTGCTGGTCACACTGTAGAAGCCCTGCAAAGATCCGGGTCACCACAATGAGATCTATTGCGACGCATCACAAAGCGGGCTTGGAAGTGTACTAATGCAACAAGGGAAGGTTATAGCCTACGCATCAAGACAGCTCAAGCAATACGAGCAGAATTACCCTACACACGACTTGGAGCTCGCAACAGTCGTGATTGCTCTAAAGCTCTGGAGACACTATCTTTACGGAGCGCACTGCAATGTGTTTTCTGATCACTAGAGCCTTAAGTACTTGTTCACAAAAAAGGAGTTGAATTTACGGCAAAGGCGGTGGCTGGAGCTACTGAAAGACTACGATTTTTCTATCCATTACCACCCCGGAAAGGCAAATGTGGTGGCCGACGCCTTAAGCCGGAAGGGGCAGACGGGAGAGTCGACGATGAGCGCCATTACCCAACAGGATCGTCTAATTGCGGAGTTCTCGCAATTGAGACTAGAGGTAGTGCCGGCGGGTACGGTTACGCAACTCCTGTCCTTAGTAGTTAAGCCTACTTTGATCGAGAGGATCCGGAAGGCCAGTCAATGGACACACAATTGCAACTTGTGCGGGAATGAATATCGTCGGGACAAGGGGGCGATTTTTTGATTGGCTCGAATAACGCAATACGGTTCCGGGGACGAATCTGTGTGCCCGACCTACCGGAAATAAAGAAAGAAATTCTGACAGAAGCGCATAGTGCTCCCTACACTGCGCATCCCGGTGGTACGAAGATGTACAAAGATCTTAGACAGACTTTTTGGTGGCCTAAATTGAAGGGGGACGTGACGCGATTCGTGGCACATTGTTTGGTATGCCAACAAGTGAAAGTTGAACACCAGCGTCCGGTGGGGAAACTACAGCCATTGCCCGTACTAGAATGGAAATGGGAACGGATTACCATAGATTTCGTGACTGGATTTCCCCGATCGCAATAAGGACACGACGCGATATGGGTCATAGTGGATCGTTTGACGAAATCGGCTCATTTTCTGCCATCCACACGACATGGACCCGAGACCGATTGGCGCAAACCTACATCGACGAGGTGGTAAGGTTGCACGGAGTACCGGCGTCGATTATTTCTGATAGAGACACGTTTTGTGTCGAACTTTTGGCAGAGCCTACAACGGCTGATGGGGACCAAACTACAATTTAGCACGGCTTTCCACCCGCAGACTGACGGACAATCGGAGCGGGTAATCCAGATTCTCGAAGATATGCTCCGATCTTGCGTGCTCGACTTGGGTGAGGGATGGTCGCGTTACCTGCCCCTTGTGGAATTCGCCTACAATAACAGCTACCAAGCAAGCATTCAAATGGTGCCGTATGAAGCCCTGTACGGACGCCGATGTCGATCTCCTATATGTTGGGATGACTTGGGGGAGCGAAAGTTTTTGGGACCAGATCTAGTGGAGGAAACTGAGGCAAAGGTGCGCCTTATCAGGCAGCGGCTGTTGGCCGCCCAGAGCCGGCAGAAGATCTATGCGGATCAGAGGCGACACGATTTGGAGTTTATGGTAGGGGAGCACGTGTTACTCCGTGTTTCACTATCCAAAGGAACCAGACGTTTCGGCTTGAGAGGGAAACTGAGCCCGCGGTATGTGGGACCGTTCGAGGTCTTGGAGCGCGTGGGCCCGACGGCATACCGGTTGGCCTTACCACCAAACCTCGAACGGGTACACAACGTGTTTCATGTCTCGATGCTCCAAAAATACCTCCCCGATCCGTAACACGTCCTCGATGTTTCTGCTATCGAGTTGCGTGAGGACTTGAGCTTCGAGGAAACACCGGTACGAATCTTGGTGCATGAAGATGAGATGCTACGCAACCGGACGATCCCCTACGTGAAGGTGCAATGGAGTAACCATGAGGAGCGTGAGGTGACTTGGGAACTAGAGACGAGGATGCGAGAGTGTTTTCCCGATTTGTTTAGCGAGGGTTGAGGATAAGTTTCGGGGACGAAACTTCTTTTAAGGGGTGTGTGGTGTAATATCACGACTTTTTGTGTATCGTTTTACCCTCTTGCTTGTTACGGCTTTTATGCTGGCATATTTCGTGAGTTGAGTCAGAGTCTTGAAGTGATCAAATTGTCAAATCAGTAATAGAAGACTCGAAGAAGATTCAACAAGAGCTCAAGTTGACACTCAGGTATGATTAATTTAATCATGATGATTTAAGTATATTTACAATCTTTGGAATCATGATTTTATTGAAACCGGGTTTAGAAGAGGTTTTGGGAACTTGGATTTTAACTCATAACTTATTTTAAGTTTGGATTCCGGTACATGGTTTGTTTTGTTATACTCATCTTTGAAAAGTTTTGTATTTTGCATTGAGTACCGGAACCTCACTTTGAGTTCCTCAAAACCCGACACAAGATTTTCTGGAATTTACATTGAGTACCGGAACCCAACTTTGAGCACCGGTACGCAATACAAAAAATCTGTGTATTGCGTCATTGAGTACCGGAACCAAACATTTAGTACCGGTACACAATGTCATGTCGTGATAAGAATGCTAAACCGACTTTGATTGTTTTCCAAAGGTTATAAATAGATACTTAGGGTTTCTCAAGAGGTACCGACCAATTCAGAAAACACTTGAGAGCAACCCTAGAGGCTAGGTTTTTATCGTTCATCTTTTAGCCTCTTTTAGGTCAATTCGACGGTTCTTCAATGAGATGCTTTTTGTCGAATTGATCTAATCTTTTTCTTAGAGATTCCATCCATGGTTCTTTAATGATATTCTAAGCAAAGGATCACCATCGAAGCCTATACTTTCATAACGGCTGAGTTTGCGTTAAGGAGTTAACGTGGCATCGTGGATTCGATGTGTTGAAGGCGTTTCGTGGATTCGAAACGTGTTGCTCGTGGATTCGAGTGGCGTTCGTGGATTCGAACGTGTGCAGTGGACGTGTAGTCGGTGAGCACAAGATCCGGAGAAGTTGAACGTGGGGTTGGAGTCTGTGGAGTCGGTAATCACCTTATTATCTTTCATTTTCTTAGTGGATTGTTATTGCGTGTTGGTCCCGTGGTTTTTACTCCTGTGATGGAGTTTTCCACGTAAATCTCGGTGTACTATTTTTATTTTCCGCATTGGTTTTTAATTTGCACTGGGATTGGTATTTTGTTTATTACACCTATTCACCCCCCTCAAGGTGTTTGATAGAACCTATTTAGATCCTTGTGGATCCTTAAAACCAATATTGCTAATAAATTACATGTTAGGGAAAATTAAATTATCGAGTTTTTCTAAGTTGACCATCGTGCAATGCGAGTACTTTTCTGTGATAGAGCTCGAAAAACGATGAACGGCGGTGCAATCGGATCTGAAATCCGACTTACGAATCCCCGGAATAGGGTTTTGAAGGTCACAGTGCCTTTACTATGCATCGGAATCCGTGTTAAAGGTCTGGCACGCTTTTCGAGGGGATATGAAATTATCTCGTGGGAATAGATAACTAATTTTAAATAATAAATACCCGGATGTGGGTTTTATTGTACGTACCAAGAGAGAAATCTGTTTTTCCGAAAGAAAAGAGAAAACCCTAGGCGGAGAGAAAAGAGAAAAAGAAAACCCTAACCGGGAAAAAGAAAGAGAGAAGAAGAAAGCGGAGGAGTCCGATCGCCTCCGATCAACGCGCCGGAGCCATAAGTGTGAGCAGATCATCTTCTCCGACGAGATCGCGGTAAGCGAAGCTCTTTTTCGGTTTTCGTGATTTCCGTTTAGCCGCCGCCACCGCCGCCGCGCCGCGCGGCCTAGTGCCGCGCGGGGCGCCGCTCGTAGGCGGCAGCACCCGCGCGGGCAGGTACCGCGCGGGGCGTCGCCCGCAAGTGGCGGCACCCGCGTGGGCAGGTACCGCGCGGGGCGCCAACCGCAGGCGGCGCGCGCCGCGCGGCCTAGTGCCGCGCGGGGCGCCGCCCGCAGGCGGCAGCACCCGCGCGGCACCTGCCCGGGGCGCCATCCGCAGGCGGCGCGCGCCGCGCGGCCTAGTGCCGCACGTGGCGCCGCCCGCAGGCGGCAGCACCCGCGCAGGCAGGTGCCGTGCGGGGCGCCGCTCGCAGGCGGCAGCACCCGCATTGGCAGGTGCTGCGCGGGGCGCCGCCCGCAGGCGGCAACGCCCGCGCGGGAAGCCGCCACAGGCGGCGCGCGCGCACCGCGCGGCCAGTGCTGCGCGGGGCGCCACTCACGAGCGGCGCGCGGGCAGTCCGACCGCGCAGCCGAGCCGCATGCGGCGCAGAGCGGGGCCGGTGCCGGCGCGGCCGCACGGCATGCGGCGCCGCGGGGGAAGGGACCGCGGCCGCGCCGTCCGTCGCGCGTCGTTACCGCCGCCGTTGCTGGGTTTTCATCGTACTCTTGGGTTTTGGACTCTGTTTCTTTACAGAATGCAATTCAGTCTGACCTGTTGTTCTTTTGGGGACTTTCTTAGGTCCGGATGCCGATTGTGAGCGTGTTTCGGTCCCAGGTGTTCCGGTCTGCACATTTTGAGGTGGGTACCTTATTGTATTTCGGTGTATGATTGTTCCCGTTGTAACTTGTGAAAATAAAGTAGATGTACCTTTTTGTAAACTATTTGTAATAACTCAAAATATTTTATTTTAATAAATAGTCTAAAAGTGAATTTTGACCTGGTTTTTGAATTCAGAAAACCTATGTTGATTTATTTAGTCAATTGCCAGTGTGCGAGTTGCACGTTTTACGAGACAAAAAGGCTACTTTCCAATCCGGACATGATCTTGGAAATCCGAGTTGACCGTTGCGATCGTCTCGTTGAACTGAGCGAGATTCATATTCAGCACTTTTCGATCTGACGGTCGGATCTTCCAGAAACCGATGAAGAAGCAAGTAAATAAACGCAATCACTGTAACACAGTGCCTGTGCACAGTGTCAGCTTAAGTGGCCACTGTGGATGAACAGTAAACCTCAATTTCGGGACTACGGCGGTTGCAACGCTGACTAATTCACTGTTCGGAATCCGAATATAGTGATCCAGGTAGTCATCTCGAACGGCTTCGATGTTCTGAACGCAATGGCGCAGTCGAAAATTCTGTTTGACGACTCTGGGATCTCGAAAAGCGCGAAAACTGTATTTTGACACAGTATTTATGGACCGAGATTTTATCCGGGCAGTTTTTCGAAAATTAGAAATCGCTACCTGATGGGTCTCGTCGAGCCGGACGTCATGGCGTAGTCCTTTTTCCGTTTCGACGACCGGATCACCTCGAAAAGCGTGAAACGCATCGAAAAATGCAGTTTTTACACAGAACACCCAAATTTTTATGTGTCGTTCCGCGTGCCACTGGTTTGAGTGGGACTTAAGTGTAAACGTGAGTGTGCTGTGAAGGACTTAACCTTAAACACCAAGGGTGGAGGGGCTAACTTGCGATTTTGCTACGTGTATATGTATAAACCTATAGCTAGGGTTAGGGTTCCTCAAACCCTAAACCTCGTAGCCACCCTCCAGCCGCAGTCACCCAACAACCCTCCCCTCTGCCGCACACCTCACGGAGCCCCGCACCGGCCGCCGCCGCCCCGTCACCGGAGAAGATCAAGAACTCCTCTTGATCTCGGGTTCTTGTTGAGGAAGAAGGCTCGAGAGGGCCCTGGTGATCGAGACCTGGTCCTGTGGAGCTCCCCGTGGTTCAGCAACCGAGCCGTGGTGGTCTCGGCCCCTGCCGCCACCGTGCGCCGCCGCGGGAGTGGGCGCCTCCTTGCTAAGCTCCGGCGAGGTAAGAAGTTGAAACCGTTTATTTTTGTTTGGCACTTGGACCCTTGTAGACTCTTCCTGACACTAAGAGGATCATCCTCATGCCGTCCCAGCCGTCGCCGTCCACCCGGTTGCCGGCGGGAGCGAGGTATTGCCGGAATATCAAGCTTTTTGCCGAGCTTCATCACGGGCTTCATCCGGCCGTTGAACCACAGATCAAAGCCGTTGATCTCGTTCTCCTCATCTACTGCAAGCTCTCCACAAAGTCTGAGGGTGATCGGACGTAGATCGAGCCCGCGCGGAGAAGCCCTAGAACCCGATTTCTTCAAGCTCGGCCGACCTCGGCCGTCCGACGCCGCCGCGGCCTCCCGACGCCGGCCACCGCTGCACCAAGCTTCGTGGCGCGGAAACGAAGCCTCTGGTCCAACTTGCTCCGGCCCGGAACCGCCGCGCCGGATTCCGCCATTAACGGCTTTTGGGTCTCCCCCGAGCTTCGCCGGCGCCGCCTTGCCGACGCCCCCGGACGTCGGGGAACCGCCCAGGTGAGCTTCCTTGGTCCATAGGAGCCTCCCCATCACCTTGCATGGGGTTTGTGACGTCGGGTTTTTATCCTCTGCAGCTGCACCCGAGACTGCACTCGAGCCCACCTCCGGCCATCTCCGGCGCTCCGGACACCGGCCAAAACCACAGGTAAGATGTAAACATGATTTATAAGCACTCCATGATTTTTGTTTGAGCCAGGATAGCCCCTGTAGTTCGGTTTCCTTTGTTGCACCCGAACTTGTGATCTTGGGCTTAACTCCGGCCGCCGCCGCCTCCGGCCGCCGGGGCTCAACCCAACATGGATTAGTCCTCACCTGGGACCCCTAACTAGCTGCTGCTCACCTTGGTTGCTGACAGGGTAAGGTCTGCCTTGGAGTTACACCAAACCGAGCTCATGGCATCTTTGCGGGTTGCTCCGGCCGACTGTTCCGGCCACTCCTGGGTGCACCTGAGGTGAGCCCTCAACTCTACTTACCTTCCTATACATGATGCTCTAGCTAGCTCCTTAATTGATCAAGTAAAGGTTAAAGTTTGAACATAGTTACATTGTGAACCCTTGTGTTTTTGGGCCAACTTGTAAATGGGCCTGGTCTCGGCCCAATTATTGTGAGCACGGCCTCCGTCTCGTCATAACAAACGCGCTGAAAGTTACGGCGCAGCTTTTGGACTCCCGGTTTTTGAGAACGAGTCGAGACATTGGGTTAATGCAATAGCTCTAGGCAAATTAAATTACATTTTGGACTAAAATGCGATTCGGACTTGCTGGCTGTCCTTAGACAGCATTTACACGCCTACTAGGCATCTTGTTAGAGTTCAGTAGGTCCTCATTGATCGAGAGTTAGATTCTGTGCGGTAAATCGGCAATATTGCCCCGTATAAACACTCCGTTACTGTCGTGTCGTCGGGACGGGTATATGTGAGTCTAGTTCTGACTACAGTCTCTGTTCAGGGCCCAGCAGTTCAGCACCAGCTTCCCGGTAATCTAGCGGGAGTTCGGGATCGGCCTTCATTCAGGTGGGTTGTTTTTACTTTATTCCTAGCCTCTAAATTCTATCTTATTGGACGGGGTCTATTCTAAGTGTACTGGGGTTACATAATGACGGGTGATAGCTTATGCATGTTAGTGGGTTCGCTATAATGACTAGCGTCGATTGCCGACGGTGTTCTTCTTTTTCATCCCATATATGTCAGCGGGCCACCTTCGAGTGCGCGCAGTATTACCTTGTTTTCGATTATGCACTTTACCTCATTTACCTCATTACTCTTACTATTCTTATTGTGATACTGACATGATGGTGGTTACGGTTACTTGGCTCGAGGTTGCCACACGCGCACCCGCGGTTTGGCCACCGCAGAGGGTGCGCTTTTCCGGAAAAGAGGTCGTAGAACCCGTGTATACCCACGAGGTGACGTAGTGGGGGCCCCTTATTAGCTGTGGGGTTGAGGCGCCTAGGTGCGAGCGGAGCGACCCGCCGGTTTAGTTGTCCGGCGCGGTCGCGGTGTTTGCAGGTACGGTATGGGGCCGTCGGTAGTGGACCGACGCGGCCGGGTATTACAGGATGCAGGTGTACAGGTTGCCTTCCTCCTTGGGAGGATGGTTGCTCCAGTTGTCTTCACGGTTTGTTTTACTATATTCTCCTGCTTACTGTTTCTGCGTCACTGACATCCCACTTCGTGACAGGGTCCAGACGGGGAGGGAGGTAGGCGGCGGTGAGGACGGGTCAGGAGCAGCTGGGTCGCTGGGGACCCTGGACTGTATCTATTCTTTTATTCTCGCTTTTCATTACTCTGTAGTCATGTGAGTGGTTCGCGATACCCTCGTGGGGTCGGCATGGATGTCGGTACGGGCTACATTTAGTGCCCCTAGTGGAATATCTTTCCCTTTTATTTCTATCGGCCATTTGAAAATCAAGAAGGCAGAAGCCAAGGAAAAGATTGCGAAAACCGTTTTTAAAATCTAAGTGTCGTGTGGGCACTGGTTTCAAAACCCTGTGAATTTATGGATTGCAAAAGGGATTTCAAAACTGTGGATTTATCCTTTCCAAATTGATCGGCCATACGTTCTTCTTTTATTAGTTTAGAATACTGGTTGCTTGTGAACAACTGTGGTGATTGATTGGTTGTGTATGTTGGAACATGTACTGAACGCTACGCCGTGCACGTACAGGGGAGACTCTGTCCGGTTGCAGAGTGACCCTGTACGTGTGGCGGGTCTGGGCACGCGCCGGGGAAGAGGGGTTCTCTTTTAAAACAAAAAAAAAAAAAAAAAAAAATTTACGCGTCAAATATTCGGCTTTTATGAATCGTTTCCGCTAAAACAAACCCCCGGGGCGTGACAGATTAAATGGTATCGGAGCGTTCTTTCAATCACAACAGTTAGTGCCGACATCCGTGGACAACCCTCACATGCCTACATACGAATGAAATGGGTAGGGCATAGGACTGTAGAACGTGAGTGACCGAGGGGGGGGGGAAAATGTTGAGTCCTTTCTCTCACTTTAGGGTTGTTGTTAGTAGGGTAGTCTAAAGTTGACTCTTGTGACGTGTGACAGACATGGCCCGTACTAGATCATCGGCCGGGGACGCAGAGTCAGTGTCCGACATCCACGGAGATACCACACCTAGCTACGAATGAATGAATTGAATAAGGCATAGAAGCGTAGAACGCGAGTGATCGGGGGAGTGGGGGAAAAGTATATGTCCCGTTTTCTAGATAGTTGGTTAAGTGCTATACTAGCGGAGTCTAGAACTGACTTGTGGGGTGTGTGAGTACGGGTTAAGTTTTGTCCTCGTTTTAGCTCGGCTGTCGCGTTTATGTAGTCGTGTTGCTTGGGCTCGTGTAGTAGTGTTGTTGTGGGGGTCTTGGGATTTCCCCCTGGGGTTGAGAAAAGAGACCACCGGGACTAGCGAATCTTGTTCGTTTGGGCTTGATTCTTCCTTTTGTTGAGCGGACCTAGAGCTTAATACTCCTAGTGGGGATGTGATCGTTGGTCTGGGGGTACGCAGCTCGGCTCAGTGTACGGTGCTTGGAAGGGCAATGGATTGGGACCGAGCGGTAGAGGTTAATCAGAGTGTCGCACCCCCCTTGGGTGCCAAGACGGAAGTAGGACCGTGCTCCCTGGGTGTTGTCGCCAGCTCCCCATGACCAAGGCATAGTCTTGAGGTTTTGGGTTGCGAGTTTTGTGAT
The DNA here is from genome assembly GCA_029204045.2 of Tillandsia leiboldiana. Taxonomy (NCBI): domain Eukaryota; kingdom Viridiplantae; phylum Streptophyta; class Magnoliopsida; order Poales; family Bromeliaceae; genus Tillandsia; species Tillandsia leiboldiana. The sequence goes on from CM055068.1 coordinate 13,833,148, forward strand.
TGTGAAGCAGTACAGATCACGAGGGGCGCAAGACCAGTGGGAAGCGCAAGTCGACATGTTTGGCCACTTTTCCCATGTATTGGATTCCTGGCGTATTTAAGTTTCGGGAATGAAACTTCTTTTGAGGTGTGAGTGATGTAGCGCTCGAGAAATTCTAGTGTGCTTGCGGGCGAGGAAGCAGATCTAACCTGAGCAATTTGCATGCCGGCGCGTGAACTGCACGGTTTCCGATGCACAATTTCCGCCTTTCCGATCGATACCTGGGTTTTTGGTTAGGAACGAGCCCTAGGGTGACTTGCGTTCACGAGAGAGCGCAGGGTATTGGCATAGTGGTTTGGAGCCCAGGTGTGTTTCACACAGTTGAGCCTCGTTGTTCCGGTTATTAGTCGTACGCGCTCTGTTTTTTTTTGGGGATCGTTGTTAGTGCAGGGTTAGCCGCGGCCAGGGGTTTCGGTTGTGGGCTTGATGTTTCAATGGAGCCAGAGTGCTCGGATCAGTTACGGTGGTTAAGGGTTAAATCACTGTTCTCTTCGTAATTGTCCAGCTGATGGCACAGCAGTAGATGACTGCTATTGTTGCACTAGCCCTCACAGTTTGCTTAGAGGTTGAACAAGTTGCTGACCCTTCGGTGTCCCCGTGTCTTAATTCGTTGGCCTATGGGCCCGATGGTAACCCTGTTTTGGGACGGACGCAAATTGACCCCACCTTTTGCACAGGTTTTGTGAATCGACGGGGACTCGCCTAAGTGTTAGTCATGGTGATGTTTGTGACCACGAGGCGGTAGTAATCCTCGACAAAGGTTATGTGTTGGCACTGAGATTGTGTTGGGAAGTATGTGATATACCTTCTGGTAGGAGTTGCGTCCCAACTTGTTGTTGGCGACAAACCTTTAGTATTCCGCTGTTCTTTTGGTAAGCACGTTGGCTACAGGCAAACGGACGGTCGAAAGAACTGAGGAAATACTCTGCCCTATAATGAGGAGTACCAGATTGGGTCTAAATTAGTAGCCTTAGAGTTGTAGACACCTTGCGACTGACTTGTAGCCCTCAATTAAACTTTTTGAGCATTTTCATAGAGTATGACTTCAGGCTGTAAGCTCCGGGAATGAAACTTTTTTTAAGTTGTAAGTTTCGGGGACGAAACTTCTTTTAAGTTGTAAGTGATGTAATAACTCAAAATATTTATTTTAATAAATAGTCTAAAAGTGAATTTGACCAACATGGTTTTGAATTCGAAGACCTATGTTGATTTATTTAGTCAATTGCCAGTGTGCGAGTTGCACGTTTTACGAGACAAAAAGGCTACTTTCCAATCCGGACATGATCTTGGAAATCCGAGTTGACCGTTGCGATCGTCTCGTTGAACTGAGCGAGATTCATATTCAGCACTTTTCGATCTGACGGTCGGATCTTCCAGAAACCGATGAAGAAGCAAGTAATAAACGCAATCACTGTAACACAGTGCCTGTGCACAGTGTCGCTTAAGTGGCCACTTGTGGATGAACAGTAACCTCAATTTCGGGACTACGGCGGTTGCAACGGCTGACTAATTCACTGTTTCGGAATCCGAATATAGTGATCCAGGTAGTCATCTCGAACGGCTTCGATGTTCTGAACGCATGGCGCAGTCGAAAATTCTGTTTGACGACTCTGGGATCTCGAAAAGCGCGAAAACTGTATTTTGACACAGTATTTATGGACCGAGATTTATCCGGGCAGTTTTTCGAAAATTAGAAATCGCTACCTGATGGGTCTCGTCGAGCCGACGTCATGGCGTAGTCCTTTTCCGTTTCGACGACCGGATCACCTCGAAAAGCGTGAAACGCATCGAAAAAATGCATGTTTTTACACAGAAACACCAAATTTTTATGTGTCGTTCCGCGTGCCACTGTTTGAGTGGGACTTAAGTGTAAACGGTGAGTGTGCTGTGAAGGACTTAACCTTAAACACCAAGGTGGAGGGGCTACTTGCGATTTTGCTACGTGTATATGTATAAACCTATAGCTAGGGTTAGGGTTCCTCAAACCCTAAACCTCGTAGCCACCCTCCAGCCGCAGTCACCCAACAACCCTCCCCTCTGCCGCACACACTCACGGAGCCCCGCACCGGCCGCCGCCGCCCGTCACCGGAGAAGATCAAGAACTCCTCTTGATCTCGGGTTCTTGTTGAGGAAGAAGGCTCGAGAGGGCCCTGGTGATCGAGACCTGGTCCTGTGGAGATCCCCGTGGTTCAGCAACCGAGCCGGTGGTGTCTCGGCCCCTGCCGCCACCGTGCGCCGCCGCGGGAGTGGGCGCCTCCTTGCTAAGCTCCGGCGAGGTAAGAAGTTGAAACCGTTTATTTTGTTTGGCACTTGGACTCCTTGTAGACTCTTCCTGACACTAAGAGGATCATCCTCATGCCGTCCCAGCCGTCGCCGTCCACCCGTTGCCGGCGGGAGCGAGGTATTGCCGGAATATCAAGCTTTTTGTCGAGCTTCATCACGTGCTTCATCCGGCCGTTGAACCACAGATCAACAGCCGTTGATCTCGTTCTCCTCATCTACTGCAAGCTCTCCACAAAGTCTGAGGGTGATCGGACTAGATCGAGCCCGCGCGGAGAGAAGCCCTAGAACCCGATTTCTTCAAGCTCGGCCGACCTCGGCCGTCCGACGCCGCCGCGGCCTCCCGACGCCGGAGGCAGCCGCTGCACAAGCTTCGGGGTCGCGGAAACCAAGCCTCTGGTCCCACTGCGCCGGCCCGGAACCGCCGCGCCGGGATTCCGCCATTAACGGCTTTGTGTCTCCCCAGCTTCGCCGGCGCCGCCTTTGCCGACGCTCCCGACGTCTGGAACCGCCCAGGTGAGTTCCCTTGGTCCATAGGAGCCTCCCCATCA
>CM055068.1:13836117-13858523 GCA_029204045.2 Tillandsia leiboldiana
GCGCACCGGCTCCACGCTCTCGCTGTGTTCGCCTGCGCCGGGTTGCACACCTTGCGCGTGTACCGTGTTACGGAATTTGAGTTGGCGTATTTCGTGACATTTGTTTCAGTCTTGAAGATTGCAGATGAAGAAGTTTGAATCATATACCTCAATCTCAAGAAAGAAGAATTCAAAAGGATCAGGTACGTTTAACTAAAGATTTATGGTGATCCGAATACTTCGTTTAGTGTAGAAACACTTTGATGAATTTTGGCATTGCATAAAAATCAAAACTGGGCATTTTACATGTTCAGAGTCCGGACCGTGGATCTCAGTCCGGACCCCGCGTTGGTTTGTTCAATGTGCAATTCCAGTCCGGACCTTGGAAATTTCAGTCCGGACCCCGAACGTGAAATTGTTGAATTGCATGAACAGTCCGGACCGTGGATTGCAGTCCGGACCCCGAATGTCGTCTTTTCTGGAAAAAGTCTGTTTCGCTGAGACAGTCCGGACCGTCAATTCCAGTCCGGACTGTCGTCCTGTAAAATTCCAGAATTGGTTTAGTTTTTTATGCTTATCTTCTTCCAATGGTTTCTAACCTATAAATAGACCCTATGATTCATCTTTTAGGGTATGCGAAAATACGACCGAAATAGAAAAATCCACATATAGAGAGAAAGGAAATACTAGATTTAATTCTATGTTTCTTCATCTATATTATTATTTGATTCTAGGTTTTCCAAACTCAGATTTTGAGTAGAATCAAATTAATGAATACTTAGATGGTATTTCCGATCTATTTCTAATCTAAGTATTCGGCGGATCATCACCACCCAAAAACAACGATTTTCCCAAAATCGGCGCGTGGACTCGCGTGGCCTTGTGGATTCAAGGTGCTACCGCTCTCGTGGATTCGGAGCGAGGTACGTTCGTGGATTCGAGACGTGCTACTGGGTGAAGACGTGGATTCGGTCGGACGTCGTGGACTCGACGTTGGACGCCGTGGATTCGGCGTTGGGCGCTGATCGTGGATTCGAGAAGCGTGCGGAGCGAGCGGAGAAGATCTACTAGGAGCGTATGGAAAAGGTTGAGTCTCTGTGAGTACGGTATATCACCTTGTACGTGTTTAATTCTAGTGGATTTCGCCGTGTGATCGGTCCCGTGGTTTTTTTACTCCGTTGGAGTTTTTCCACGTAAAAATTTGCGTGTTTATTTTTATTTCCGCATTGGGTTTTATTGCGCAATGATTTTTTGAGTGTTTATGGTTTACACCTATTCACCCCTCTAGGTGTTTTTTCCCCTACTTAGATCCAATTATACATAACCAACAAGTGGTATCAGAGCGGGAATAGGGTTGTAAACAATGGTTGAGGTGGAAACCATCAGACCCGTTTATTCGATGGAACAAATTATGCCTACTGGAAAGTACGGATGAAAGCCTTTTTAATTTCCATCGACGAACGGGTGTGGCAATCAATTGAATTAGGATGGTCTAATCCAACTGAAATTATTGCTGATGTTCGCACCATCAAACCTAGGTCGAAATGGACCAAGGAAGAGATTGACTTATCTTCTTACAATGGCAAAGGGGTTCGCTTTATTTAATGCCTTGTCTCAAACTGAGTTCTCTCGCGTCTCGGCATGTGAGACTGCGAAAGAAATCTGGGATGTTCTTCAAGTTACACATGAGGGAACTAACCTAGTGAAGATTCAAAAACTGCAAATGCTTACGAGCAGGTTTGACTCTATTTCATGGCAGAAAATAATCTTTCACAGACTACTATACACGATTGCAAGACATCGTAAACACATGTGCTAACTTGGGAGAGAAATTCCAGAATTTAAAATTGTAAGAAAATTTTAAGAACTCTTCCTGAAAGATTTCGATCCAAGGTTACGGCCATTGAAACTATTAAACACCCGGACGAAATCCGTGTAGAAGAATTAGTTGGTTCATTACAAACTTATGAAATGACATTTCCTACTAACTATTCTTCTGGAAAAGCATCCTCTTCTAAGTCTTCAGGTTATGCGTTGAAAACAACAAAAGAAGAAGACGCGGATTCATCCTCCTCAGACGATGACGAGAACCTATCTATGGAGGACTTTGAGAAGCAGCTCGCTCTCTTGACAATGAAGTTTCGCCGAAATTTTCGAAGAGGTAATTCAAGCAAAACTCCATCCTTCGGAAAGTCGAAGAAAGGCAAAGGCTCTCCAAGTTACAAGCCAAAAAAGCAAGAGAACTTCTCAAAGGATAAGAAAAAGCTCAGAAGGGACAAGTCCAATGCTTCAAGTGCCGAGGATACGGCCAATATCTCAACGGAGTGTCCAAATAAGAATCCGTCAAGAAGAAGGCCCGATGCAAGCCGTCACTTGGGATGACACCTTAACGTCAAATGAGTCATCTTCCAGTGATGAAGAGAACAACGCAACGGCATTCCACGCGTCCACATCTTCACCCTTCATGTGCTTAATGGCAAGTACATCCGACTCACTGTCCAACTCCACTGTTGAAAAGATTGCAACGGATGATGAATCGGATAATTCGGAAGGTGAAGACTTTGCTCTTGCCTACCATAAGCTTTTGGAGGGATTCAAAGAAACTGGCAAAGCAAAAACAAGAGTTTGAGAGGGAGATTGCAGGATCTCGAAGAAGAAGCAAAAAAGGGCATCTTCTCTCTCAAACGCTCTTGAAGTGGAAAGGGATAATCTGATTAAAGTAAATGTTTCCCTTCAAGAGTCCAATGAGCATTTCGAGAAAAATTATGTAGATATGGTGAACAAAGCGAATTACTTCTTGAAGCTCTACGGCGAGGCTCGACAGGAAAAATTGTGAAATGACGGAGACCATTTTCCAACTCGAGGATGATATAAAGCAATTTTCTTCTGGAAGGAGTAAGTTGGATAAGATTCTTGGTCTTGGTCAAACAAACAAATTCGGCCTCGGATACAATCGAACTGAAGACAATTTTAGTTCGGTTGGGACAGTTTTTGTGCCTCAGTTGGTATCTCCTCCTCCGACACCGAATTGACGACAAACAACGACAACAAACCTACTTCCCCCTCTTCGGGATCGTCTAGAACAAAGGTATGTTTTCGTTGTGGTTATGCAGGGCACATAAGAAGAAACTGCAAGAATGGAGCGCAAAGATCAAATCAAGCACATCTTGCAACTACTACCAATGAGTTCATTTCCCGCAAATCAAATAAGGATCTTTCAAAAGGAAAGAACATCGGTAGTTCATCAACAAGACGATGACGTCAAGGAAAAGCGATGGATCAATCAAGACGCTTTCACCAAAAGTATCAACTTCACAATCATTTCCGACGTACACCAAAACTAGAAAGGTTTGGGTACGCAAAGGTGAAATCTTTCCTTGTCTTGTTACTAATATTTCCTTGCATGCATATGATAATTCGTCTTGGTATCTGGATAGCGGTTGTTCCCGTCACATGACCGGTGACAAAAACTGCTTTCAAAATTTGAGAAAATCTCCGGAGGACTTGTAGTTTTCGGAGACGGTCGGGTCTTCCAAAATTGTTGAAAAAGGAACAGTAGCTATTCCAGATGGCCCGATTCTGAATAATGTGTTATTTGTTGAAGGCCTTAAGACTAACCTCATAAGTATCAGTCAACTTTGTGACAATGGTTTTTCAGTTAATTTTTCATCTGTTGAATGTGTTGTAACTGATAAGGACCATGTTTTCTTTTTAAAGGGGGTTAGATCTGAAAACAATTGTTATGTTGTTCCCAATAAATTTTTTGAAAATGGTAACTTAGCCTCTTTGAATAATGAAACACTTTGGCATGAAAGGCTAGGTCACATAAATTTTAAGGAACTTGCTAGAATTTCAAACAAAGACGTGGTCAAGGGGGTTCCAAAACTTTCACTTAAACAAAAACATTGTGTGTGGTGGTTGCCAAAAGGGAAAACAATCCAGGACTGCACACAAGAACTTGAACCACGTTGGTACTAAACGGCCTTTGGAACTATTGCACATGGATTTAATGGGGCCAACACGTCAACCATCTTTGGGAGGTAAATGGTATATTTTCTTATTGGTTGATGATTTCTCTAGATACTCATGGGTAGCATTTTTAAAAGAGAAAGCTGATACTTTTGATTCTTTTCACGAGATTTGCCATCGTATTATGATTGAAAAGAATGAAAAGATCATTCGTGTTAGAAGTGATAGAGGTGGAGAATTCATAAATTCTAAATTCATTAATTTTTGCACTTCCAACGGCATTAAACATGAATTCTCAGCACCCTATACATCTCAACAGAATGGTGTAGTCGAGCGAAAAAACAGGGTTGTACAAGAGATGGCACGTGTTATGCTTCATAGCCGAAATTTACCGTTATATTTTTGGGCTGAAGCTGTGAACACTGCAGTCTATGTTATTAATCGAGTTTATTTGCGCCCGGGAACTTTAAATACACCATATGAACTATGGTTTTGTAGAAAACCAAACATCAAATATTTTCGTATCTTTGGGAGTCGGTGTTACATTTTACGTGACCGCGAAAATCTTGGAAAATTTGACTCTCGAAGTAACGAAGGGTTTTTTATGGGTTATTCTACAAACAGTAGAGCATATCGGGTATTTAACTTAGAATCTAAAACGATTGTAGAATCTATAAATGTTAAAGTAGATGAAGCTTTTCACTTTGCATCTGATAAATCTACCCCTGATATCTCTCTTGATGATGATACTCCTGCAAATGCATCTTCTCATAACAATTCTTCCAACAATGATGATGCATCTAATGGTTCTTCAAGTTTATCTGATGTGCAGGAATCATCTCATGTACCTCCGAGTACTCCGTTACCTCAAACGTTACGCATCTCCAAGGATCATCCGGAATCTAATATTATTGGAGACCCACAAGAAGGATTCAGGACTCGGAGACAGTTGGTTTGTGGATTCGCTTGTTACGTTTCCTTAATCGAACCAAAGAACGTCGATGAAGCTCTTCAGGATGACTACTGGATTAAAGCAATGCAGGAAGAGCTCCATCAGTTTGAACGAAACAAAGTATGGAAATTAACGACGCCTCCGGAGCAACACAATGTGATTGGTACTAAATGGATTTTCAAGAACAAGAAAAATGAGGATGATACCATCATTAGGAACAAAGGACGTTAGTTGCTCAAGGCTACTCTCAAATAGAAGGTATAGACTTTGATGAAACTTTTGCCCCTGTAGCTAGACTCGAGTCCATTCGTATCCTATTTGCAATTGCTTGTCATTTTAAAATAAAACTCTTTCAAATGGACGTTAAGAGCTCATTTTTAAATGGGTTTTTAAATGAGGAAGTTTATGTGGCTCAACCGAAAGGTTTTTGTAGACCTTAAACTACCTAACCATGTTTTTCGTTTGAAAAAGCCTCTTTACGGTCTAAAACAAGCACCGCGAGCATGGTACGAAAGGTTAACGAAGCACCTTTTGGAGAAGGGCTATACTCGAGGGGGAGCAGACAGGACTCTCTTTGTGAAGCATTATCAAAATAACTTCATTGTAGCACAAATCTATGTCGATGACATCGTATTTGGTGCAACAAGAGATAATGATGCCTCTAAATTCGCTGAAACCATAGAAAGCGAATTTGGGATGTCCATGATGGGCGAACTGACATATTTTCTTGGATTGCAAGTGAAACAAAGTGACGAAGGCATCCATCTGTGTCAATCCAAGTATGCAATGGAGTTGGTCAAAAATTTTGGTTTAGAAAATTCTAAAGATTTTCCGACTCCAATGGGAACTAGCAATAAGGGATTAGGAAGTGAATCTCTCAGTGAGAATGTAGACGAGAAACTTTATCGCAGCATGATTGGAAGTCTACTTTACCTCACGGCTAGTCGCCCGAACATATCCTTTAGTGTTGGGATTTGCGCGAGATATCAATCAGCACCAAAGGAAGTTCACCTGAAAGCGGTGAAACGGATCATCCGGTACATCAAAGGAACCATAAAGTTCGGAATTTGGTATCCTATGGGAACAAGTCTAGATATTGTTGGATATTCAGATGCGGATTGGGCAGGATCTGCGGATGATCGGAAAAGTACGAGTGGTGCATGTTTTTATCTTGGCCATTGCCTTGTTGCGTGGCATAGTAAAAAGCAAAACTGCATTGCACTCTCGACTGCCGAAGCGGAATATATCTCAGCGGGTAGTTGTTCAACCCAACTCATTTGGATGAAGAGTGTGTTGAGCGACTTCCGAATTTCAGCAACTTCGGTAACGATTCTCTGTGACAACACCAGCGCTATAAACATTTCCAAAAATCCTGTGTTGCACTCAAGAACAAAACACATTGAACTTAGATATCATTTTCTTAGAGAGCTAGTTGAATCAAATATTCTTCAACTTTCATATATTTCAACTGAAGATCAATTAGCTGACATTTTAACAAAACCTTTGGATCAAAAACGATTTATACACTTGCGTAAGGCAATTGGTATGCTTTCCTTGAAATAATCTCTTTTTGAAACCAATCCTTAGGTTAGGTTTTGTTTTTGTGTTTCTGTTTTTTTATCTATGTATGTACATAGAACATTAATTGAGCATTAATTATATTTACTTTAACTGCATCCTTTCACGCATTTAGAAATTTATTATGCTTTTGATATCATAATATTTCAGTTGATGCAGTGATCATTTATATCAATTAAGTCATCTTTTAAGTGATCAAAGTCAATTTCTCTCTCAATGATCTCTTGGTATAGTTATTATCTTATTTGACTATTTAGTCGAGTATGAATACGAGATCAATTTTTGGTTGAATACCTTATATCTTAAATAATTGATAGCCAATTGAGGGGGAGTCAAAGAAATGTAATAGCTCAAAAGATGTGGAAAGAGTTACATCCCAATGAGGAGTGTGAAAACTACCACCACATGGAGGAAAGAGCTACCACCTCGGTCGTCCGAGTACTATGTGCAGCTACCACATGTATACAAAGCATGGTTTTTCAAGTTGTCTAGATAAAATGCTTTTTGGAATACTTGACTCTGTCAAATTCCAAGGTTGGTATAAGGTGGGATTTTTATTGAAAAGATGCTCATAGAGCCACTCCTTACAATAAATTGACTAGATATATTATCTAACTTATCTGGGATTTCAAACATCTATTGATCTTGGTATTTCATTTTCTTTACCAAATTGATGATTTGATAAAGGCATTACTCATAAGATCATGCTAGATGTGATTGAAGTTGTTCAACTTTAAGGGATTTAATTTTTATAAATTTTCGTTTCGTTATTTGAATATTTTCGATAGATTTGGCATAATCTATTTCTTGTTGTATGAAACGATGATTTTTGTTTAAAGTTGATACACAAAAGTGCTTACAATCTTTTTCTGGAATTTCTGGAATTTTTCTGAATTTTTCTGAAGAAAAAGTTTGGAGCCGGTCCGGACTGGACAAGCTGATCCGGACCCCGAACGCAGGAAAATCCTGCGGGTAGCCGATCCGGACTGGACTCTTCGGGCAGTCCGGACCGCGGCTAGGGTTTATATGAAACGAAGAAGATTTTGATTTTATTTCATCACAAGCTTTCGTTTCTAAGCTTCCAAACTTTCTCTCTCTAAAAAGCAAGATCTTGGAGCCCTCTAAACTCATTCTCTTCACTTCAAAGTAAGTTATCTTGATCAAAATCTCGGTTTTTTACAGTTTTTCATATTTTTGCTCAGAACGTGAGGAAAATTCATATCTTTTCCGTTTGTGAATGGTTTTTTATCAAACTTCTTTTGAAATAAGAACTCAGGGAACATTAGTTTTGATTATATGCTAGGTTTTCTCTTGATTAACGGATTTTTAGGCTTTGATTTCTAAAATTACGGTTTTAGGGCATATTTTTGAGAATTTTTGAAAATCATGGAATTGATCTATTTTTAAAATTCTTTTTGCAAAACTAATTTGATCCCTAGTAGCACGATAATGATTGTTTTGGTACAATTTTTCAAATTTTTGAAAATAAACAAATTTTTCTCGTGTTCTTGAGTTGGTCTTCACAGGACACTTCTCTCTTAAGCACTTTCAGCAATGGAGTTTGCATGGATCATCTTTCTGCTAGTTGCAATGGTGCACACACGTGCGGCTGTTAAAAAGGAACAAGGTGACTCACCTCGAGACAAGACAAGAACAGTTGGTCAAGACAGCTCTGAATCCGATGAAGAAGATTAGGAAGAAATTGGAAGACAAGCACAGAAAAATGTTGATAAGGACGACAGATTGTATTTCAAGAACAAAAAGCTCAAGAAGTCTATGTCAACGTCTAAACATTATACTAGACGGGAAAATACCAAGGGAAGTGGAATTCAAATCGCTGAATCCCTCTCTGGAGCACACTCCGTTCCTAGAGAATCCCCATGGGATGAAGGCCAGCATGCATCATCTGCTTCTCCACCTCGTCCATCGACTTCAAGGAGAAACACTCCAGAAGCTACCGTATTGGCCTCCGTTCATCAGGAACAAAGAAGACTATCTGCTGACCAAGAGAGATTAGCGACAGATCTCCAGCAAATTGCTGCTGAACAACAACAAATGAGAAAGAAATGTTCAAAAATAACGAATGCTGAAAGGAATTTTGAACAAGCTTGATCATATCAGCTCAGACAGTTCGGATTTAGCTTGATCTCATGGCTAATATTTTCTTGTGAAGGTTTCAAGTTTTAGTTTTTTTTTAGTTTTAGCTCTCAAACTTTTGGTTCTTGAACTTGTTAACTATTCTCTCCATTTTGTAATTTTGGCTGAGTTTTGTGACAAAAAGGGGGAGAGAGTATAGGAGAACTTTGAACAATGCACAATGCTCCGTATAGGAGAACTTTGAACAATGCACAATGCTCTGTGATTGACCATGACTATACTTGTGTGAGAACAATGCTGAAACTAAGGTAAGTACAACTTTCAACTTTGGTTTTATATGTGTTTTGATGCATGCCTCAACTAACTATTCAACTAACTATTTCGGCATGTAATATAACTAACAAGTTGCTTGTTGACTAACCTTTCTATGACATTTGGATTTCTATTGCTTAGAAGATATGTCGATTTTTGATTGTGATTTTCATACATATATGAATTTGCAAATGTCATAATGAGTAAAAACTCTATCTCTGTGTTTGGTTTTGATTGTTGAAAATTCTTGAGGTATCTAACGTTCTCTTTTGTCAAGAATGATTTCTTTTTGCAGAGATTACAGATGTCTATGTCTAGAGTCTGTTTTAGGAGTTTAACTCATGTATTTATCTTTATTTGGATCTCCAATGTAAATTTTTATTGTATGGTGATATCAACAAAAATATCTTTTTGAATTTTCTTGAGTGGATTTGTGTTTTGTCACGAAACCGCGAAAGGGGGAGATTGTTACGGAATTTGAGTTGGCGTATTTCGTGAAATTGGTTAAGTCTTGAAGATTGAAGATGAAGAAGTTTGAATCATATACCTCAATCTCAAGAAAGAAGAATTCAAAAGGATCAGGTACGTTTAACTAAAGATTTATGGTGATCCGAATATTTCTTATAGTGTAGAAACACTTGGATGAATTTTTGATTGCATAAAAATAAAAAACTGGGCATTTTACATGTTCAGAGTCCGGACCGTGGATCTCAGTCCGGACCCCGAACGTAGGTTTGTTCATGTCCAATTCCAGTCCGGACCTTGGAAATTTCAGTCCGGACCCCGAACATAAAATTGTTGAAATTGCATGAACAGTCCGGACCGTGGATTGCAGTCCGGACCCCGAATGTCGTCTTTTCTGGAAAAAGTCTGTTTCGCTGAGACAGTCCGGACCGTCAATTCCAGTCCGGACTGTCGTCCTGTAAAATTCCAGAATTGGTTAGTTTTTTATGCTTATCTTCTTCCAATGGTTTCTAACCTATAAATAGACCCTATGATTCATCTTTTAGGGTATGCGAAAAATACGACCGAAATAGAAAAATCCACATATAGAGAAGAAAGGAAATACTAGATTTAATTCTATGTTTCTTCATCTATATTATTAATTTGATTCTAGGTTTTCCAAACTCAGATTTTGAGTAGAATCAAATTAATGAATACTTAGATGGTATTTCCGATCTATTTCTAATCTAAGTATTCGACGGATCATCACCACCCAAAAACAACGATTTTCCCAAAATCGGCGCGTGGACTCGTGTGGCCTTGTGGATTCAAGGTGCTACCGCTCTCGTGGATTCGGAGCGAGGTACGTTCGTGGATTCGAGACGTGCTATTGGGTGAAGACCGTGGATTCGGTCGGACATCGTGGACTCGACGTTGGACGCCGTGGATTCGGCGTTGGGCGCTGATCGTGGATTCGAGAAGCGTTGCGGAGCGAGCGGAGAAGATCTACTAGGAGCGTATGGAAAAGGTTGAGTCGTCTGTGAGTACGGTATATCACCTTGTACGTGTTTAATTCTAGTGGATTTCGCCGTGTGATCGGTCCCGTGGTTTTTTACTCCGGTTTGGAGTTTTTCCATGTAAAAATCTTGCGTGTTTATTTTTATTTCCGCATTGGGTTTTATTGCGCAATGATTTTTTGAGTGTTTATGGTTTACACCTATTCACCCCCCTCTAGGTGTTTTTTCCCCTATTTAGATCCAATTATACATAACCCAACATACCGCGCAGGTTTGGGCTGGGCCGATGCAAGCCTGTGGCGCGCCAGGTGCACAAATCTGGGTCGCCACGGCGTCCGCCGAGTGCACGCTATCACGGTGGACCGTGCTGCCTCGGCCGGGCCAACATGAATAGTAAATGCAATTTTCTCATTTTTTTCTCTTTTTCTTCGTCATTTTCGGCTCCGGTTGCGACCACCCGACCATGGCGACGGCGACGGCGGCTTACCGTTACACTAACGGCGGCGGCGTCCTCCCGTCGAATCCGACGGTGGCCGCGACCTCCCGTCTTAACCGACGGCGGCGGCGGCCTCCCGTATTTATCGACGGCGGCGGCGGCCTCCCGTTTAACTCCCCCATGCTCCGACGGAACCCCCCAATAAACCCAAACAAATCAACGGACAACTCCAACGATCAAACCATCGATCGAAAGCCAATCGAAGTACCGATCGGAAACCCGATCAAACCTCCGATCGAGGCCGATTAAAAACCATCTATCATAACCGATCAAAAACACGATCAAATCACCGATCAAAACCACGAACAAATTACCGATCAACACCGATCAAGAACCACCGATCAAAACCACGATCAAGACACCGATCAAATCTACCGATCGCGATTTGATGATCTACCACCGATTAAAATCGATCGCAAAGGAGAACGAAGAACCCAAAAACTCAACCAAAACCTACTCGAACAAAACCCAAGAATGAAACCATCGAACGAACCGAACAAAACGACGAACCCTAACGCAAAAACTAAATTACCGAAAACTGAGAGAGATAAAAGCCGCTAACCTAGCTCTGACGGAGAAAACAACACGATCCCGATCTCCGCGGACGGTGGTGTTTCTGGATCCGCTCCTCGGTATCGGCGACGCTTCCGGTCTCGATCTTCGGCATGCACGACGAGGAAGAAAGAAGAAGAAGCTATCTTTTTCCAAAATTAGGGATATACGGTATTTGGGATATTAATATCTCTTTATTAATATTTTATTTATTTATTTATTTATTTCTCTTTTGTACGTACGAAAATCCAAATATCCGATATTTTAAAGATATTTTAGCCGATTCCTCGATAAGCGTGCCGATCATCCGAACCGTCCCGTAACCGTTAGCACGGATCCTGATGCACCAACAACACATAGCGGGTTCCTAGGATGCCAGAAGTTACCCTTTTAGACCCGCTAACACTGAAACCCTTATTCCGGGAGATCCGTAAGTCGGATTTCAGATCCGATCGCTTTGTCGTTCACCTTTTCTCGAGCTCTATCACCGAAAAATACCCGCAAACACCGACGTTCTACCCGAGAAAACTCGCTAAATTAACCCCCTAATAGCTAATTTATTCAAAAAGAAATAAAAGAAAGACAAGACAGGTCGTGATATTACATCACACACCCCTTAAAAGAAGTTTCGTCCTCCAAACTTGCCCTCAACCCTCGTTAAACAAATCAGGGAAGCACTCTCTCATCTTCGATTCCAGTTCCCAAGTCGCTTCGCGCTCCTCGTGATTACCCCATAGCACCTTCATGTGGGGGATAGTCCGGTTCCCGGAGACGCACTTAGAACTTCACGCAGTCAACTACAGCTTAAAGATTGCTGTGACAGTCGTCTCCCGAGCGCCACGCTGAAATCCCTAAGCAGAAACCCCACTAGTCCTAGAGCATAAGAACCTGCCTAACCTTGCTGACCAGGAAGGAACGAAGTTACCAGCCTCGAGGGATTGCCCAGTAGCCCGAACGTACTTATTTCTACGATGGGGGGCTTCTTCTAATAACTAAAGGTAGGGTGAAAACACAAAGTAAGGTGAAAGAGTGGGATGCTCCGGTGTCAAAAAGAGTTCATGCACGACAATTTGGGACTAGAGTAATACCTGCTACCACGCCCTCCAGTGGGTCCGTCCCCTGGTGGGTCACCGAATAGACTCTCCCTCCTGTTTACGGCCGCGCTTCCCCCTCCTGTCGTGATACTGGTGGGCGAGCGGTCGGTTCTGAAGGAGTTCTCCCCCGTCCCTGATGCTGCGACTGTCACGCCCGGGAGGTTCTAAATGAGCGGAAAACGTGTATATATTTTTTTGAAAATTAACCTCGCCCACCGGTGCGCGCCAGACCCACTACATATACAAATTCACTCCACAAACGGACGGAGTCTCCTTTGTATATGTACGGCATTTCAATTACAACACATACTTTAACCATGCAGTCACGATGAACCCAAAGGGAGAGATCACAATTAATCACAACCACAATTACTACAACAAGATTGAAAGGATAAATCCACAAGTTGTCAAACGGTTTCCATACGACACCCGGTTTTAAAAACGTTTTCGCAAATCTCTTTTAGGCGGCGACATAACTTGAAAGGATAAATCCACGGGTTTGGAAAGCAGTGCCCACACGACACTTAGTTTGAAAACGTTTTCGAAATCATTTTGCTATTTGAAAACATGCAGCATACAAGTCTAAGATAAATACAATAAAAGATGTCACCACTAAGTTAGGATCTCAACCCAACATCCACATTATTCCACCAACAAGTAATCACTAACCAACTAACCAAAAGCAAATGAGATAACCGAAAGTAAATAAGACATTTTACAGCCTCAAGCGGCTATGGTCCTCTAAACGCAGTCTCACTATCGTCCCGGTTCCCACGCCTGTTCAGACCTGTCACAGTGTGGGAAGTCAGTGACAAATAAAGTAGATGAAAACAGGTACAATGCTATAAAACTGTAATAAACAAACCGATACACCAGAGCATTCCACTTCCCCCTCATGAGTCACCATATCCCCTGTTTAATCACAACGAAACATATGCCGGGAGGTCTAAAGACCCCCAGCGAAAGTACACTTTGCTCGCACCTTGATGCTACCAACCCCTCCACGGTACATGTGCAGCACCTTAAGTAATCCGCGAGGGGTCCCCACTACGTCACCTTGTTGGGTACACGGGTCAACGTATCATCTTTCCAGAAAAATACACCCTGTGCGGTGGCCAGACCGCCGGTGTGCGTGCAAGCAATCATGAGCATAAATGCCGAAACCGGCGTGTAATAAAGCACCGCGACATTCGTCGCCACAGTTAGAAATAAAAGAGCGGGATTCTCATGCAATGGGGTTAAATAGTGTCACGCCCCGGGGGTTTGTTTTAGCGGAAACGATTCATAAAAGCCGAATATTTGACGCGTAAATTTTTTTTTTTTTTTTTTTTTGTTTAAAAGAGAACCCCTCTTCCCCGGCGCGTGCCCAGACCCGCCACACGTACAGGGTCACTCTGCAACCGGACAGAGTCTCCCCTGTACGTGCACGGCGTAGCGTTCAGTACATGTTCCAACATACACAACCAATCAATCACCACAGTTGTTCACAAGCAACCAGTATTCTAAACTAATAAAAGAAGAACGTATGGCCGATCAATTTGGAAAGGATAAATCCACAGTTTTGAAATCCCTTTTGCAATCCATAAATTCACAGGGTTTTGAAACCAGTGCCCACACGACACTTAGATTTTAAAAACGGTTTTCGCAATCTTTTCCTTGGCTTCTGCCTTCTTGATTTTCAAATGGCCGATAGAAATAAAAGGGAAAGATATTCCACTAGGGGCACTAAATGTAGCCCGTACCGACATCCATGCCGACCCCACGAGGGTATCGCGAACCACTCACATGACTACAGAGTAATGAAAAGCGAGAATAAAAGAATAGATACAGTCCAGGGTCCCCAGCGACCCAGCTGCTCCTGACCCGTCCTCACCGCCGCCTACCTCCCTCCCCGTCTGGACCCTGTCACGAAGTGGGATGTCAGTGACGCAGAAACAGTAAGCAGGAGAATATAGTAAAACAAACCGTGAAGACAACTGGAGCAACCATCCTCCCAAGGAGGAAAGGCAACCTGTACACCTGCATCCTGTAATACCCGGCCGCGTCGGTCCACTACCGACGGCCCCATACCGTACCTGCAATACCGCGACCGCGCCGGACAACTAAACCGGCGGGTCGCTCCGCTCGCACCTAGGCGCCTCAACCCCACAGCTAATAAGGGGCCCCCACTACGTCACCTCGTGGGTATACACGGGTTCTACGACCTCTTTTCCGGAAAAGCGCACCCTCTGCGGTGGCCAAACCGCGGGTGCGCGTGTGGCAACCTCGAGCCAAGTAACCGTAACCACCATCATGTCAGTATCACAATAAGAATAGTAAGAGTAATGAGGTAAATGAGGTAAAGTGCATAATCGAAAACAAGGTAATACTGCGCGCACTCGAAGGTGGCCCGCTGACATATATGGGATGAAAAAGAAGAACACCGTCGGCAATCGACGCTAGTCATTATAGCGAACCCACTAACATGCATAAGCTATCACCCGTCATTATGTAACCCCAGTACACTTAGAATAGACCCCGTCCAATAAGATAGAATTTAGAGGCTAGGAATAAAGTAAAAACAACCCACCTGAATGAAGGCCGATCCCGAACTCCCGCTAGATTACCGGGAAGCTGGTGCTGAACTGCTGGGCCCTGAACAGAGACTGTAGTCAGAACTAGACTCACATATACCCGTCCCGACGACACGACAGTAACGGAGTGTTTATACGGGGCAATATTGCCGATTTACCGCACAGAATCTAACTCTCGATCAATGAGGACCTACTGAACTCTAACAAGATGCCTAGTAGGCGTGTAAATGCTGTCTAAGGACAGCCAGCAAGTCCGAATCGCATTTTAGTCCAAAATGTAATTTAATTTGCCTAGAGCTATTGCATTAACCCAATGTCTCGACTCGTTCTCAAAAACCGGGAGTCCAAAAGCTGCGCCGTAACTTTCAGCGCGTTTGTTATGACGAGACGGAGGCCGTGCTCACAATAATTGGGCCGAGACCAGGCCCATTTACAAGTTGGCCCAAAAACACAAGGGTTCACAATGTAACTATGTTCAAACTTTAACCTTTACTTGATCAATTAAGGAGCTAGCTAGAGCATCATGTATAGGAAGGTAAGTAGAGTTGAGGGCTCACCTCAGGTGCACCCAGGAGTGGCCGGAACAGTCGGCCGGAGCAACCCGCAAAGATGCCATGAGCTCGGTTTGGTGTAACTCCAAGGCAGACCTTACCCTGTCAGCAACCAAGGTGAGCAGCAGCTAGTTAGGGGTC
The DNA here is from genome assembly GCA_029204045.2 of Tillandsia leiboldiana. Taxonomy (NCBI): domain Eukaryota; kingdom Viridiplantae; phylum Streptophyta; class Magnoliopsida; order Poales; family Bromeliaceae; genus Tillandsia; species Tillandsia leiboldiana. The sequence goes on from CM055068.1 coordinate 13,851,872, forward strand.
CCAGGTGAGGACTAATCCATGTTGGGTTGAGCCCCGGCGGCCGGAGGCGGCGGCGGCCGGAGTTAAGCCCAAGATCACAAGTTCGGGTGCAACAAAGGAAACCGAACTACAGGGGCTATCCTGGCTCAAACAAAAATCATGGAGTGCTTATAAATCATGTTTACATCTTACCTGTGGTTTTGGCCGGTGTCCGGAGCGCCGGAGATGGCCGGAGGTGGGCTCGAGTGCAGTCTCGGGTGCAGCTGCAGAGGATAAAAACCCGACGTCACAAACCCCATGCAAGGTGATGGGGAGGCTCCTATGGACCAAGGAAGCTCACCTGGGCGGTTCCCCGACGTCCGGGGGCGTCGGCAAGGCGGCGCCGGCGAAGCTCGGGGGAGACCCAAAAGCCGTTAATGGCGGAATCCGGCGCGGCGGTTCCGGGCCGGAGCAAGTTGGACCAGAGGCTTCGTTTCCGCGCCACGAAGCTTGGTGCAGCGGTGGCCGGCGTCGGGAGGCCGCGGCGGCGTCGGACGGCCGAGGTCGGCCGAGCTTGAAGAAATCGGGTTCTAGGGCTTCTCCGCGCGGGCTCGATCTACGTCCGATCACCCTCAGACTTTGTGGAGAGCTTGCAGTAGATGAGGAGAACGAGATCAACGGCTTTGATCTGTGGTTCAACGGCCGGATGAAGCCCGTGATGAAGCTCGACAAAAAGCTTGATATTCCGGCAATACCTCGCTCCCGCCGGCAACCGGGTGGACGGCGACGGCTGGGACGGCATGAGGATGATCCTCTTAGTGTCAGGAAGAGTCTACAAGGGTCCAAGTGCCAAACAAAAATAAACGGTTTCAACTTCTTACCTCGCCGGAGCTTAGCAAGGAGGCGCCCACTCCCGCGGCGGCGCACGGTGGCGGCAGGGGCCGAGACCACCACGGCTCGGTTGCTGAACCACGGGGAGCTCCACAGGACCAGGTCTCGATCACCAGGGCCCTCTCGAGCCTTCTTCCTCAACAAGAACCCGAGATCAAGAGGAGTTCTTGATCTTCTCCGGTGACGGGGCGGCGGCGGCCGGTGCGGGGCTCCGTGAGGTGTGCGGCAGAGGGGAGGGTTGTTGGGTGACTGCGGCTGGAGGGTGGCTACGAGGTTTAGGGTTTGAGGAACCCTAACCCTAGCTATAGGTTTATACATATACACGTAGCAAAATCGCAAGTTAGCCCCTCCACCCTTGGTGTTTAAGGTTAAGTCCTTCACAGCACACTCACGTTTACACTTAAGTCCCACTCAAACCAGTGGCACGCGGAACGACACATAAAAATTTGGGTGTTCTGTGTAAAAACTGCATTTTTCGATGCGTTTCACGCTTTTCGAGGTGATCCGGTCGTCGAAACGGAAAAAGGACTACGCCATGACGTCCGGCTCGACGAGACCCATCAGGTAGCGATTTCTAATTTTCGAAAAACTGCCCGGATAAAATCTCGGTCCATAAATACTGTGTCAAAATACAGTTTTCGCGCTTTTCGAGATCCCAGAGTCGTCAAACAGAATTTTCGACTGCGCCATTGCGTTCAGAACATCGAAGCCGTTCGAGATGACTACCTGGATCACTATATTCGGATTCCGAACAGTGAATTAGTCAGCGTTGCAACCGCCGTAGTCCCGAAATTGAGGTTTACTGTTCATCCACAGTGGCCACTTAAGCGACACTGTGCACAGGCACTGTGTTACAGTGATTGCGTTTATTTACTTGCTTCTTCATCGGTTTCTGGAAGATCCGACCGTCAGATCGAAAAGTGCTGAATATGAATCTCGCTCAGTTCAACGAGACGATCGCAACGGTCAACTCGGATTTCCAAGATCATGTCCGGATTGGAAAGTAGCCTTTTTGTCTCGTAAAACGTGCAACTCGCACACTGGCAATTGACTAAATAAATCAACATAGGTCTTCTGAATTCAAAAACCAGGTCAAAATTCACTTTTAGACTATTTATTAAAATAAAATATTTTGAGTTATTACATCACTTACAACTTAAAAGAAGTTTCGTCCCCGAAACTTACAACTTAAAAAAAGTTTCATTCCCGGAGCTTACAGCCTGAAGTCATACTCTATGAAAATGCTCAAAAAGTTTAATCGAGGGCTACAAGTCAGTCGCAAGGTGTCTACAACTCTAAGGCTACTAATTTAGACCCAATCTGGTACTCCTCATTATAGGGCAGAGTATTTCCTCAGTTCTTTCGACCGTCCGTTGCCTGTAGCCAACGTGCTTACCAAAAGAACAGCGGAATACTAAAGGTTTGTCGCCAACAACAAGTTGGGGACGCAACTCCTACCAGAAGGTATATCACATACTTCCCAACACAATCTCAGTGCCAAAACATAACCTTTGTCGAGGATTACTACCGCCTCGTGGTCACAAACATCACCATGACTAACACTTAGGCGAGTCCACGTCGATTCACAAAACCTGTGCAAAAGGTGGGGTCAATTTGCGTCCGTCCCAAAACAGGGTTACCATCGGGCCCATAGGCCAACGAATTAAGACACGGGGACACCGAAGGGTCAGCAACTTGTTCAACCTCTAAGCAAACTGTGAGGCTAGTGCAACAATAGCAGTCATCTACTGCTGTGCCATCAGCTGGACAATTACGAAGAGAACAGTGATTTAACCCTTAACCACCGTAACTGATCCGAGCACTCTGGCTCCATTGAAACATCAAGCCCACAACCGAAACCCTGGCCGCGGCTAACCCTGCACTAACAACGATCCCCAAAAAAAAACAGAGCGCGTACGACTAATAACCGGAACAACGAGGCTCAACTGTGTGAAACACACCTGGGCTCCAAACCACTATGCCAATACCCTGCGCTCTCTCGTGAACGCAAGTCACCCTAGGGCTCGTTCCTAACCAAAAACCCAGGTATCGGATCGGAAAGGCGGAAATTGTGCATCGGAAACCGTGCAGTTCACGCGCCGGCATGCAAATTGCTCAGGTTAGATCTGCTTCCTCGCCCGCAAGCACACTAGAATTTCTCGAGCGCTACATCACTCACACCTCAAAAGAAGTTTCATTCCCGAAACTTAAATACGCCAGGAATCCAATACATGGGAAAAGTGGCCAAACATGTCCGACTTGCGCTTCCCACTGGTCTTGCGCCCCTCGTGATCTGTACTGCTTCACAATCACAAACTCGCAACCCAAAACCTCAAGACTATGCCTTGGTCATGGGGAGCTGGCGACAACACCCAGGGAGCACGGTCCTACTTCCGTCTTGGCACCCAAGGGGGGTGCGACACTCTGATTAACCTCTACCGCTCGGTCCCAATCCATTGCCCTTCCAAGCACCGTACACTGAGCCGAGCTGCGTACCCCCAGACCAACGATCACATTCCCCACTAGGAGTATTAAGCTCTAGGTCCGCTCAACAAAAGGAAGAATCAAGCCCAAACGAACAAGATTCGCTAGTCCCGGTGGTCTCTTTTCTCAACCCCAGGGGGAAATCCCAAGACCCCCACAACAACACTACTACACGAGCCCAAGCAACACGACTACATAAACGCGACAGCCGAGCTAAAACGAGGGACAAAACTTAACCCGTACTCACACACCCCACAAGTCAGTTCTAGACTCCGCTAGTATAGCACTTAACCAACTATCTAGAAAACGGGACATATACTTTTCCCCCACTCCCCCGATCACTCGCGTTCTACGCTTCTATGCCTTATTCAATTCATTCATTCGTAGCTAGGTGTGGTATCTCCGTGGATGTCGGACACTGACTCTGCGTCCCCGGCCGATGATCTAGTACGGGCCATGTCTGTCACACGTCACAAGAGTCAACTTTAGACTACCCTACTAACAACAACCATAAAGTGAGAGAAAGGACTCAACATTTTCCCCCCCCCCTCGGTCACTCACGTTCTACAGTCCTATGCCCTACCCATTTCATTCGTATGTAGGCATGTGAGGGTTGTCCACGGATGTCGGCACTAACTGTTGTGATTGAAAGAACGCTCCGATACCATTTAATCTGTCACGCCCCGGGGGTTTGTTTTAGCGGAAACGATTCATAAAAGCCGAATATTTGACGCGTAAATTTTTTTTTTTTTTTTTTTTTGTTTAAAAGAGAACCCCTCTTCCCCGGCGCGTGCCCAGACCCGCCACACGTACAGGGTCACTCTGCAACCGGACAGAGTCTCCCCTGTACGTGCACGGCGTAGCGTTCAGTACATGTTCCAACATACACAACCAATCAATCACCACAGTTGTTCACAAGCAACCAGTATTCTAAACTAATAAAAGAAGAACGTATGGCCGATCAATTTGGAAAGGATAAATCCACAGTTTTGAAATCCCTTTTGCAATCCATAAATTCACAGGGTTTTGAAACCAGTGCCCACACGACACTTAGATTTTAAAAACGGTTTTCGCAATCTTTTCCTTGGCTTCTGCCTTCTTGATTTTCAAATGGCCGATAGAAATAAAAGGGAAAGATATTCCACTAGGGGCACTAAATGTAGCCCGTACCGACATCCATGCCGACCCCACGAGGGTATCGCGAACCACTCACATGACTACAGAGTAATGAAAAGCGAGAATAAAAGAATAGATACAGTCCAGGGTCCCCAGCGACCCAGCTGCTCCTGACCCGTCCTCACCGCCGCCTACCTCCCTCCCCGTCTGGACCCTGTCACGAAGTGGGATGTCAGTGACGCAGAAACAGTAAGCAGGAGAATATAGTAAACAAACCGTGAAGACAACTGGAGCAACCATCCTCCCAAGGAGGAAAGGCAACCTGTACACCTGCATCCTGTAATACCCGGCCGCGTCGGTCCACTACCGACGGCCCCATACCGTACCTGCAACACCGCGACCGCGCCGGACAACTAAACCGGCGGGTCGCTCCGCTCGCACCTAGGCGCCTCAACCCCACAGCTAATAAGGGGCCCCCACTACGTCACCTCGTGGGTATACACGGGTTCTACGACCTCTTTTCCGGAAAAGCGCACCCTCTGCGGTGGCCAAACCGCGGGTGCGCGTGTGGCAACCTCGAGCCAAGTAACCGTAACCACCATCATGTCAGTATCACAATAAGAATAGTAAGAGTAATGAGGTAAATGAGGTAAAGTGCATAATCGAAAACAAGGTAATACTGCGCGCACTCGAAGGTGGCCCGCTGACATATATGGGATGAAAAAGAAGAACACCGTCGGCAATCGACGCTAGTCATTATAGCGAACCCACTAACATGCATAAGCTATCACCCGTCATTATGTAACCCCAGTACACTTAGAATAGACCCCGTCCAATAAGATAGAATTTAGAGGCTAGGAATAAAGTAAAAACAACCCACCTGAATGAAGGCCGATCCCGAACTCCCGCTAGATTACCGGGAAGCTGGTGCTGACTGCTGGGCCCTGAACAGAGACTGTAGTCAGAACTAGACTCACATATACCCGTCCCGACGACACGACAGTAACGGAGTGTTTATACGGGGCAATATTGCCGATTTACCGCACAGAATCTAACTCTCGATCAATGAGGACCTACTGAACTCTAACAAGATGCCTAGTAGGCGTGTAAATGCTGTCTAAGGACAGCCAGCAAGTCCGAATCGCATTTTAGTCCAAAATGTAATTTAATTTGCCTAGAGCTATTGCATTAACCCAATGTCTCGACTCGTTCTCAAAAACCGGGAGTCCAAAGCTGCGCCGTAACTTTCAGCGCGTTTGTTATGACGAGACGGAGGCCGTGCTCACAATAATTGGGCCGAGACCAGGCCCATTTACAAGTTGGCCCAAAACACAAGGGTTCACAATGTAACTATGTTCAAACTTTAACCTTTACTTGATCAATTAAGGAGCTAGCTAGAGCATCATGTATAGGAAGGTAAGTAGAGTTGAGGGCTCACCTCAGGTGCACCCAGGAGTGGCCGGAACAGTCGGCCGGAGCAACCCGCAAAGATGCCATGAGCTCGGTTTGGTGTAACTCCAAGGCAGACCTTACCCTGTCAGCAACCAAGGTGAGCAGCAGCTAGTTAGGGGTCCCAGGTGAGGACTAATCCATGTTGGGTTGAGCCCCGGCGGCCGGAGGCGGCGGCGGCCGGAGTTAAGCCCAAGATCACAAGTTCGGGTGCAACAAAGGAAACCGAACTACAGGGGCTATCCTGGCTCAAACAAAAATCATGGAGTGCTTATAAATCATGTTTACATCTTACCTGTGGTTTTGGCCGGTGTCCGGAGCGCCGGAGATGGCCGGAGGTGGGCTCGAGTGCAGTCTCGGGTGCAGCTGCAGAGGATAAAAACCGACGTCACAAACCCCATGCAAGGTGATGGGGAGGCTCCTATGGACCAAGGAAGCTCACCTGGGCGGTTTCCCCGACGTCCGGGGGCGTCGGCAAGGCGGCGCCGGCGAAGCTCGGGGGAGACCCAAAAGCCGTTAATGCGGAATCCGGCGCGGCGGTTCCGGGCCGGAGCAAGTTGGACCAGAGGCTTCGTTTCCGCGCCACGAAGCTTGGTGCAGCGGTGGCCGGCGTCGGGAGGCCGCGGCGGCGTCGGACGGCCGAGGTCGGCCGAGCTTGAAGAAATCGGTTCTAGGGCTTCTCCGCGCGGGCTCGATCTACGTCCGATCACCCTCAGACTTTGTGGAGAGCTTGCAGTAGATGAGGAGAACGAGA
>CM055068.1:13858623-13923568 GCA_029204045.2 Tillandsia leiboldiana
AAATAAATATTAATAAAGGATATTAATATCCCAAATACCGTATACCCTAATTTTGGAAAAAGATAGCTTCTTCTTCTTTCTTCCTCGTCGTGCATGCCGAAGATCGAGACCGGAAGCGTCGCCGATACCGGGAGCGGATCCAGAAACACCACCGTCCGCGAGATCGGGATCGTTGGTTTTTTCCTCCCCCTCCGGCAGAGCGAGGTTAGTCGGCTTTTATCTCTCTCATGTTTTCGTAATTTAGTTTTTGCGTTAGGGTTCGTCGTTTTGTTCGTTCGTTCGATGGTTTCATTCTTGGGTTTTGTTCGAAGTAGGTTTTGGTTGAGTTTTTTTTGGTGCTTCGTTCTCCTTTTGCGATCGATTTTAATCGTGTGGTAGATCATCAAATCGCGCTCGGTAGATTTGATCGGTGTCTTGATCGTGGTTTGATCGGTGGTTCTTGATCGGTGTTGATCGGTAATTTGTTCGTGTTTTGATCGGTGATTTGATCGTGTTTTGATCGGTTATGATAGATGGTTTTTAATCGTCGGCCTCGATCGGAGGTTTTGATCGGGTTTCCGATCGTACTTCGATTGGCTTTCGATCGATGGTGTGATCGTTGGAGTTGTCCGTTGATTTGGTTGGTGGTTTATTGGGGGGTTCCGTCGGAGCATGGGGGAGTTAAACGGGAGGCCGCCGCCGCCGTCGATAAATACGGGAGGCCGCCGCCGCCGTCGGTTAAGACGGGAGGTCGCGGCCACCGTCGGATTCGACGGGAGGACCCCGCCGCCGTTGTAACGGTAACCGCCGTCGCCGTCGCCAATGGTCGGGTGTGGTCGCACACCGGAGCCGAAAATGACGAAGAAAAGAGAAAAAAATGAGAAAATTGCATTTACTATTCATGTTGGCCCGGCCGAGGCAGCACGGTCCACCGTGATAGCGTGCACTCGGCGGACGCCGTGGCGACCCAGATTTGTGCACCTGGCGCGCCCCAGGCTTGCACGCCCAGCCCAAACCTGCGCGGTATGTTGGGTTATGTATAATTGGATCTAATAGGGGAAAAAACACCTAGAGGGGGGTGAATAGGTGTAAACCAAAACACTCAAAAAATCATTGCGCAATAAAACCCATGCGGAAATAAAATAAACACGCAAGATTTTACATGGAAAAACTCCAAACCGGAGTAAAAAACCACGGACCGATCACACGCGAAATCCACTAGAATTAAACACGTACAAGGTGATATACCGTACTCACAGACGACTCAACCTTTTCCATACGCTCCTAGTAGATCTTCTCCGCTCGCTCCGCAACGCTTCTCGAATCCACGATCAGCGCCCACGCCGAATCCACGGTCCAACGTCGAGTCCACGATGTCCGACCGAATCCACGGTCTTCACCCATAGCACGTCTCGAATCCACGAACGTACCTCGCTCCGAATCCACGAGAGCGTAGCACCTTGAATCCACAAGGCCACACGAGTCCACGCGCCGATTTTGGAAAATCGTTGTTTTTGGGTGGTGATGATCCGTCGAATACTTAGATTAGATAGATCGGAAATACCATCTAAGTATTCATTATTTGATTCTACTCAAAATCTGAGTTTGGAAACCTAGAATCAAATTAATAATATAGATGAAGAAACATAGAATTAAATCTAGTATTTCCTTTCTCTCTATATGTGGATTTTTCTATTTCGGTCGTATTTTTCGCATACCCTAAAAGATGAATCATAGGGTCTATTTATAGGTTAGAAACCATTGGAAGAAGATAAGCATAAAAAACTAACCAATTCTGGAATTTTACAGGACGACAGTCCGGACTTGGAATTGCCGGTCCGGACTGTCCTCAGCGAAACAGACGTTTTCCAGAAAAGACGACATTCGGGGTCCGGACTGCAATCCACGGTCCGGACTGTTCATGCAATTTCAACAATTTATGTTCGGGGTCCGGACTGAAATTTCCAAGGTCCGGACTGGAATTGGACATGAACAAACCTACGTTCGGGGTCCGGACTGAGATCCACGGTCCGGACTCTGAACATGTAAAATGCCCAGTTTTTATTTTTATGCAATCAAAAATTCATCCAAGGTTTCTACACTATAAGAAATATTCGGATCACCATAAATCTTTAGTTAAACGTACCTGCTCCTTTGAATTCTCTTTCTTGAGATTGAGGTATATGATTCAAACTTCTTCATCTTCAATCTTCAAGACTTAACCAATTTCATGAAATACGCCAACTCAAATTCCGTAACAATCTCCCCCTTTCGCGGTTTCGTGACAAAACACAAATCCACTCAAGAAATTTCAAAAAGATATTTTTGTTGATATCACCATACAATAAAAATTTACATTGGAGATCCTAACTAAAGATAAATACATGAGTTAAACTCCTAAACAGACTCTAGACATAGACATCTGTAATCTCTGCCAAAAAGAAATCATTCTTGACAAAAGAGAACGTTAGATACCTCAAGAATTTTCAACAATCAAAACCAAACACAGAGATAGAGTTTTTACTCATTATGACATTTGCAAATCTCATATATGTATGAAAATCACAATCAAAAAATCGACATATCTTCTAAGCAATAGAAATCCAAATGTCATAGAAAGGTTAGTCAACAAGCAACTTGTTAGTTATATTACATGCCGAAATAGTTAGTTGAATAGTTAGTTGAGGCATGCATCAAAACACATATAAAACCAAAGTTGAAAGTTGTACTTACCTTAGTTTCAGCATTGTTCTCACACAAGTATAGTCATGGTCAATCACAGAGCATTGTGCATTGTTCAAAGTTCTCCTATACGGAGCATTGTGCATTGTTCAAAGTTCTCCTATACTCTCTCCCCCTTTTTGTCACAAAACTCAGCCAAAATTACAAAATGGAGAGAATAGTTAACAAGTTCAAGAACCAAAAGTTTGAGAGCTAAAACTAAAAAAAAACTAAAACTTGAAACCTTCACAAGAAAATATTAGCCATGAGATCAAGCTAAATCCGAACTGTCTGAGCTGATATGATCAAGCTTGTTCAAAATTCCTTTCAGCATTCGTTATTTTTGAACATTTCTTTCTCATTTGTTGTTGTCAGCAGCAATTTGCTGGAGATCTGTCGCTAATCTCTCTTGGTCAGCAGATAGTCTTCTTTGTTCCTGATGAACGGAGGCCAATACGGTAGCTTCTGGAGTGTTTCTCCTTGAAGTCGATGGACGAGGTGGAGAAGCAGATGATGCATGCTGGCCTTCATCCCATGGGGATTCTCTAGGAACGGAGTGTGCTCCAGAGAGGGATTCAGCGATTTGAATTCCACTTCCCTTGGTATTTTCCCGTCTAGTATAATGTTTAGACGTTGACATAGACTTCTTGAGCTTTTTGTTCTTGAAATACAATCTGTCGTCCTTATCAACATTTTTCTGTGCTTGTCTTCCAATTTCTTCCTAATCTTCTTCATCGGATTCAGAGCTGTCTTGACCAACTGTTCTGTCTTGTCTCGAGGTGAGTCACCTTGTTCCTTTTTAACAGCCGCACGTGTGTGCACCATTGCAACTAGCAGAAAGATGATCCATGCAAACTCCATTGCTGAAAGTGCTTAAGAGAGAAGTGTCCTGTGAAGACCAACTCAAGAACACGAGAAAAATTTGTTTATTTTCAAAAATTTGAAAAATTGTACCAAAACAATCATTATCGTGCTACTAGGGATCAAATTAGTTTTGCAAAAAGAATTTTAAAAATAGATCAATTCCATGATTTTCAAAAATTCTCAAAAATATGCCCTAAAACCGTAATTTTAGAAATCAAAGCCTAAAAATCCGTTAATCAAGAGAAAACCTAGCATATAATCAAAACTAATGTTCCCTGAGTTCTTATTTCAAAAGAAGTTTGATAAAAAACCATTCACAAACGGAAAAGATATGAATTTTCCTCACGTTCTGAGCAAAAATATGAAAAACTGTAAAAAACCGAGATTTTGATCAAGATAACTTACTTTGAAGTGAAGAGAATGAGTTTAGAGGGCTCCAAGATCTTGCTTTTTAGAGAGAGAAAGTTTGGAAGCTTAGAAACGAAAGCTTGTGATGAAATAAAATCAAAATCTTCTTCGTTTCATATAAACCCTAGCCGCGGTCCGGACTGCCCGAAGAGTCCAGTCCGGATCGGCTACCCGCAGGATTTTCCTGCGTTCGGGGTCCGGATCAGCTTGTCCAGTCCGGACCGGCTCCAAACTTTTTCTTCAGAAAAATTCAGAAAAATTCCAGAAATTCCAGAAAAAGATTGTAAGCACTTTTGTGTATCAACTTTAAACAAAAATCATCGTTTCATACAACAAGAAATAGATTATGCCAAATCTATCGAAAATATTCAAATAACGAAACGAAAATTTATAAAAATTAAATCCCTTAAAGTTGAACAACTTCAATCACATCTAGCATGATCTTATGAGTAATGCCTTTATCAAATCATCAATTTGGTAAAGAAAATGAAATACCAAGATCAATAGATGTTTGAAATCCCAGATAAGTTAGATAATATATCTAGTCAATTTATTGTAAGGAGTGGCTCTATGAGCATCTTTTCAATAAAAATCCCACCTTATACCAACCTTGGAATTTGACAGAGTCAAGTATTCCAAAAAGCATTTTATCTAGACAACTTGAAAAACCATGCTTTGTATACATGTGGTAGCTGCACATAGTACTCGGACGACCGAGGTGGTAGCTCTTTCCTCCATGTGGTGGTAGTTTTCACACTCCTCATTGGGATGTAACTCTTTCCACATCTTTTGAGCTATTACATTTCTTTGACTCCCCCTCAATTGGCTATCAATTATTTAAGATATAAGGTATTCAACCAAAAATTGATCTCGTATTCATACTCGACTAAATAGTCAAATAAGATAATAACTATACCAAGAGATCATTGAGAGAGAAATTGACTTTGATCACTTAAAAGATGACTTAATTGATATAAATGATCACTGCATCAACTGAAATATTATGATATCAAAAGCATAATAAATTTCTAAATGCGTGAAAGGATGCAGTTAAAGTAAATATAATTAATGCTCAATTAATGTTCTATGTACATACATAGATAAAAAAAACAGAAACACAAAAACAAAACCTAACCTAAGGATTGGTTTCAAAAAGAGATTATTTCAAGGAAAGCATACCAATTGCCTTACGCAAGTGTATAAATCGTTTTTGATCCAAAGGTTTTGTTAAAATGTCAGCTAATTGATCTTCAGTTGAAATATATGAAAGTTGAAGAATATTTGATTCAACTAGCTCTCTAAGAAAATGATATCTAAGTTCAATGTGTTTTGTTCTTGAGTGCAACACAGGATTTTTGGAAATGTTTATAGCGCTGGTGTTGTCACAGAGAATCGTTACCGAAGTTGCTGAAATTCGGAAGTCGCTCAACACACTCTTCATCCAAATGAGTTGGGTTGAACAACTACCCGCTGAGATATATTCCGCTTCGGCAGTCGAGAGTGCAATGCAGTTTTGCTTTTTACTATGCCACGCAACAAGGCAATGGCCAAGATAAAAACATGCACCACTCGTACTTTTCCGATCATCCGCAGATCCTGCCCAATCCGCATCTGAATATCCAACAATATCTAGACTTGTTCCCATAGGATACCAAATTCCGAACTTTATGGTTCCTTTGATGTACCGGATGATCCGTTTCACCGCTTTCAGGTGAACTTCCTTTGGTGCTGATTGATATCTCGCGCAAATCCCAACACTAAAGGATATGTTCGGGCGACTAGCCGTGAGGTAAAGTAGACTTCCAATCATGCTGCGATAAAGTTTCTCGTCTACATTCTCACTGAGAGATTCACTTCCTAATCCCTTATTGCTAGTTCCCATTGGAGTCGGAAAATCTTTAGAATTTTCTAAACCAAAATTTTTGACCAACTCCATTGCATACTTGGATTGACACAGATGGATGCCTTCGTCACTTTGTTTCACTTGCAATCCAAGAAAATATGTCAGTTCGCCCATCATGGACATCCCAAATTCGCTTTCTATGGTTTCAGCGAATTTAGAGGCATCATTATCTCTTGTTGCACCAAATACGATGTCATCGACATAGATTTGTGCTACAATGAAGTTATTTTGATAATGCTTCACAAAGAGAGTCCTGTCTGCTCCCCCTCGAGTATAGCCCTTCTCCAAAAGGTGCTTCGTTAACCTTTCGTACCATGCTCGCGGTGCTTGTTTTAGACCGTAAAGAGGCTTTTTCAAACGAAAAACATGGTTAGGTAGTTTAAGGTCTACAAAACCTTTCGGTTGAGCCACATAAACTTCCTCATTTAAAAACCCATTTAAAAATGAGCTCTTAACGTCCATTTGAAAGAGTTTTATTTTAAAATGACAAGCAATTGCAAATAGGATACGAATGGACTCGAGTCTAGCTACAGGGGCAAAAGTTTCATCAAAGTCTATACCTTCTATTTGAGAGTAGCCTTGAGCAACTAAACGTCCTTTGTTCCTAATGATGGTATCATCCTCATTTTTCTTGTTCTTGAAAATCCATTTAGTACCAATCACATTGTGTTGCTCCGGAGGCGTCGTTAATTTCCATACTTTGTTTCGTTCAAACTGATGGAGCTCTTCCTGCATTGCTTTAATCCAGTAGTCATCCTGAAGAGCTTCATCGACGTTCTTTGGTTCGATTAAGGAAACGTAACAAGCGAATCCACAAACCAACTGTCTCCGAGTCCTGAATCCTTCTTGTGGGTCTCCAATAATATTAGATTCCGGATGATCCTTGGAGATGCGTAACGTTTGAGGTAACGGAGTACTCGGAGGTACATGAGATGATTCCTGCACATCAGATAAACTTGAAGAACCATTAGATGCATCATCATTGTTGGAAGAATTGTTATGAGAAGATGCATTTGCAGGAGTATCATCATCAAGAGAGATATCAGGGGTAGATTTATCAGATGCAAAGTGAAAAGCTTCATCTACTTTAACATTTATAGATTCTACAATCGTTTTAGATTCTAAGTTAAATACCCGATATGCTCTACTGTTTGTAGAATAACCCATAAAAAACCCTTCGTTACTTCGAGAGTCAAATTTTCCAAGATTTTCGCGGTCACGTAAAATGTAACACCGACTCCCAAAGATACGAAAATATTTGATGTTTGGTTTTCTACAAAACCATAGTTCATATGGTGTATTTAAAGTTCCCGGGCGCAAATAAACTCGATTAATAACATAGACTGCAGTGTTCACAGCTTCAGCCCAAAAATATAACGGTAAATTTCGGCTATGAAGCATAACACGTGCCATCTCTTGTACAACCCTGTTTTTTCGCTCGACTACACCATTCTGTTGAGATGTATAGGGTGCTGAGAATTCATGTTTAATGCCGTTGGAAGTGCAAAAATTAATGAATTTAGAATTTATGAATTCTCCACCTCTATCACTTCTAACACGAATGATCTTTTCATTCTTTTCAATCATAATACGATGGCAAATCTCGTGAAAAGAATCAAAAGTATCAGCTTTCTCTTTTAAAAATGCTACCCATGAGTATCTAGAGAAATCATCAACCAATAAGAAAATATACCATTTACCTCCCAAAGATGGTTGACGTGTTGGCCCCATTAAATCCATGTGCAATAGTTCCAAAGGCCGTTTAGTACCAACGTGGTTCAAGTTCTTGTGTGCAGTCCTGGATTGTTTTCCCTTTTGGCAACCACCACACACAATGTTTTTGTTTAAGTGAAAGTTTTGGAACCCCCTTGACCACGTCTTTGTTTGAAATTCTAGCAAGTTCCTTAAAATTTATGTGACCTAGCCTTTCATGCCAAAGTGTTTCATTATTCAAAGAGGCTAAGTTACCATTTTCAAAAAATTTATTGGGAACAACATAACAATTGTTTTCAGATCTAACCCCCTTTAAAAAGAAAACATGGTCCTTATCAGTTACAACACATTCAACAGATGAAAAATTAACTGAAAAACCATTGTCACAAAGTTGACTGATACTTATGAGGTTAGTCTTAAGGCCTTCAACAAATAACACATTATTCAGAATCGGGCCATCTGGAATAGCTACTGTTCCTTTTTCAACAATTTTGGAAGACCGACCGTCTCCGAAAACTACAAGTCCTCCGGAGATTTTCTCAAAATTTTGAAAGCAGTTTTTGTCACCGGTCATGTGACGGGAACAACCGCTATCCAGATACCAAGACGAATTATCATATGCATGCAAGGAAATATTAGTAACAAGACAAGGAAAGATTTCACCTTTGCGTACCCAAACCTTTCTAGTTTTGGTGTACGTCGGAAATGATTGTGAAGTTGATACTTTTGGTGAAAGCGTCTTGATTGATCCATCGCTTTTCCTTGACGTCATCGTCTTGTTTGATGAACTACCGATGTTCTTTCCTTTTGAAAGATCCTTATTTGATTTGCGGGAAATGAACTCATTGGTAGTAGTTGCAAGATGTGCTTGATTTGATCTTTGCGCTCCATTCTTGCAGTTTCTTCTTATGTGCCCTGCATAACCACAACGAAAACATACCTTTGTTCTAGACGATCCCGAAGAGGGGGAAGTAGGTTTGTTGTCGTTGTTTGTCGTCA
Organism: Tillandsia leiboldiana; assembly: GCA_029204045.2. Classification (NCBI taxonomy): domain Eukaryota; kingdom Viridiplantae; phylum Streptophyta; class Magnoliopsida; order Poales; family Bromeliaceae; genus Tillandsia; species Tillandsia leiboldiana. The sequence continues at coordinate 13,867,211 of CM055068.1, forward strand.
ATTCCGGTGTCGGAGGAGGAGATACCAACTGAGGCACAAAAACTGTCCCAACCGAACTAAAATTGTCTTCAGTTCGATTGTATCCGAGGCCGAATTTGTTTGTTTGACCAAGACCAAGAATCTTATCCAACTTACTCCTTCCAGAAGAAAATTGCTTTATATCATCCTCGAGTTGGAAAATGGTCTCCGTCATTTCCAATTTTTCCTGTCGAGCCTCGCCGTAGAGCTTCAAGAAGTAATTCGCTTTGTTCACCATATCTACATAATTTTTCTCGAAATGCTCATTGGACTCTTGAAGGGAAACATTTACTTTAATCAGATTATCCCTTTCCACTTCAAGAGCGTTTGAGAGAGAAGATGCCCTTTTTGCTTCTTCTTCGAGATCCTGCAATCTCCCTCTCAAACTCTTGTTTTGCTTTGCCAGTTTCTTTGAATCCCTCAAAAGCTTATGGTAGGCAAGAGCAAAGTCTTCACCTTCCGAATTATCCGATTCATCATCCGTTGCAATCTTTTCAACAGTGGAGTTGGACAGTGAGTCGGATGTACTTGCCATTAAGCACATGAAGGGTGAAGATGTGGACGCGTGGAATGCCGTTGCGTTGTTCTCTTCATCACTGGAAGATGACTCATTTGACGTTAAGGTGTCATCCCAAGTGACGGCTTGCATCGCCTTCTTCTTGGACGGATTCTTATTTGGACACTCCGTTGAGATATGGCCGTATCCTCGGCACTTGAAGCATTGGACTTGTCCTTCTGAGCTTTTCTTATCCTTTGAGAAGTTCTCTTGCTTTTTTGGCTTGTAACTTGGAGAGCCTTTGCCTTTCTTCGACTTTCCGAAGGATGGAGTTTTGCTTGAATTACCTCTTCGAAAATTTCGGCGAAACTTCATTGTCAAGAGAGCGAGCTACTTCTCAAAGTCCTCCATAGATAGGTTCTCGTCATCGTCTGAGGAGGATGAATCCGCGTCTTCTTCTTTTGTTGCTTTCAACGCATAACCTGAAGACTTAGAAGAGGATGCTTTTCCAGAAGAATAGTTAGTAGGAAATGTCATTTCATAAGTTTGTAATGAACCAACTAATTCTTCTACACGGATTTCGTCCGGGTGTTTAATAGTTTCAATGGCCGTAACCTTGGATCGAAATCTTTCAGGAAGAGTTCTTAAAATTTTTCTTACAATTTTAAATTCTGGAATTTTCTCTCCCAAGTTAGCACATGTGTTTACGATGTCTTGCAATCGTGTATACTAGTCTGTGAAAGATTTATTTTCTGCCATGAAAATAGAGTCAAACCTGCTCGTAAGCATTTGCAGCTTTTGAATCTTCACTAGGTTAGTTCCCTCATGTGTAACTTGAAGAACATCCCAGATTTCTTTCGCAGTCTCACATGCCGAGACGCGAGAGAACTCAGTTTGAGACAAAGCATTAAATAAAGCGTTAACACCTTTGCCATTGTAAGAAGATAAGTCTATCTCTTCCTTGGTCCATTTCGACCTAGGTTTGATGGTGCGAACATCAGCAATAATTTCAGTTGGATTAGACCATCCTAATTCAATTGATTGCCACACCCATTCGTCGATGGAAATTAAAAAGGCTTTCATCCGTACTTTCCAGTAGGCATAATTTGTTCCATCGAATAACGGGTTGATGTTTCCACCTACAACCATTGTTTACAACCCTATTCCCGCTCTGATACCACTTGTTGGGTTATGTATAATTGGATCTAAGTAGGGGAAAAAATACCTAGAGTGGGGTGAATAGGTGTAAACCATAAACACTCAAAAAATCATTGCGCAATAAAACCCAATGCGGAAATAAAAATAAACACGCAAAATTTTTACGTGGAAAAACTCCAAACCGGAGTAAAAAACCACGGGACCGATCACACGGCGAAATCCACTAGAATTAAACACGTACAAGGTGATATACCGTACTCACAGAAGACTCAACCTTTTCCATACGCTCCTAGTAGATCTTCTCCGCTCGCTCCGCAATGCTTCTCGAATCCACGATCAGCGCCCAACGCCGAATCTACGGCGTCCAACGTCGAGTCCACGACGTCCGACCGAATCCACGGTCTTCACCCAGTAGCACGTCTCGAATCCACGAACGTACCTCGCTCCGAATCCACGAGAGCGGTAGCACCTTGAATCCACAAGGCCACACGAGTCCACGCGCCGATTTTGGGAAAATCGTTGTTTTTGGGTGGTGATGATCCGTCGAATACTTAGATTAGAAATAGATCGGAAATACCATCTAAGTATTCATTAATTTGATTCTACTCAAAATCTGAGTTTGGAAAACCTAGAATCAAATTAATAATATAGATGAAGAAACATAGAATTAAATCTAGTATTTCCTTTCTTCTCTATATGTGGATTTTTCTATTTCGGTCGTATTTTTCGCATACCCTAAAAGATGAATCATAGGGTCTATTTATAGGTTAGAAACCATTGGAAGAAGATAAGCATAAAAAACTAACCAATTCTGGAATTTTACAGGACGACAGTCCGGACTGGAATTGACGGTCCGGACTGTCTCAGCGAAACAGACTTTTTCCAGAAAAGACGACATTCGGGGTCCGGACTGCAATCCACGGTCCGGACTGTTCATGCAATTTCAACAATTTCACGTTCGCGGTCCGGACTGAAATTTCCAAGGTCCGGACTGGAATTGCACATGAACAAACCAACGTTCGGGGTCCGGACTGAGATCCACGGTCCGGACTCTGAACATGTAAAATGCCCAGTTTTTGATTTTTATGCAATCAAAAATTCATCCAAGTGTTTCTACACTATAAGAAGTATTCGGATCACCATAAATCTTTAGTTAAACGTACCTGATCCTTTTGAATTCTTCTTTCTTGAGATTGAGGTATATGATTCAAACTTCTTCATCTTCAATCTTCAAGACTTAACCAATTTCACGAAATACGCCAACTCAAATTCCGTAACACGGTACACGCGCAAGGTGTGCACCCGGCGCAGGCGACCACAGCCGAGAGCGTGAGCCCGGTGCGCCCCTCCAGCCGTGTGCGGCCCGGCCCAGGACGCGGCGGTCTACCGCATAGTATGCGCCTGGTCTGCGCCGCCACTGCAGTGTCACCGTGAGCCCGGTCCACGCCTGGATCCGTGCACCGAAGCCCGGCCCAGGACGCGGCGGTCTACCGCATAGTATGCGCCTGGTCTGCGCCGCCACTGCAGTGTCGCCGTGAGCCCGGTCCACGCCTGGATCCGTGCACCGAAGCCCAGCCCGGAAGCCCGGTAACTCCGTTTTGGACCATTTTTCACCGTTTTGAGCTTCGTTTTCATTGCTTGGATCACCGTTTCCGCCGTTTTGCTAGCATGGCCACTCGGGGTCATTTAGGCCACCGTTTCACCATGTCATGTGCTGGCTTTGCACGTCGCCGCCGCTCCGCGCCTTGACAAAATCGTCGGGGGTCACGCCATCGGGCCTTTTTCTCATCGTTTCCGCTGTCGGGGTTTCCTCGGCTTGACCGTCGACATCCCGAGTTGGCTACCGGATGAGGAAATTGAATTTTATTGGATTTTCGATAACGAATTTCATTTTCGATTGGGTTTGCGATGATGAAGACTCCGTTCGGTTGTTTTCCGTCGCGGATTTCGTCAAGGCAACGATTAGAACCCGTTTTTCTGTCAATTGCCTCATCGACAATCGGATCGCGTCGGAAATACGGTTTTTGCCACCGAAGGGAATTTTTGGACACGGAGTCTTTCGTTGGTTTCTGTTTTGGGGTTAGAAGGGGTTTTGGGTACAGTAGTCGGGATCACCAATTTTGCCAGTTTGGGGGGTAAAATGTTGATTAGTGTTTTGAATATTTTATTAGGCCCGCGGGTGGTGTTGTTTGCTTTGGAGGGTCGCGGGCGCGGTCGTTATCTTCGTTTCAGGTGGGTACCCTTGTTTGTGTTTCGAAGTATGTTTTCAATTATAACTTGTAAGAGTAGTAGATGTGCCGTTTGTTATCGCCTAACCCCTGTTTACATGAGAATCCCTTTACTACTATCTATTGCAACGGAACGTCGTGGTGCTCTATGTTACACACTGATTGCGGTCATTCTGCTCAAGGCTGCTTACAAGTACACAGGTGGTTTGGCCACCGCATGGGTGTACTTTTCTGGAGAAGTGGTCCGTTGACCCCATGTACGCCACAAAGGTGAAGGTGTCGTGGTGGGGACGCCTCGCGGTTAATTACGGTGTTGCACAAGTATCGTGGAGGGGTCAAAGCATTAAGGTGAGAGCAAGGTGTTCACTGGTGCCAAAGGTCTTTAGACCTTATGGCAGGTGCTCTGTTTCGATTACAGGGGATTACTTTGGATTCATGAGGGGAAGTTTGGATGCTCGGGTGTATCGGTTTGTTTTCATTTTAGTATTTATTGCTTTGTACTTGTTTACATCTACTCTTTTTGTCACTGACTTCCCACACTGTGACAGGTTCGGTCAGGGGTGGGCTCCGGGACGACGGTGAGGTTTCGACTAGACGACCGTAGCTTCGTACTATGGCTAGATACCTTTCCTTTATGCTTTTGGCTAGTTTGATTTGTTAGGTAGCTTGTGGTTTCTCTTTAATGTGGATGTTGTGGACGCTAAAATCTTGTGATGAACGCTTTTCTTTATTTTCCTCTTAGTTCGACCATTTTCAAATAAAAAAAAAGTTTGTGAAAATTGATTTTGAAAAGAATAATGTGTCGTGTGGGCACCGTCTTATAAACCCGTGGATTTATCCTTTCAAAACTTGGTGGCCTTATTCGAAAGGTTGTATGATTACCTTCTCCTTCCTTAGTAGTTATGATAAATCGTGATTCCTCTCTTTGGTTTTCATCGTGACTGTGTGGTTAAAGTATGTATCGTAATTGTGACGCCGTGCACGTACAAAGGAGGCTCTGTCCGTGTGGGGCGAATTTGTATGTGTGGCGGGTCTGGCACGTACCGGAGAGTGGAGTTGTTCCAACATATATACATATATATATATATATATATATATATATATATATATATATATATATATATATATATATATATATATATATATATATATATATATATACACGTTTTTCGCTTATTTAAACCTCCGGGGCGTGACATCATCCCAACAGATAGGCGATCGATATCGACGCCCATACAAAGCTTCATACGGCGCCATCTGAATGCTAGCCTGGTAACTGTTGTTGTAGGCAAATTCCACGAGGGGTAGATAACGTGACCATCCTCCACCCTGTTGGGTTATGTATAATTGGATCTAAATAGGGGAAAAAACACCTAGAGGGGGGTGAATAGGTATAAACGTTAAACACTCAAAAAATCATTGCACAATAAAACCCAATGCGGAAATAAAAACAACACGCAAGATTTTTACGTGGAAAAACTCCAAACCGGAGTAAAAAACCACGGGACCGATCACACGGCAAAATCCACTAGAATTAAAACACGTACAAGGTGATTTACCGTACACACTTACGACTCAACCTTTTCCATACGCTCCTAGTTGATCTTCTCCGCTCGCTCCGCAATGCTTCTCGAATCCACGATCAGCGCCCAACGCCGAATCCACGACGTCCAACGTCGAGTCCACGACGTCCGACCGAATCCACGGTCTTCACCCAGTAGCACGTCTCGAATCCACGAACGTACCTCGCTCCGAATCCACGAGAGCGGTAGCACCTTGAATCCACAAGGCCACGCGAGTCCACGCGCCGATTTTGGGAAAATCGTTGTTTTTGGGTGGTGATGATCCGCCGAATACTTAGATTAGAAATAGATCGGAAATACCATCTAAGTATTCATTAATTTGATTCTACTCAAAATCTGAGTTTGGAAAACCTAGAATCAAATTAATAATATAGATGAAGTAACATAGAATTAAATCTAGTATTTCCTTTCTTCTCTATATGTGGATTTTTCTATTTCGGTCGTATTTTTCGCATACCCTAAAAGATGAATCATAGGGTCTATTTATAGGTTAGAAACCATTGGAAGAAGATAAGCATAAAAAACTAACCAATTCTGGAATTTTACAGGATGACAGTCCGGACTGGAATTGACGGTCCGGACTGCTTCAGCGAAACAGACTTTTTCCAGAAAAGACGACATTCGGGGTCCGGACTGCAATCCACGGTCCGGACTGTTCATGCAATTTCAACAATTCCACGATCGGGGTCGGGACTGAAATTTCCAAGGTCCGGACTGGAATTGCACATGAACAAACCTACGTTCGGGGTCCGGACTGAGATCCACGGTCCGGACTCTGAACATGTAAAATGCCCATTTTTTGATTTTTATGCAATTAAAAATTCATCCAAGTGTTTCTACACTATACTAAATATTTGGATCATCAAAATTCTTTAGTAAAACGTACCTGATCCATTTGAATTCTTCTTTCTTGAGATTGAGGTATATGATTCAAACTTCTTCATCTTCAATCTTCAAGACTTAACTGATTTCACGAAATACGCCAACTCAAATTCCGTAACAATCTCCCCCTTTGGCGGTTTCGTGACAAAACACAGATCCACTTGAGAAAATTCAAAAAGATATTTTTGTTGATATCACCATACAACAAAAATTTACATTGGAGATCCAAATAAAGATAAATACATGAGTTAAACTCCTAAAACAGACTCTAGACTTAGACATCCGTAATCTCTGCAAAAGAAATCATTCTTGACACAAAAAAAATCGTTAGTGACCTCAAGAATTAACCTCAAGAATTTTCAACAATCAAAACCAAACACAGAGATAGAGTTTATACTCATCATGACATTTGCAAATTCAGATATGTAAGAGAATCACAATCAAAAATCGACATATCTTCTAAGCAATACAAATCCAAATGTCACAGAAGGGTTAGTCAACAAGCAACTTGTTAGTTATATTACATGCCCAAATAGTTAGTCGAATGGTTAGCAGAGGCATGCATCAAAACACATATAAAACCAAAGTTGAAAGTTATACTTACCTTAGTTTCAGCATTGTTTTCACACAAGTATAGTCATGGTCAATCACAGAGCATTGTGCATTGTTCAAAGTTCTCCTATACTCTCTCCCCCTTTTTGTCCCAAAACTTAGCCAAAATTACAAAATGGAGAGAATAGTTAAACAGTTCAAGAACCAAAAGTTTGAGAGCTAAAACTAAAAAATTAAAACTTGAAACCTGCACAAGAAAAGATTAGTCATGAGATCAAGCTAAATTCGAACTGTCTGAGCTGGTATGATCTAGCTTGTTCAAAATTCCTTTCAGCATTCGTGATATTTTGGAACATTTCTTTCTCATTTGTTGTTGTTCAGCGGCAATTTGCTGGAGATCTGTCGCCAACCTCTCTTGGTCAGCAGATAGTCTTCTTTGTTCCTGATGAACGGAGGCCAATACGGTAGCTTCTGGAGTGTTTCTCCTTGAAGTCGATGGACGAGGTGGAGAAGCAGATGATGCATGCTGGCCTTCATCCCATGGGGATTCTCTAGGAACTGAGTGTGCTCCAGAGAGGGATTCAGAGATTTGAATTCCACTTCCCTTGGTATTTTCCCGTCTAGTAGAATGTTTGGACGTTGACATAGACTTCTTGAGCTTTTGTTCTTGAAATACAATCTGTCGTCCTTATCAACTTTTTGTTGAACTTGTTTCAGGAAGTCTTCCCAGTCTTCTTCTTCGGATTCAGAGCTGTCTTGACCAACAGTTCTTGTCTTGTCTCGAGGTGAGTCACCTTGTTCCTTTTTAACAGTCGCACGTGTGTGCACCATTGCGACTAGCAGAAAGATGATCCATGAAAACTCCATTGCTCTTTATGCTTTAAGAAGGAAGTGTCCTGTGAAGACCAACTCAAGAACACAAAAAATTATTTATTTTCAAAAATTTGAAAAATTGTACCCAAACAATCATTATCGTGTAGAGAGACTAGGGATCAAATTAGTTTTGCAAAAAGAATTTTAAAAATAGATCAATTCCATGATTTTCAAAAATTCTGAAAATATGCCCTAAAACTGAATTTTTAGAAATCGAAGGCCAAAAATCCGTTTATCATGAGAATACCTAGCATATAATCAAAACTAATATACCCAGAGTTCTTATTTCATAAGAAGTTTGATCAAAAACCATCCACAAACGAAAAAGATATGAGATTTTCATCACGTTTTGAGAGAAAATATGAAAAACTGTGAAAAATCAAGATTTTGATCAAGATAACTTACTTTGAAGTGAAGAGAATGAGTTTAGAGGGCTCCAAGATCCTTGCCTTTTAGAGAGAGAAAGTTTGGAGGCCTAGAAACGAAAGCTTGTGATGAAATAAAATCAAAAACCTCTTCGTTTCATATAAACCCTAGCCGCGGTCCGGACTGCCCGAAGAGTCCAGTCCGGATCGGCTACCCGCAGGATTTTCCTGCGTTCGGGATCCGGATCAGCTTGTCCAGTCCGGACTGGCTCCAAACTTTTTCTTCAGAAAAATTCAGAAAAATTCTAGAAATTCCAGAAAAAGATTGTAAGCACTGTTGTGTATCAACTTTAAATAAAAATCATCGTTTCATACAACAAGAAATAGATTATGCCAAATCTATCAAAAATATTCAAATAACGAAACGAAAATTTATAAAAATTAAATCTCTTAAAGTTGAACAACTTCAATTACATCTAACATGATATTATGAGTAATGCCTTTATCAAATCATCAATTTGGTAAAGAAAATGAAATACCAAGATCAATAGATGTTTGAAATCCCAGATAAGTTAGATAATATATCTAGTCAATTTATTGTAAGGAGTGGCTCTATGAGCATCTTTTCTATAAAAATCCCACCTTATACCAACCTTGGAATTTGACAGAGTCAAGTATTCCAAAACGCATTTTATCTAGACAACTTGAAAAACCATGCTTTGTATACATGTGGTAGCTGCACACAGTACTCGGACGACCGAGGTTGTGGTGACCCGGATCTTTGCAGGGCTTCTACAATGTGACCAGCAGCTTCTGGAAGCCTACGTGGCATGTCGGCGGTGTTCGTGCGCCAATTTGGACACAAGTGATGGACTCGGGGCTTAAAATAGATCACGTGGGTAATCGGGGGACCCCATCGGATGTTTAGAGGAGTTTACGCGCAGAATGGATGTCAAATTTAGGCTCAGCGCGTAATTCGGATTTAAAATACCTTTTCGGGAGCCTCCGGCAATTTATAGGATTGGAATTTGGCAAAATGGATGCCGGATTTGGAATCAGCGCGCGAAAACGGTCAAGATGGGCTATTTACTTGTATTTTTCGGAACTTGCTACAGTAATTTTTACTGTTCACCGCCGGAACAGTGTTACCGGCGATCGCCGGCGGCGGCGGCTCGGGCTCGGGCAGGCGGTGCGCGGCCGCGGGCAGGCGCAGAGCGGCGTGGGCAGGCGCGCATGGGCGCGGGCAGGTGCGCGGTCCACGCGGCGGGCGTGCACCAGGGCGGTGCCACGTGGCGGGTTGTGGTTGGATGGTTCAGGCAGCGCGGTCCACGGAATTTTTCGGGTGCACGGTGGACCGACAGTGGGACGCGTGGCAGCTTTTTATTCGTTGGTGTTGTTGACCCGGTCCACGGTGCAGGAGGTGGTTACCTCGGTTTGCGTGCGCGGTATGGGCGCGGCAGCGCGCACGTGGGCGCGATTCCCGACGGGCGGGCTCGCGAGAAGAGGAGGCCACGTGTCACGCCCCGGGTGTAAACCAAAACCCGGGTCCGTCTACAGATCCGCCGTGCACACGGAATTTCCCGCGTACACGAAGCGCTGGTAACCTGCTCAGGTATAATATAAACAATAAAAGAGCATAATACAAGCTGAAATAGAAGAACCACATAATATCTCAGACTGGAATAATAATAAATCTGTAATAAATACAATAATCTCTCAACTCACCAAAATAGTACAACCTGCTGGCCAAAGCCAGACCCAAAATAAGAAAAATACATCAGTCTGAGTAAAGGTTACAACATCTGTCTAACAACAACTCAATCTCACAGGAGATCTATCTACTCTGCAATCCCCTTACCTCGATCAGCTGCCGATGGCCTAGCAGCTCCTGCAGACGACTCTGCAACACAAAGGAGAAGAGACAGGAAACAACAATGGGGGTGAGAACTACTAGATAAACTAGTAGCCTTCCCTAGTGGGTAAAACCTCAAATGCTGACGCACCCACTAGGACTGCTAGAGGCAAAAGGAAAGGACAGTGGTAAGCTATAAAGGCTGCTGATAAAGAGGAAACTACCACTACTATGCCTCTAAATGCCATGCCGAAGGAAATGACTGTAAGTATGCATCAGTATCTACCCTGCCTGCCTGGATAAACCCAATCTAATCACCAGTAAAAACTGGTACTGCCTGCTGTGCCTGCCGTATCGGGTATGCCAGCCCACGCATAACACCGATGTAAAAAGGAGTCTCAAGGACTCAAAGCCTGCCTGTCGCGCACTCCGGAGTGGCACTCGAGGGGAGCGACCCACACGAGTAAAGTATCTCAGTAACCAGTAATCATAAGTATCATAAAACAGCAGGACTGGATCATGACTCTGATCAAAGTGGGAAAAACCCATCCACTAAAGAAAAGCTAATCCCCAATCTGATGCAATAGTACTCAATAAGTGGGAAACTCCATCCACTAGCAAAAAGCTCGATCCCCAATCTGATGCAAAGATCGACATCCGGTCAACCGCCTAATGTCCGCGGTTGCCGCAATACCCCATAAGTCCAATGCCTGATAAAGTAATCAACATCTGGCCAACCGCCTGATGTCCGCGGATACCACAATGCCCCATAACCCATAATCGAGTCTAACCTGTCCCAGACTCGATGGCCTCAACTACACTACCCCAAAACCCTGCTCAAACTTGAGCAACATGCATCTGAATGCAAAGAAGAATAATAAAACATGGTTTCTCCTAAGTCAAGTCCCAATAATAGTGTAGCAATAAATAGTGGCCTATCTAGATGTCCATACAAGCATGCAATTGTCCTCTTTTAAAACTGAAGAAAAGTGTTTGATATTTATTTAGAAAATGATGGCTTAAATGTCCCAACATAGTAAGTCATTTTGCATGCGAGATTATGATATAGCCTTTGTCCTAACAACAGTGTCCCAATTTAATATAAATAAGCCGTCATACAATTTGTGGGGTTTACTCATGCAATTCACAATTAAAATACCGATTACCAGTTTAAAATAGGGGATCTCTAATACTCCTAGTGAGATAGTCAGAAGTGAGGTAAGCAACAACCACCCACCTCGAAAAGCGTGATCCACACCCAGAAAGGTCTCCTTACTGTCCACAGTCCTCTATACCCGCAACTCGTCAAGAACAGTGCACAACTGTACAGAATAACATACCCAGAGTAAACACAAATCCCAAAAATACAGCCTTTGCTGTTTTTCCAAACAGCACAAAAAGAAGGGATGTTCACCTCTGTACAGTGCTCTAAAAAATCTAGAAAAATTACGGTTGCGTTCCTCGCGACGAGTAGATCGAAATCGACTACTTAAATGCCTTAATCCGATGATCCTAGCTCCAGATATAATTAGGAGAAGTTACTGCTGTCCAGAAAGTACCACAGCAAAAAGGGGGGTCAGAGGTGCCTGGGGAACCATGCCAAAAGTGCGAAACGGAGCGAAGTGATCAACACGAAAAACGAAGCCTTACCTCTTAGGAACATGCTGTAGTAGAAATCGTCCAAAAATTCCTCCTGGTTTTCTCACAGCAATTTTCCAACTGAACTGTGACGGAAACGGGCCGAAAAAGGGGAAACGTCGAAGCGTGCCGCGTCGTAGATAACTCACTGTCGGCAACTCCAAAAATTCTGAAACTTCTAGGGGAGATAGAGGACAGAGAGAGAAACAACTTTCATATTGGGCAAAATCTCATTTTCTCTCTCTAGAATTCGTAAATGGCAGAGAGGGAGAGAGGGGGTATTTATAATGGGCCAAAATCCTATTCGGGCTCCACACCAGATCCCAGGCCGAACAGGAAACACCAAATCCGGCCAATTAGATTGCGCCACGCCTCACAGAACACGAAACAGCCGTACAAGCCAATGAAAACGCGCCACGTGTCCCCCGCCGCCCACGTTTCTCACGCGCCCGGCACACGTGGGCGGCCGTGCGCCTGCCAATGAACAGCCGCCACGTGTCCCACGTGGTCCACGGGGCGCACGAGCCCGGTCCACGCGCCGGGTCTTCCGGATCCTGTCGGCCAATCACAGCGCGCCACGTGTCAGGGACAAGCCGCCACCCTTGACGCCGCCGAACCAATCAGAGGCTGCCACGTGGCCTTCTGAGTCTTCGGTGCACCCGGTGCACGCCTATTCTGTGGACCCCGCGCCTGGGTGCCTGCCCGCGCCTGCCCGTGCCTGCCCGCGGCCGCGTTCCGCCCCTGCGCCGCCGCGCGCCGCCTTGCTCCGCCGCCTCGCCGGTCGCCGCCGGTGCCAGAACAGTGTTTCCGGCGGCCGGAACAGTAATTCCGGCATGAACAGTAACCCAGTGTCGAAAAAATAAAGTAAATATGCCATTTTGATCGTTTTCGCGCGCTGAGTCCAAATCCGCCGTCCGATTCTTCAAATTCTCATCCGAAATTTTGCAAAAAGCCCCCGGAAAGGCCCACTTGACCCGATTTTCGTGCCGGGTCCATTTCTGAGGTCCAATTTCGACACTACAAGCTCCATTACACTGTATAAGCTTCCTAAAGTTGCTGTTAACACTGTAACAGTCCTTACGGAAGTCCGGATCATCACACCACGTGTCGCGCGGTGAGTGGCAAGGATTGGTGTTTGCTGTGCGGCTGCCACGTGGCGCGCCGTGAGCGGCCCGTTTTGGTGTTTCCTGTTCGGCGGGACACAGAGGTAATTTTCCGAAAAGATTTTCTGGTTTTCCCTTAAGTGGCAACCTGAGGGCTTTTGGGAGGAGGTTTTCGACCCCTTCGAGCCCTCTGCTCGAAGGGGGTTGAGAAGAAGAATTCTTCTCCTTGAAGTGAGGATTACACCCGTCAAGTTTTGGATTTTTTGGCTGCAAGGATTTCGAGATTTTGATTTTACCGTCTTCTTGGAGTTTTTCGAGCTTCTCTTTGACCAATTTTCTGTTGCTGAGTATTTGGACAGTACCGTGGTATTTTGGCGATATCTCCGCAACCGGGCATCGGATTAAGACGTTCCAAGAGGCGTTTTGCATCTACACATCACGAGGAACATGCTTGTATTTTTATTGGATTTTTCTGAGTTTTTATTGGAGGTGAAAAATCCCTTTTCCCTGTAAACAGCGCTACAGTTTTTGGTACAGAATTCTTTTGAGTGGTGCACCTTGCCGATTTTGTATCTTGACCTCCAGAACTCGGATTTGGATGTGCAGGTACCCGTTTCGAAGGTATCGACGCAAGGATCGCTATGATATTTTTATTAGAATTTTCTGGGCAACTTAAGCAGGTGAAATAAGTGCATCTTTGGGACTGATTTTCAGTATGTGTATGTGTGGTTAGTTTTTGGGATTTAAGTGTAATTGTAAACTTTGTGTTGTACCCAGGAGAGTTTGCGGGTATTGCTGGACCCATTGGAGTTGGAGATTTGGATTTCCTAGCATTTTCAGCTGTGGGACTTGGATAGTCAGCTCTTCTGGTGGGTGGTTGTTGTATCCCTCTCCTTTGGTATGCTCACTAGGAATATCAGAATAACCCGATGTTAGAAATTGTTGATCAAATATTGATAACCTTGCATGCAAACAGGGACAACTTGATTGATAGCCTATCCATAGAATTGAGACAATGGTATTGGAACATGATCATTATGCTATAATCACTCATGTTAAAGTGTTTATTTATCTGGAACAGCATGATCAGTTGTATGTTAGTACTTAGTGTATTATGCAAGAAGGGATCATCACTTTGAGACATTGGTATTGGAGTTCATTGTTATATCATGTTATCCACGTGAACAGATTGGTATATTGGGACTTTATGATGTTTTATATGTGAGTGCATTGTTGGACGCTTTTCCTTCTATTCTAGATGAGGACATTTGCATGATTGTATGGACATCTAGATAGGCCACTTTTTCTGCTACACTATCATGCTGGAATTGACTTAGGAGAAACCCTGTTTATTATTCTTTTCTCCTTTCATTTGAGGCTTTGGGGTATTGCTCAGATTGAGCAGGGATGTAGGATAGTGTAGCCGGGTTTGTTGAGTGAGTGTGTCATACCAGATTGGGGTTTTGGGTTATTGCGGCAATCGCGGACATTGGGTGGTTGACCGGATGTTTACTTATGCATCAGATTGGGGATAGGATTCTTTTAGTGGACGGAGTTTCCACTTATTGGGCTGCATTAGATTGGGGGAGCGAGTTATCTTTAGTGGGGGGGTTTTCCCCACTTCGATCATTGTCATGATCTAGTCCTGCTACAGTGATACTGGATATAGAGATACTTGTGATACTGATGACTGAGTAACTTTACTCGTGTGGGTCGCTCCCCTCGAGTGCCACTCCGGAGTGTGCGAATGGACGGATCGATGCCGGTCTATTACTTACTTTTGTTTGCGATCGGACGGTTCGATGCCGATCTGTTACTTACTTTGGGATGCGACCGTACCGGTCCGAAGTCGGTCTGTATCCCGCGATTGAGATCTGGAGTTCGACAGCAGAGCAGGCAGTACCAGTGATTACTGGTCTATCGATTGGGTTTATTCAGGCAGGCATTCATGTATTGACGCATACATTTAGCTATTCTTTTAGCTCGGCATTTTAGAGGCATACTTGTGGTAGCATTCTCATATGTAGTTATCTTTATAGCTTACCACCTTTTCTCCTCTTTTGCCTCTGGTAGACCTAGTGGGCGTGTAAGAGTTTGAGGTTTTACCCACTAGGGGAGGCCACTGGTTTACTAGTAGTTCTCACCCCCATTCTTCTTTCCTCTTTTGCTTCTCCCTTGTTTTGCAGTGTTTTCTGCGGGTGCTACTGGGCTTTCAGTGGCGGGTCGAGGAGAGAGGACGGCTGAGTAGATAGATCTCGAGGCAGGATGAGCGTGTTAGCTGGACTTTTGGTGTACCCATATTTTCCTCAGACGGTTGTACTTTCACTTTTGGGACTGGCTTTTGCCAGCAAGTTGTATTTATTATTTGTGAGCTGGGAGAGACTGATGTATCATTTATACAGATGTATTGTATTTTATTTCCAGCTTCAGTCTGAGATGGATTAGCTTTAGTTCAGCTCTATTTTTATTGCTCTTTTATTATATCTTTTATATCTGAGCAGGTTGTTGACGCTTCGTGTACATGGGAAATACTGTGTGCACGGTGAATCTGTAGACGGCCCCGGGTTCTGGTTTACACCCGGGGCGTGACAGATTAGTTGGTATCAGAGCTTAGGGATAGGTCAGTTGGGACTTAGGAAACCCTAGGCTTTTGGCGGACCCTAGGATGATAGGGCGCGAGGGACGTGACATTTTGCGAAAGTCGGCGATTTATTTGTTTGACTCTTCCTGTGAGTGAAGAGGGATCGACATATTCTATTTCTGTCGGACAGTTATGTTGGCTGCAGACAACATAAGGTTACAGAAATAGAGGGATGTCTTTGACTTTCGCTAGATTGGGTCGAGTGTTTGGGGTGTGATGATTTGCGGTTTGTCGTGGCGAGCGGTGTCTCCCCGACTTTGGGCCCTGACCCGGGTGCACTTTGGTGCAGCAGTTGGGTCTGAGCTAGTTGTTTCGGGCTGGATACCAGATTGGTGTCAGAGAGCTCCGGACCCAGATGATAGGATTGTCAGAGGCTTTTCAGCGACAGAGTGAGCGAGCATCTGGTTTTGTGACACCGTTGTCGGAGCAGCGGGCAGCTCGATAGTGCTTCCTTCTGAGACCACCCGGTTGCAGTATCCATAGGGGCGGGGATTTTTGTGGTACCGATGGAGTGAGTAGCCCCCTCTGTGCCAATGTTTAGTGCCGAGGCGCCGAGGCAGGATGGATAATTGACAGCTGATGAGCTATGAGACACCAATGATTAGATGAGCCAGTTTCGACAGGTGAACCACCCCGATTCATAGGATTAAGTTGGAGCCTCTTGGGGTAGAATCGTGGTTGGTGGTGATGGAAAGACTACTTGAGAGCCTCCCTGTGTCAAAGGGGTTTACGCAGTTGTTGAACTGCGCGCTTTATGAGTTGAGGGACGAGGCGCATAGGATATCTGTGACTGAGAGTGGATTGCGCCAGGATACCCTTCCGTTTATTCGGTCCCTCTTTTGCAGTTTTTAGATCTTGGGGTACTTCGATAGTGGAGGTAGCGAGTATGGAGCTGGCGCTGCAGTCCTTTTGGATGGGGATCTGCTGCCAGAGGCGAGTTCTGGATAGAGGCGCTTGATGCCAGATGATGGAGGACAGATTGGCCGGCAGTGGCACTCCTGATTTTCCCCGGTATAGTGGAGCTCTGAGACGTCAGAGGTCGGGTGGACCCCGATAGCAGCAATAGCCTCTTCATCAGAGTGGCGCAGCGGTAGCGTGGTTTGGCTGTCTGCGAAAGACCACATTCGTCGCCTCAGTGTGAGCAGGGACAGTGGTCGTGCTCCCTTTGTTATCGGTCAAGGTATACTTTGGCAGACTGAGTGACGACCACTCGCATCGAGCGGATGTATCTGTGCCGCCCGGTTGGAGGGCGCCACGGTAGTGGATTGAGATGTCACAGGTGAGATTTCATCGCAGCAGTCGGAGTTAGAGCATGTTGCGTTCCTGCGTGGATTAGAGGTAGAGTCGTTACCCCATGCACTTGTGGTACAGGTTACTGTTGGTATTGTACAGGCGGGGAAGGCTTGTGGATCATGCCAATGCAGTAGAGGCCGTGAGTTATGCCGGCAGACCTATTGGTATTTGTGGCAGTTCAGTGTTTTGACCCAGTGCTTGGGATCGGTTGACATAGTGCCACAGGATGTTTGACTGCTGAGAGAAAGGACTTTGATTTTCTGCGAGGCAGACAAGAGAAGGCTTGTTTATTGAGACTGTCAGAGCACACAGGTTACAGCGACAGTGTGAGAGGTGCCTACGGCGGCAGCGGAACTTAAGGATATCCCTATTGCCCATGAAATCCCGGGTGTGAGTCTACCTGAGTCGATGATTATGCCGCCAGATCGGGAGATTAAGATTGCGATTGACGTGGTTCTGGAAACCGTGCCAACTTCTGTAGCACCTCATTGGATATCGCCTTTAGAGCTGCGGGAGTTGATGTCATAGGTGCGTGGATTTGATGGATAGAGGGTTTGTTTGACCTAGTGCCGCGTCGTTGATACACGGCGGTGAGAGCCCTTTGGGATTGGAGCCCAGGCAGGTCCAGGTATTATTTAGAACCTTTTGATGGAGCTATATTCCGGCAGTTATTGTATGACGCGAGTACCTACTTGGAATTAGGCAGCCGAGGACTTTGTCTAGATGGGGTTCAGGACACGATAGGGGCATTATGAGTACAGTGAGGCCAATGGAATGACTCATGCCCTGTTGCCGTTAAGATTGAAGAATTCTGTGTTTCAGTTGGGTTTGATCGGTTTGATAGCGGCATTCTCCAGGGATATTTTGGTTTTACCCCTTCCCGAGTGATTTAGAGCTTGTGAAGTATTTGTAGATGATGTGATAGGTCTGTGGGGAAGAAGCTCTATGCCAAGTCGTTGTGGTACGAGTTTAGCTTTGAGAGCACATCTTCCTGGATTACATATTCTAGCCGTAGGGGCGGCGGTGGAAATCCGGCCAAAATGGATGCTATTTAAGACTGGCTGAGATCGACGGTTATTGTTGGGGTGAGGAGCTTTTGGACCGGATGGTGCCAGCAGAGCTTGATGAGCGGATGATGAGATTGGTACCAGCGCCGATTTTTAACCTAGTCAGCGGTGGGAGATGGATTTGCGAGTTATAGTGATACCTCCCATAGTGGCTGTAGAGCTACCATTGTATTTTGTTGAGCATCCAGTATCACCCCGACAGAGCCACTGTGGTAGCGGATACCTGGAGCATAAGAGCTTTTGGGGTTGAGTTTTACGATTCTATAGCTGGCGCTGTGTGGGGCCATTCTGGTGTACAGGGTTTGAGTTTGTGTCCTAGAGGATCCCTTTTGATGAGAGGCTGCGGCCGAGCAATCCACTTGGGTGGTTGAGTTTTGAGGGCGACCGAGTGTGAACCCCTGCTTGTTAGGGCCCCTTTTCGGTGCAGGTGTTTGTGTGGATGTGTTTCGGGTCGCTTTGGTTGAGTTGGCTCTTGGGAGTGATTTTAGAGCGTGTTGCTCGGGTTGTTCGTCCCTTTTCCCGTCTTTTGTTGGAGTTTTTGAGGTTTTTCTGCGTCTCAGCTCAGGAGTGTTATGCTTTGGACCCCTCGCCCGTGATTGACTCGTTCCTTTTGAGGTCTGTGAGAGTTTGGAGTATGAGGGACGCTCGTTGCGAATTCCGGCTCGTGAGGTGAGGGAATTGCGCAATCGGGCTATGTCGTTCTGGTTATTGCTGATGTTGTTGCTGAGGAGTAATCACAGGGAGTGATAGGTGACTTGGGAGCTGGAGACGACGGTGTTGAGTATTGACCCCTGGTTTCTGAGACTCCTTGGGAGTTTCTTTAGTTTCGAGGATGAAACTTTCTTTTAGTGGGGGAGGATGTGGTGACCCGGATCTTTGCAGGGCTTCTACAATGTGACCAGCAGCTTCTGGAAGCCTATGTGGCATGTCGACGGTGTTCATGCGCCAATTTGGACACAAGTGATGGACTCGGGGCTTAAAATAGATCACGTGGGTAATCGGGGGACCCCGTCGGATGTTTAGAGGAGTTTACGCGCAGAATGGATGTCAAATTTAGGCTCAGCGCGAAATTCGGATTTAAAATACCTTTTCGGGAGCCTCCGGCAATTTATAGGATTGGAATTTGGCAAAATGGATGCCGGATTTGGAATCAGCGCGCGAAAACGGTCAAGATGGGCTATTTACTTGTATTTTTCGGAGCTTGCTACAGTAATTTTTACTGTTCACCGCCGGAACAGTGTTACCGGCGATCGCCGGCGGCGGCCGGCGGCCGGCGGCGGCGGGCAGCGGCGGAAGGCGGCGGCGCGGGCTCGGGCAGGCGGTGCGCGGCCGCGGGCAGGCGCAGAGTGGCGCGGGCAGGCGCGCAAGGGCCCGGGCAGGTGCGCGGTCCACGCGGCGGGCGTGCACCAGGGCGGTGCCACGTGGCGGGTTGTGGTTGGATGGTTCAGGCGGCGCGGTCCACGGAATTTTTTGGGTGCACGGTGGACCGGCAGTGGGACGCGTGGCAGCTTTTTATTCGTTGGTGTTGTGGACCCGGTCCACGGTGCAGGAGGTGGTTACCTCGGTTTGCGTGCGCGGTATGGGCGCGGCAGCGCGCACGTGGGCGCGATTCCCGAGGCGCGGGCGCGCGGGAAGAGGAGGCCACGTGTCGCGCGGTGAGTGGCCAGGATTGGTGTTTGCTATGCGGCTGCCACGTGGTGCGCCGTGAGCGGCCCGTTTTGGTGTTTCCTGTTCGGCGGGACACTGAGGTAATTTTCCGAAAAGATTTTCTGGTTTTCCCTTAAGTGGCAACCCGAGGGCTTTTGGAAGGAGGTTTTCGACCCTTTGAGCCCTCTGCTCGAAGGGGTTTGAGAAGAAGAATTCTTCTCCTTGAAGTGAGGAATACACCCGTCAAGTTTCGGATTTTTTGGCTGCACGGATTTTGAGATTTTGATTTTACCGGCGCGGCGCGACGTTTCTTCTTCGGTGTTCTTTTTCGTCGCATTTCGGTGCACGAGCTCCCCCGGCCTACCCCGAGCTTCTTTTTCTGTGATTTTTGCGCTGTTGGCTTCACGACAGGTAGGGCTTTAACTATCATGTGTTGAGCTTCCCCTATTTCTGAGATCTTCTTTGAGTTTTTCGAGCTTCTCATTGACCCATTTTCTGTTGCTGAGTATTTGGACAGCACCGTGGTATTTTGGCGATATCTCCGCAACCGGGCATCGGATTGAGACGTTCCAAAAGGCGTTTTGCATCTACACATCACGAGAAACAAGCTAGTATTTTTATTGGATTTTTCTGAGTTTTTATTGGAGGTGAAAAATCCCTTTTCCCTGTAAACAGTGCTACAGTTTTTGGTACAGAATTCTTTTGAGTGGTGCACCTTGCAGATTTTGTATCTTGACCTCCAGAACTCGGATTTGGACGTGCAGGTACCCGTTTTGAAGGTATCGACGCAAGGATCGCTGTGATATTTTTATTGGAATTTTCTGGGCAATTTAAGCAGGTGAAATAATTGCATCTTTGGGACTGATTTTCAGTATGTGTATGCGTGGTTAGTTTTTGGGATTTAAGTGTAATTGTGAACTTTGTGTTGTACCTAGGAGTGTTTGCGGGTATTGCTGGACCCATTGGAGTTGGAGATTTGGATTTCCTGGTATTTTCAGCTGTGGGACTTGGACAGTCAGCTCTTCAGGTGGGTGGTTGTTGTATCCCTCTCCTTTGGTATGCTCACTAGGAATATCAGAATAACCCGATGTTAGAAATTGTTGATCAAATATTGATAACCTTGCATGCAAACAGGGACCACTTAATTGATAGCCTATGCATAGAATTGAGACAATGGTATTGGAACATGATCATTATGCTATAATCACTCCTGTTAAAGTGTTTATTTATCTGGAACAGCATGATCAGTTGTATGTTAGTACTTAGTGTATTATGCAAGAAGGGATCATCACTTTGAGACATTGGTATTGGAGTTCATTGTTATATCATGTTATCCACGTGAACAGATTGGTATATTGGGACTTTATGATGTTTTATATGTGAGTGCATTGTTGGACGCTTTTCCTTCTATTCTAGATGAGGACATTTGCATGATTGTATGGACATCTAGATAGGCCACTTTTTCTGCTACACTATCATGTTGGAATTGACTTAGGAGAAACCCTGTTTATTATTCTTTTCTCCTTTCATTTGAGGCTTTGGGGTATTGCTCGGATTGAGCTAGGATGTAGGATAGTGTAGCCGGGTTTGTTGAGTGAGTGTGTCATACCAGATTGGGGTTTTGGGTTATTGCGGCAATCGCGGACATTGGGCGGTTGACCGGATGTTTACTTATGCATCAGATTGGGGATAGGATTCTTTTAGTGGACGGAGTTTCCACTTATTGGGCTGCATTAGATTGGGGGAGCGAGTTATCTTTAGTGGGGGGGTTTTCCCCACTTCGATCATTGTCATGATCCAGTCCTGCTACAGTGATACTCGATACAGAGATACTTGTGATACTGATGACTGAGTAACTTTACTCGTGTGGGTCGCTCCCCTCGAGTGCCACTCCGGAGTGTGCGACTGGACGGATCGATGCCGGTCTGTTACTTACTTTTGTGTGCGATCGGACAGTTCGATGCCGATCTGTTACTTACTTTGGGATGCGACCGTACCGGTCCGAAGTCGGTATGTATCCCGCGATTGAGATCTGGAGTTCGACAGCAGAGCAGGCAGTACCAGTGATTACTGGTCTATCGATTGGGTTTATTCAGGCAGGCATTCATGTATTGACGCATACATTTAGCTATTCTTTTAGCTCGGCATTTTAGAGGCATACTTGTGGTAGCATTCTCATCTGTAGTTATCTTTATAGCTTACCACCTTTTCTCCTCTTTTGCCTCTGGTAGACCTAGTGGGCGTGTCAGAGTTTGAGGTTTTACCCACTAGGGGAGGCTACTGGTTTACTAGTAGTTCTCACCCCCATTTTTCTTTCCTCTTTTGCTTCTCCCTTGTTTTGCAGTGTCTTCTGCGGGTGCTACTAGGCTTTCAGTGGCGGGTCGAGGAGAGAGGACGGCTGAGTAGATAGATCTCGAGGCAGGATGAGCGTGTTAGCTGGACTGTTGGTGTACCCATGTTTTCCTCAGACGGTTGTACTTTCACTTTTGGGACTGGCTTTTGCCAGCAGGTTGTATTTATTATTTGTGAGTTGGGAGAGACTGATGTATCATTTATACAGATGTATTGTATTTTATTTCCAGCTTCAGTCTGAGATGGATTAGCTTTAGTTCAGCTCTGTTTTTATTGCTCTTTTATTATATCTTTTATATCTGAGCAGGTTGTTGACGCTTCGTGTACATGGGAAATACTGTGTGCACGGTGGATCTGTAGACGGCCCCGGGTTCTGGTTTACACCCGGGGCGTGACAGAGGTGGTAGCTCTTTCCTCCATGTGGTGGTAGTTTTCACACTCCTCATTGGGATGTAACTCTTTCCACATCTTTTGAGCATAACATTTTTTTTTTTTGACTCCCCCTCAATTGGCTATCAATTATTTAAGATATAAAGAACTCAATCATAGATTGATCTCGATTTCATACTCGACTAAATTGTCAAATAAGATAAAAACTATACCAAGAGATCATTGAGAGAGAAATTGACTTTGATCACTTTAAGAAATGACTTAATTGACATAAATGATCATTGCATCAACTGAAATATTATGATATCTAAAACATAATAAATTTCTAAACATATAAAGGATGCAGTTAAAGTCAATATAACTAATGCTCAATTAATGTTCTATGTACAAGCATAGGTAAAGAACAAAAACACAAAAACAAAACCTAACCTAAGGATTGGTTTCAAAAAGAAATTATTTCAAGGAAAGCATTCCAATTGTTACGGCTTTTTGGTGTTGGCATATTTCGTGAGTCAAGTCAGTGAGTTGAGTCGGAGTCTTAAAGGGATCAAATTGTCAATCAGCAATCAAAGACTTAGAGAAGATTCAACAAGAGCTCAAGTTGACACTCAGTGTCTTGAGTCTTGAAGATTGAAGTTGAAGAATTGTGGATCAGTTACATCAATCTCAAGAAGAAAGTATTCAAAAGGATCAGGTATGGTTAACTAAATAATTTTGGTGATCCGAATACTTTCTTATAGTGTAGAAACACTTGGATGAATTTTTAATTGCATAAAAATTGAAAACTGGACATGGGACATGTTCAGGATCCAGATCAGACAGTCCAATCCGGATCCCGAAGGGTGCTTGTTCATTGGCAAATCCGATCCGGATCAAAGGTCATTTCGATCCAGATCCCGAACATGGGTTTTTGCTGGAATATATGAACGATCTGGATCGGGCATTTCAATCCGGATCCCGAACCCTATTTTTCTGGAATAGCCTGACTCGTTACGACGATCCGGATCACAGTAAATCCGATCCGGATCGCCGTCCTGAAAATTTCCAGATAAGGTAAGTTTTTGATTCTTATCTCTTTCCAAAGATTTCTAAACTATAAATAGACATTTAGGGTTTCTCAAAAACGGGGGGAGCACGGCCGATCAATTGATAAAACACTTGAGAGCAACCCTAGAGGCTAGGTTTTTATCGTTCTTCTTTATAGCCTCTTTTAGGTCAATTCGACGGTTCTTTCAAGAACATATCTTTTGTCGAATTGATCTAATCTTTGCTTAGAGATTTTTCCCATGGATCTTCATTGATAATCTAAGTAAAGGATCACCATCGAAGCCAATATTCTTACCGGCTGAGTTTGCGTCGTGGATTCGACGTGGCATCGTGGATTCGGTGTGCTAAAGGCGTTTCGTGGATTCGAAACGTGTGCTCGTGGATTCGAGTGGCGTTCGTGGATTCGAACGTGTGCAGTGGACGTGCAATCGTTGGAGCGCAAGGTCCGAAGAAGTTGAAGGAGGGGTTAAATCCGTGGAGACGGTAATCACCTTGTTATTTTTCTTTTCTTAGTGGATTGTTATTGCGTGGACATCCAATCGGTGAGCGCAAGGTCCGAAGAAGCTGAAGGAGGGGTTTGAGTCCGTGGAGTCGGTAATCACCTTGTTATTCTTCTATTCTTAGTGGATTGTTATTGCGTGTTGGTCCCGTGGTTTTTCTCCTGGATTGGAGTTTCCACGTATATCTCGGTGTGCTGTTTTTATTTTCCGCATTGGTTTTTATTTTGCACTGAGATTTGGTTTTATAAGTATTACACCTATTCACCCCCCCTCTAGTTGTTTGATAGTACCTATTTAGATCCTTGTGGATCCTATATATAAACCTACAATTGGTATCAGAGAGGGTTTTAGGCTTATCTATCATGATGGGTGAAAGTGGTAATATTTATAGACCTCCTCTTTTTGATGGGACTAATTATGCTTATTGGAAAGTGCGGATGAGAGCTTTTCTCATCGCAATTGATGAGCGGGTATGGCAATCCGTGGAATACGGTTGGGTGCATCCTGTTGAGGAAGTAGGAAATTCTACTACCCCAAAACCTCGCTCTAGATGGTCCAAAGAGGAATTTGAAAGATCTTCTTACAATGGGAAAGGTATGAACGCTTTATTTAATTCTCTTTTCTCGACTGAGTTCACACGAATTTCCGCGTGTGAAACCGCGAAGGAAATTTGGGATATTCTCAAAATTACACATGAGGGTACTAATCTTGTAAAAATTCAAAAGCTCCAGATGCTTACAAGTCAATTTGACTCTATTCATATGGAAGAGCTTGAATTGTTTACAGATTATTACACTAGACTTCAAGATGTAATCAATACTTGTGCTAATTTAGGAGAAAAGATCCCGGAGTCGAGAATTGTAAGAAAGATACTTCGGACTCTTCTGGAACGGTTTAGGGCAAAGGTTACCGCCATTGAAACCGTTTGTCATCCGGATGAGATGAGTCTAGAGGAATTAGTAGGCGCTTTGCAAACTTATGAAATGACTTTTCCTACTAATCAAGTTTCTTCCAAGTCTTATTCTAAGCTTACAGGTATTGCATTCAAATCAACAAAGGAAGAAGATAGCGAATCGAGTTCCGACGATGAAATCTCTTTTGCCGATTTTGAAGAACAATTGGCGCGGATCACAAAGAAATTTCGTCGGAAGTTTTGGAAGAATCGAACCGATGGATCTTCATCCACGAAACCTTCTAAAGGATCATCGGGTTCTAAATTCTCTAACCTCAAAAGCTTTGCAAAACCTTCTAAAGAAAAAGAAAAAGATGATTTCGAAGGGAAAATCCAATGCTATAGATGCAAAGGCTACGGCCATTTTTCAACGGAATGTCCTTCTCCGAAATCATATAAAAAGAAGGCTTTGCAAGCGAAAACTTGGGACGATTCTACTTCTAATGAATCGACCTCAAGTAAAGAGGAAAAAGTCGTTGCCTTACATGCTTCTCAAATTCCCTCTTCTAATGTTTGTTTATCATCTTTAATCACTGACTCTATTCCTTTGATTTTGCATGAAACATCAACATCCAACGGAGAGTCATCAAGTGAGGGGGAGTCGGACGAAGAAGAACTCGTTGAGGCATATCAACAACTTCTTGCGGAATCTAAGAAGATGGCCAAGCATATCAAGAAGTTGACGAAGCAACGACTTGAGAATCAAGACGAGAATCATGCTTTAAAGATCAAACTTCATGATCTCGAGGAGGAACGAGAGCTTTTATTGGATAATAATAAAATCCTCCAGGAAAAGATAAATCAATCGGAAACGATCGTTAATTCCCATATTAACAAGATTGATTTTCTAGAAAAACATGTAGGTTTTTATAGGATCCACAAGGATCTAAATAGGTACTATCAAACAACTAGAGGGGGGGTGAATAGGTGTAATACTTAAAAACTCAATCTCAGTGCAAAATAAAAACCAATGCGGAAAATAAAAATAGCACACCGAGATTTACGTGGAAACTCCAATCCAGGAGAAAAACCACGGGACCAACACGCAATAACAATCCACTAAGAATAGAAGAATAACAAGGTGATTACCGACTCCACGGACTCAACCCCTCCTTCAGCTTCTTCGGACCTTGCGCTGACCGGTTGGATGTCCACGCAATAACAATCCCTAAGAAAAGAAGAATAACAAGGTGATTACCGTCTCCACGGATTTAACCCCTCCTTCAATTTCTTGGACCTCGCGCTCCACCGTTTGCACGTCCACTGCACACGTTCGAATCCACGAACGCCACTCGAATCCACGAGCACACGTTTCGAATCCACGAAACGCCTTTAGCACACCGAATCCACGATGCCACGTCGAATCCACGACGCAAACTCAGTCGATAAGAATATTGACTTCGATGGTGATCCTTTGCTTAGATTATCAATGAAGAACCGTAGAAGAAATCTCTAAGCAAAGATTAGATCAATTCGACAAAAGATATGTTCTTGAAAGAACCATCGAATTGACCTAAAAGAGGCTATAAAGAAGAACGATGAAAACCTAGCCTCTAGGGTTGCTCTCAAGAGTTTTATAAAAAGATCGGCCGTAGCTCCCCCGTTTTTGAGAAACCCTAAATGTCTATTTATAGTTTAGAAACCTTTGGAAAGAGATAAGAATCAAAAACTTACCTTATCTGGAAATTTTACGGACGGCGATCCGGATCGGATTTACTGCGATCCGGATCGTCGTAGCGTGATTGGCGATTCCAGAAAACCAAGGGTTCGGGATCCGGATCGCATTGCCCGATCCGGATCGTTCATACAAATCAGAAAACTTAACTTTCGGGATCCGGATCGGAAATTGCATGGATCCGGATCGAAGTCTTGTATGAAGCAACAACCTTCGGGATCCGGATCGTTGGCTCTGATCCGGATCCTGAACATGCCCGAACACCAGTTTTTGATTATTATGACAATAAAAGTTCATCCAAGTGTTTCTACACTATAAGAAGGTATTCGGATCACCAAAATTATTTAGTTAAACATACCTGATCCTTTTGAATACTTTCTTCTTGAGATTGATGTAACTGATCCACAATTCTTCATCTTCAATCTTCAAGACTCAAGACATTGAGTGTCAACTTGAGCTCTTGTTGAATCTTCTCTGAGTCTTTGATTGCTGATTGACAATTTGATCCCTTTAAGACTCCGACTCAACTCACTGACTTGACTCACGAAATATGCCAAGACCAAAATGCCGTAACAAAACAGTTTGAGGAGATTCATGTCACCAACCAAGTTTTGACCAAGCAAGTTCATGAACTCAAATTCGACATACAAAGGCTTTCAACCGGTTCCAAGAAACTAGATTGTATGTCCGGATTAGGTCAAACAAGCAAGGTTGGTTTGGGATTCAAAAAGGACCAAACTGTGCATGCTTCAAGTTCCACAATGAAATTGAAAGGAAGAACTTGTCACTTACGTGGACTTGAAGGACATTTGGTGAAGAATTGCCCGAAAAAAAGAAAGAAGAGTCCTTCGGCAACTTCATCTACGGAGCGAACTCAACGGAATCAAAAGACACATCAAGTCAATGGAGTTCACTCAAACCACCAAAGGTCCGAGCCACAACATCAATCATACAAGTGGATCACTGCGAGGCAAAGACCTAAGGTGGATCATCAGTCAAAGCTATCATCTCCCAACCACAATGAATCAAGACAACCCAAAATTCGACAATTTTGGATTCGGAAAGGTGATATCTTTCCTTGTCTTAAGTTCTAAATAGCTTATGACTGTATGTAATGCTTTGATTGGTTTTTCTTTCATATTTTTTTGAATCTATGCATTACATGTTTTCAATGCTCTTCGTTTTTATGTTTTTTTTTTTTAAACAAAAGGATTTTAACGAACAAGTGCATTGAATAAAAAGGGTTTTCACTTTCAATCACTCCAATTTAATTTTATTTGAATTATCAACTTTACTCCATAATCATAATTCTTGAAGATATTTCATTATAGGAGTTTTTGATAATTATATTCATCAAATTTTAGAAATTATGTGTGATCTTTAGATGATTATTCTATCTCGGTTGTGTGAATTCATTGTGATAAACGTGAGACAACCGATAGACTAAAATTTGGGATTTAATTCTTTCACGTAAGAGAGTGCATTCTTACAAGGGTAAATAAATGAATTGTAAAAGATGTGAAAAGAGTTACATCCGAAAGGAGTGTGAAACTACCACCACATGTTGGAAAAAGTTGCCACATGTTTTGGATGCTTGAAAAATATTTTATGAAATTTTGTTTAGTTGAAGCATTCGGAGATTCATATTCAAAGTTCTTATATTCTGAACAATCTCCTGGTTGGTATAAGGTGGGATAGTTGAAAGATGCTCAAAGAGCCACCCTTAGGTATTTTACTGCTTATCTCAAATTTGAAAGGGTAAGAAATCAAATTGATGTCATTTGAAAATCTCTGTAAGTCATCTTTGTACATCCGTTACATCTTGATAGACTTTGGATCTCCAGATTATTTTTGATGACTTGTGTTTGACGTATATAATGTGAAAAACGGTTTATAATGTTTTATCTTTGTTTTTCATGATTTCGGAGTAAATCTTTTTAATTTTTGTGAAATTAATTGGATTGAATGACATCTATGTGATCTCATATTATTCTCAAGCACTTAAATGGTTTTCTTGATGGAATACAAATCGGTAATTCAAATATTTCAAAATCTGGATTTGTTTCAAGAAATTATTTGATTTTTGCGTTCGAGTACCGGTACGCAATCTATGTTTTTGTTATATACCGGAACTGAGCTTTTATCTCTCTTTCACTATGGACTAATGCTGTTAGTGATTTCCTTTTGTCTAGTATGTTCACTGTTTGACAATTTGTGACAAAAATGGGGAGAAGAGAAATAGGGGAGAAGAGAGAAATAGGGGAGAAGAGATCATCGAGATAGGGGGAGACAGAGATGAGATCATCGAGATAGGGGGAGACGGAGATGAGATCATCGAGAGAAAGAAAGGAGATGAGAAAAAGGAGCCGAAAAACAAAAGAACCAAAAGGACGAATCAAATGTAGGATTTACATTTAATTTCTAACGACTGACTTTTGATTTGTTTGGAGTTTTGTTTTTGCAGGATCTACATCACTTTAAGACTCCAAGTCCTAAGTCATAGAGTTTGTTCTAAGACTGGTTCAAATGTATTTTTGTTTATTGGATCTTTCACGCAAAGAAAGTCAATGTTTTGGTGATGACATTGAGTTTCGGTTTTTTGGTTTAAGATGAGTGACTTGAGCGCTTTTATGTATTTTTGGGTTTTGTCACGAAATTGCCAAAGGGGGAGATTGTTACGGCTTTTTGGTGTTGGCATATTTCGTGAGTCAAGTCAGTGAGTTGAGTCGGAGTCTTAAAGGGATCAAATTGTCAATCAACAATCAAAGACTTAGAGAAGATTCAACAAGAGCTCAAGTTGACACTCAGTGTCTTGAGTCTTGAAGATTGAAGTTAAAGAATTGTGGATCAGTTACATCAATCTCAAGAAGAAAGTATTCAAAAGGATCAGGTATGGTTAACTAAATAATTTTGGTGATCCGAATACTTTCTTATAGTGTAGAAACACTTGGATGAATTTTTAATTGCATAAAAATCAAAAACTGGACATGGGACATGTTCAGGATCCGGATCAGACAGTCCAATCCGGATCCCGAAGGGTGCTTGTTCATTGGCAAATCCGATCCGGATCAAAGGTCATTTCGATCCGGATCCCGAACATGGGTTTTTGCTGGAATATATGAACGATCCGGATCGGGCATTTCAATCCGGATCCCGAACCCTGTTTTTCTGGAATAGCCTGACTCGTTACGACGATCCGGATCACAGTAAATCCGATCCGGATCGCCGTCCTGAAAATTTCCAGATAAGGTAAGTTTTTGATTCTTATCTCTTTCCAAAGGTTTCTAAACTATAAATAGACATTTAGGGTTTCTCAAAAACGGGGGGAGCACGGCCGATCAATTGATAAAACACTTGAGAGCAACCCTAGAGGCTAGGTTTTTATCGTTCTTCTTTATAGCCTCTTTTAGGTCAATTCGACGGTTCTTTCAAGAACATATCTTTTGTCGAATTGATCTAATCTTTGCTTAGAGATTTTTCCCATGGATCTTCATTGATAATCTAAGCAAAGGATCACCATCGAAGCCAATATTCTTACCGGCTGAGTTTGCGTCGTGGATTCGACGTGGCATCGTGGATTCGGTGTGCTAAAGGCGTTTCGTGGATTCGAAACGTGTGCTCGTGGATTCGAGTGGCGTTCGTGGATTCGAACGTGTGCAGTGGACGTGCAATCGTTGGAGCGCAAGGTCCGAAGAAGTTGAAGGAGGGGTTAAATCCGTGGAGACGGTAATCACCTTGTTATTCTTTTTTTCTTAGTGGATTGTTATTGCGTGGACATCCAATCGGTGAGCGCAAGGTCTGAAGAAGCTGAAGGAGGGGTTTGAGTCCGTGGAGTCGATAATCACCTTGTTATTCTTCTATTCTTAGTGGATTGTAATTGCGTGTTGGTCCCGTGGTTTTTCTCCTGGATTGGAGTTTCCACGTATATCTCGGTGTGCTGTTTTTATTTTCCGCATTGGTTTTTATTTTGCACTGAGATTTGGTTTTATAAGTATTACACCTATTCACCCCCCCCTCTAGTTGTTTGATAGTACCTATTTAGATCCTTGTGTATCCTATATATAAACCTACACCAATTGCCTTACGCAAATGAGTAAAACGTTTTTGATCCAAAGGTTTTGTTAAAAAGTCAGCAAATTGATCCTCAGTTGGAATGTAGGAAAGTTGAAGAATATTTGATTCAACTAGCTCTCTTAGAAAATGATACCTAAGTTCAATGTGTTTTGTTCTTGAGTGCAACACAGGGTTTTTGGAAACGTTTATAGCACTGGTGTTGTCACAGAGAATCGTTACCGAAGTTGCTGAATTTCGGAAGTCGCTCAACACACTTTTCATCCAAATGAGTTGGGTTGAACAACTACCCGCTGAGATATATTCCGCTTCGGCAGTCGAGAGTGCAATGCAGTTTTGCTTTTTACTATGCCACGCAACAAGGCAATGGCCAAGATAAAAACATGCACCACTCGTACTCTTCCGATCATCCACTGATCCTGCCCAATCGGCATCTGAGTATCCTACAATATCTAGACTTGTTCCCATAGGATACCAAATTCCGAAATTTATTGTCCCTTTGATGTACCGGATGATCCGTTTCACCGATTTCAGGTGAACCTCCTTTGGTGCTGATTGATATCTTGCGCAAATCCCAACACTAAAGGATATGTCCGGGCGACTAGCCGTGAGGTAAAGTAGACTTCCAATCATGCTGCGATAAAGTTTCTCGTCTACATTCTCACTGAGAGATTCACTTCCTAATCCATTATTGCTAGTTCTCATTGGAGTCGGAAAATCTTTAGAATTTTCTAAACCAAACTTTTTGACCAACTCCATTGCATACTTGGATTGACACAGATGGATGCCATCGTCACTTTGTTTCACTTGCAATCCAAGAAAATATGTCAATTCGCCCATCATGGACATCTCAAATTCGCTTTCCATGGTTTCAGCGAATTTAGAAGCATCATTATCTTTTGTTGCACCAAATACGATGTCATCGACATAGATTTGTGCTACAATGAAGTTATTTTGATAATGCTTCACAAAGAGAGTCCTGTCTGCTCCCCCTCGAGTATAGCCCTTCTCCAAAAGGTGCTTCGTTAACCTTTCGTACCATGCTCGCGGTGCTTGTTTTAGACCGTAAAGAGCCTTTTTCAAACGAAAAACATGGTTAGGTAGTTTAAGGTCTACAAAACCTTTCGGTTGAGCCACATAAACTTCCTCATTTAAAAACCCATTTAAAAATGCGCTCTTAATGTCCATTTGAAAGAGTTTTATTTTAAAATGACAAGCAATTGCAAATAGGATATGAATGGACTCGAGTTTAGCTACAGGGGCGAAAGTTTCATCAAAGTCTATACCTTCTATTTGAGAGTAGCCTTGAGCAACTAAACATGCTTTGTACCTAATGATGGTACTTTCCTCATTTTTCTTGTTCTTGAAAATCCATTTAGTACCAATCACATTGTGTTGCTTCGGAGGCGTCGTTAATTTCCGGACTTTGTTCCGTTCAAACTGATGGAGCTCTTCCTGCATTGCTTCAATCCAGTAGTCATCCTGAAGAGCTTCATCGACGTTCTTTGGTTCGATTAAGGAAACGTAACAAGCGAATCCACAAACCAACTGTCTCCGAGTCCTGACTCCTTCTTGTGGGTCTCCAATAATGTTAGATTCCGGATGATCCTTGGAGATGCGTAATGTTTGAGGTAACGGAGTACTCGGAGGTACATGAGATGATTCCTGCACATCAGATAAACTTGAAGAATCATTAGATGCATCATCATTATCGGAAGAATTGTTATGAGAAGATGCATTTGCAGGAGTATCATCATCAAGAGAGATATCAGGGGTAGATTTATCAGATGCAAAGTGGAAAGCTTCATCTACTTTAACATTTATAGATTCAACTATCGTTTTAGATTCTAAGTTAAATACCCGATATGCTCTACTGTTTGTAGAATAACCCATAAAAATCCCTTCGTCACTTCGAGAGTCAAATTTTTCAAGATTTTCGCGGTCACGTAAAATGTAACACCGACTCCCAAAGATACGAAAATATTTGATGTTCGGTTTTCTACAAAACCATAGTTCATATGGTGTATTTAGAGTTCCCGGGCGCAAATAAACTCGATTAATAACATAGACTGCAGTGTTCACAGCTTCAACCCAAAAATATAACGGTAAATTCCGGCTATGAACCATAACACGTGCCATCTCTTGTACAACCCTATTTTTGCGCTCGACTACACCATTCTGTTGAGGTGTATAGGGTGTTGAGAATTCATGTTTAATGCCGTTGGAAGTACAAAAAAAAAATCAATGAATTTAGAATTTATGAATTCTCCACCTCTATCACTTCTAACACGAATGATCTTTTCATTCTTTTCAATCATAATACGATGGCAAATCTCGTGAAAAGAATCAAAAGTATCAGCTTTCTCTTTTAAAAATGCTACCCATGAGTATCTAGAGAAATCATCAACCAATAAGAAAATATACCATTTACCTCCCAAAGATGGTTGACGTGTTGGCCCCATTAAATCCATGTGCAATAGTTCCAAAGGCCGTTTAGTACCAACGCGGTTCAAGTTCTTGTGTGTAGTCCTGGATTGTTTACCCTTTTGGCAACCACCACACACAATGTTTTATTTAAGTGAAAGTTTTGGAACCCCCTTGACCACGTCTTTGTTTGAAATTCTAGCAAGTTCCTTAAAATTTATGTGACCTAGCCTTTCATACCAAAGTGTTTCATTATTCAAAGAGGCTAAGTTACAGTTTTCAGAAATTTTATTGGGAACAACATAACAATTATTTTCAGATCTAACCCCCTTTAAAAAGAAAACATGGTCCTTATCAGTTACAACACATTCATTAGATGAAAAATTAACTGAAAAACCATTGTCACAAAGGTGACTGATACTTATGAGGTTAGTCTTATGGCCTTCAACAAATAACACATTATTCAGAATCGGGCCATATGGAATAGCTACTGTTCCTTTTCCAACAATTTTGGAAAACCGGCCGTCTCCGAAAACTACAAGTCCTCCGGAGATTTTCTTAAAATTTTGAAAGCAGTTTTTGTCACCGGTCATGTGACGGGAACAACCGCTATCCAGATACCAAGACGAATTATCATATGCATGCAAGGAAATATTTGTAACAAGACAAGGGAAGATTTCACCTTTGCGTACCCAAACCTTTCGAGTTTTGGTGTACGTCGGAAATGATTGTGAAGTTGATACCTTTGGTGAAAGCGTCTTGATTGATCCATCGCTTTTCCTTGACATCGTCGTCTTGTTTGATGAACTACCGAAGTTCTTTCCTTTTGAAAGATCCTTCTTTGATTTGCGGGAAATGAACTCATTGGTAGTAGTTGCAAGATGTGCTTGATTTGATCTTTGCGCTCTATTCTTGCAATTTCTTCTTATGTGCCCTGCATAACCACAACGAAAACATACCTTTGTTCTAGATGATCCCGAAGAGGGGGAAGTAGGTTTGTTGTCGTCGTTTGTCGTCAATTCCGGTGTCGGAGGAGGAGATACCGACTGGGGCACAAAGACTGTCCCAACCGAACTAAAATTGTCTTCAGTTCGATTGTATCCGAGGCCGAATTTGTTTGTCTGACCAAGACCAAGAATCTTATCCAACTTACTCCTTCCAGAAGAAAATTGCTTTAGATCATCCTTGAGTTGGAAAATGGTCTCCGTCATTTCCAATTTTTCCTGTCGAGCCTCGCCGTAGAGCTTCAAAGGTAATTCGCTTTGTTCACCATATCTACATAATTCTTCTCGAATTGCTCATTGGACTCTTGAAGGGAAACATTTACTTTAATCAGATTATTCCTTTCCACTTCAAGAGCGTTTGAGAGAGAAGATGCCCTTTTTGCTTCTTCTTCGAGATCCTGCAATCTCCCTCTCAAACTCTTGTTTTGCTTTGCCAGTTTCTTTGAATCCCTCAAAAGCTTATGGTAGGCAAGAGCAAAGTCTTCCCCTTCCGAATTATCCGATTCATCGTCCGTTGCAATCTTTTCAACAGTGAGGTTGGATAGTGAGTCGGATGTACTTGCCATTAAGCACATGAAGGGTGAAGATGTGGACGCGTGGAATGTCGTTGCGTTGTTCTCTTCATCACTTGAAGATGACTCATTTGACGTTGAGGTGTCATCCCAAGTGACGGCTTGCATCGCCTTCTTCTTGGACGGATTCTTATTTGGACACTCCGTTGAGATATGGCCGTATCCTCGGCACTTGAAGCATTGGACTTGTCCTTCTGAGCTTTTCTTATCCTTTGAGAAGTTCTCTTGCTTTCTTGGCTTGTAACTTGGAGAGCCTTTGCCTTTCTTTGACTTTCTGAAGGATGGAGTTTTGCTTGAATTACCCCTTCAAAAATTTCGGCGAAACTTCTTTGTCAAGAGAGCGAGCTGCTTCTCAAAGTCCTCCATAGATAGGTTCTCATCATCGTCTGAGGAGGATGAATCCGCGTCTTCTTCTTTTGTTGTTTTCAATGCAAAACCTGAAGACTTAGAAAAGAATGCTTTTCCAGAAGAATAGTTAGTAGGAAATGTCATTTCATATGTTTGTAAAGAACCAACTAATTCTTCTACACGGATTTCGTCCGGGTGTTTAATAGTTTCAATGGTCGTAACCTTGGATCGAAATCTTTCAGGAAGAGTTTTTAAAATTTTTCTTATAATTTTAAATTCTGGAATTTTCTCTCCCAAGTTAGCACATGTGTTTACGATGTCTTGCAATCGTGTATAGTAGTCTGTGAAAGATTCATTTTCTGCCATGAAAATAGAGTCAAACTTGCTCGTAAGCTTTTGCAGTTTTTGAATCTTCACAAGGTTAGTTCCCTCATGTGTAACTTGAAGAACATCCCAGATTTCTTTCGCAGCCTCACATGCCGAGACGCGAGAGAATTCAGTTTGTGACAAGGCATTAAATAAAGCATTAATTCTTTTGCCATTGTAAGAAGATAAATCAATCTCTTCCTTGGTCCATTTCGACCTAGGTTTGATGGTGCGAACATCAGCAATAATTTCAGTTGGATTAGACCATCCTAATTCAATTGATTGCCACACCCGTTCGTCGATGGAAATTAAAAAGGCTTTCATCCGTACTTTCCAGTAGGCATAATTTGTTCCATCGAATAACGGGGGTCTGTTGATGTTTCCACCTTCAACCATTGTTTACAACCCTATTCCCTCTCTGATACCACTTGTTGGGTTATGTATAATTGGATCTAAATAGGGGAAAAATCACCTAGAGGGGGGTGAATAAGTGTAAACGTTAAACACTCAAAAAATCATTGCGCAATAAAATCCAATGCGGAAATAAAAACAACACGCAAGATTTTTACGTGGAAAAACTCCAAACCGGAGTAAAAAACCACGGGACCGATCACACGGCGAAATCCACTAGAATTAAAACACGTACAAGGTGATTTACCGTACACACTTACGACTCAACCTTTTGCATACGCTCCTAGTTGATCTTCTCCGCTCGCTCCGCAATGCTTGTCGAATCCACGATCAGCGCCCAACGCCGAATCCACGGCGTCCAACGTCTAGTCCACGACGTCCGACCGAATCCACGGTCTTCACCCAGTAGCACGTCTCGAATCCACGAACGTACCTCGCTCCGAATCCACGAGAGCGGTAGCACCTTGAATCCACAAGGCCACGCGAGTCCATGCGCCAATTTTGGGAAAATCGTTGTTTTTGGGTGGTGATGATCCGCCGAATACTTAGATTAGAAATAGATCGTAAACACCATCTAAGTATTCATTAATTTGATTCTACTCAAAATCTGAGTTTGGAAAACCTAGAATCAAATTAATAATATAGATGAAGAAACATAGAATTAAATCTAGTATTTCCTTTCTTCTCTATATGTGGATTTTTCTATTTCGGTCGTATTTTTCGCATACCCTAAAAGATGAATCATAGGGCCTATTTATAGGTTAGAAACCATTGGAAGAAGATAAGCATAAAAAACTAACCAATTCTGGAATTTTACAGGACGATAGTCCGGACTGGAATTGACGGTCCGGACTGCTTCAACGAAACAGACTTTTTCCAGAAAAGACGACATTCGGGGTCCGGACTGCAATCCACGGTCCGGACTGTTCATGCAATTTCAACAATTCCACGTTCGGGGTCCGGACTGAAATTTCCAAGGTCCGGACTGGAATTGCACATGAACAAACCTACGTTCGGGGTCCGGACTGAGATCCATGGTCCGGGCTCTGAACATGTAAAATGCCCAGTTTTTGATTTTTATGCAATTAAAAATTCATCCAAGTATTTCTACACTATACTAAGTATTTGGATCATCAAAATTCTTTAATAAAACGTACCTGATCCATTTGAACTCTTCTTTCTTGAGATTGAGGTATATGATTCAAACTTCTTCATCTTCAATCTTCAAGACTTAACCGATTTCACGAAATACACCAACTCAAATTCCGTAACACACCTAAGCCAAGTACGCACGCTCGGAGCATGGCCTCGATAATCTGGATCACTCGTTCTAATTGTCCGTCGGTCTGGGGGTGAAAAGCCGTGCTGAACTGTAGTTTGGTCCCCAAAGCCCGCTGCAAACTCTGCCAAAAGTTTGACACAAATCGAGTGTCCCTGCACGAAGTAATCGATGTTGGCACCTCATGCAATCTCACAACCTCGTTGATGTAGACTTGTGCCAAACAGTCTCGAGTCCACGTCAAATGAATGGGTAGGAAATGAGCCGAGTTCGTCAATCGATCCACTATGACCCAGACCGCGTCGTGTCCTTGTTGTGATCGTGGAAAACCAGTGTCGATGTCCATGGTGATCCGCTCCCATTTCCACTCTGGCACTGGTA
Source organism: Tillandsia leiboldiana (assembly GCA_029204045.2). Lineage (NCBI taxonomy): Eukaryota > Viridiplantae > Streptophyta > Magnoliopsida > Poales > Bromeliaceae > Tillandsia > Tillandsia leiboldiana. The sequence goes on from CM055068.1 coordinate 13,904,379, forward strand.
GAGGTTGTAGTTCCCCCGCCGGGCGCTGATGTTCGGCTTTTACCTATTGACAAACTAAACAGTGTGCCACGAACCGCGTTACGTCCCCCTTCAGTTTAGACCACCAAAAAAATATGCTTAAGGTCCCTGTACATCTTCGTGCCACCAAGATGCGCCGCATAGGGAGCACAGTGCGCCTTTGACAATATCTCTTCCTTCAGATCAGGCAGATCGGGCACACAAAAACGTCCTCGGAACCGCATTGTATCGTCCACACCAACCGAAAAGTCGCCCTCTTGGTCCGAAGAAAGCTTGTCCCGCACAAGCTGTAGTTGAGCATCTGTCTTTTGACCTTCCAGGATTTTCTCAAACAAGGTAGGCTTGACTACCAAGGACAAAAGTCGCGTAACCGTACCCGCCGGTACAACCTCCAATCTCATTTGCGAGAAATCCGCGATTAATTTGTCCTGCGGAGTAATCGCGCTCACCGCTAACTCCTCGTTTTGACCCTTCCTGCATAAGGCATCGGCTACTACATTTGCCTTTCCGGGGTGATATTGAAAGGACAAATGGTCGTCCTTCAGCAACTCCAACCATCGTCTCTGCCGCAAGTTCAAATCCTTCTGCGTGAATAAATATTTAAGGCTCTGGTGATCCAAAAATACATTGCAATGAACTCCATAAAGGTAATGTCTCCAAAGTTTTAAAGTGAACACAACCGCTGCGAGTTCCAGATCGTGCGTAGGGTAGTTTCGCTCATAATCCTTGAATTGTCTTGATGCGTAGGCTATGACTTTCCCCTGTTGCATCAGAACACATCCAAGACCGTTCCGTGATGCATCACAATAAACCTCGAATTCCTCACCGGGTGTCGGTAGTGCAAGCACGGGTGCCCGTGTTAACCTGTCTTTGAGTTCCTCGAAGCTCTCCTGGCATAGGTGTAAGAAAATAGTCGAAAATGCGCAGCGGAAGAAAGAGACGCAAATAAAATTTTCTAAACCAAAGATCACCTCGTGTTTTGTTTTAGATCGTTAAGAAGTAATCTAATTGATCTTATCAATTAGGATTTAATTTTCACCTTGCGCGGGTCGAGATCACCGCGAAGCCGACGATCGTTGGTAAAAATTGTTCGTCCTTGATTGCCGCGCACGCGCCCGGCCTCTACTCGCGTCCACACGGAATCAGAGCATCCCCACTTCCCCTCATGTAGTCAATCGCAACCCCCTGTAGAAATCAGAACTGAGCACCTGCCTCAGAAATACGCACCGCTCTGAGCACCTACCTCAGAGCTACACACCGCTCTCACTTTGTTGCTTTTAACCCCCCACCTACAGGGGCCCCCACTTCGTCACCTTGTGGGGTTCACGGGTCAATGTACCACCTCTCCGGAAAAGAACACCAGTGCGGTGGCCAAATCGCTAGTGTGCGTGAAACAACCATGAGCATAGTAACCATGATAAAACGAGTGTCCGCCTGCGACACTCGTTGCTCCAATAAGGTATAAGTGCCGATACATGTGCAGATCATGGGGTTAGTCATCAACTCAAGCTAAAAGGGGGTTAGACAAGACCTCAGGAATGTAGTCACCTTACTCATACAAAATCAAAATAGACTCCCACTCCAAAGACGACTAAAAAGGGGTACCCACCTCAATGCGTTGATCGGAACACCAGAAGTCGATCCGCACCCTCGAACGACACCCGGACCTAAAAGTCCCCAAAAGCACAAAAGGTAAGACTAGACTTGCCCGTGAAGAACCGAGGTCCCGAACACGTAAAAGTAATGGCGGAAACTAAGCGGCGGCGGCCCCGCGCGGCACCAGCCCGCGCGACCCCACAAGCGGCGCGGCCCCGCGCGGCACCAACCCGTGCGGGCGCCACCTGCGGTGCGGCCCCGCGCGGCACCAGCCCGCGCGGCGCCACAAGCGGCGTGGCCCCGCGCCGCGCCATCCCGTGCGGGAACCGCCGGCAGTGCGGCCCCGCACGGCACCAGCCCGCGCGGGAACTGCCTGCGGTGCGGCCCCGCGCGACACCGGCCCGCGCGGCGCCGTGAGCGGCGCAGCCCCGCGCGGCACCAACCCGTGCGGGCGCCACCTGCGGTGCGGCCCCGCGCGGCACCAGCCCGCGCGGCGCCACAAGCGGCGTGGCCCCGCGCCGCACCATCCCGTGCGGGAACCGCCGGCAGTGCGGCCCCGCACGGCACCGGCCCGCGCGGGAACCGCCTGCGGTGCGGCCCCGCGCGACACCGGCCCGCGCGGCGCCGTGAGCGGCGCAGCCTCGCGCGGCACCAACCCGCGCGGCGCCAACCGGGGTGCGGCCCCGCGCGGCGCCGCAAGAGGCGCAGCCCCGCGCGGCGCCAGCCCGGGCGAGAGCCGCCTGTGGTACGGCCCCGCGCGGCACCAACCAGCGTGGCGCCACCCGCGGTGCGACCCCGCGCGGCACCAGCCCGCGCGCGGCGCCGCAAGCGGCAAGACCCCCGCTCCCTCCCCTGCCGCGAGAGTTAAGCGTGCTAGAGCTAGAGTAGTTCTAGGATGGGTGACCCCCTGGGAAGTGGGGCGTCACAATTGGTATCAGAGCCATTCACCAGCCGGAAATGTGAGATGAGTCTCGGCTGAGCCAGAGTTGTTTAGCGGGTAGAGCGAGGCTCCCCGGCTAATGACCGTTGTGGGTGGAGTGCAGCTCCCCACAAGGTTGGCTAAGGCTAGCGAGACGAGTCTCACATCGCCTGGTGCTTGTGAGTGTGCTTGAGCCTGACGTGGACGTCAGGGCTTAAAGGGGGGAAGAATGTGACACCCCCGGAAATTGGATTAGTCCTATATATAAATGATATAATAGGACTAAATCTCATAACCCGGCTATAGCATTTTGGATGGTACCAAGATCCAAGAGGTTATGAGAGTTAAGCGTGCTAGAGCTAGAGTAGTTCTAGGATGGGTGACCCCCTGGGAAGTGGGGCGTCACAATATGCATCAAGACAGTTCAAGGATTATGAGCAGAACTACCCTACACATGACTTGGAGCTCGCGGCAGTCATGTTTGCTTTGAAGCTCTGGAGACACTACCTCTATGGGGCGCACTGTAATGTGTATTCCGACCACCAGAGCCTCAAATACTTGTTTACGAAAAAAGGACTAAACTTACAGCAACGGCGATGGTTGGAACTACTGAAGGACTACGATTTGTCCATCCATTATCACCCCGGAAAGGCAAACGTGGTGGACGATGCCTTGAGCCGGAAGGGACAGACGAGGGAAACGGTACTGAGTGCCCTTACCCAATAGGATCAGCTAATTCCATAATTCTCGTAATTGAGGCTGGAGGTAGTGCCAGCAGGTGCAGTTACGAAACTTTTGTCATTGGTGATGAGGCCTACATTGATAGAAAGGATCTTGGAAGGCCAAACAATGGTCACGCAACTACAACAGGTGCGGGACAGATTATCCTCGGAACAGAGTGGTGATTTTGCGATCGGTACTGAGAGGTGTTGAGGTTCTGGGGACGAGTCTGCGTGCCCGATGTGCCGGAATTGAGGAAAGAAATTCTGACGGAAGCGCATAATGCCCCCTACACTGCGCATCCCGGAGGTACGAAAATGTACAAAGACCTGAGGCAGACCTCCTGGTGGCCCAAATTGAAGAGTGAGGTGACGCAATTCGTGGCGCGATGTTTGGTGTGCCAACAGGTGAAACCGAAACATCAGCGACCGGCGGGGAAACTACAACCATTGCCCATACCGGAGTGAAAATGGGAATGGATTACTATGGGCTTCGTGACCGGTTTTCCGCGATCGCAACAAGGACATGACGCGACTCAGGTCATTGTGGACCGTCTGACAAAATCGGCCCACTTTCTGCCTATCCATATGACGTGGACCCGAGATCGGCTAGCGAGAACCTATATCGACGAGATTGTAAGATTACACGGAATACTGTCGTCGATAACTTCTGATAGGGACACGCGTTTCGTGTCAAACTTGTGGCAAAGTCTGCAGCAGGCACTGGGGACCAAACTGCAGTTTAGCACGGCCTTCCACCCGCAGACTTACGGGCAATCGGAACGAGTGATCCAGACTCTCGAAGATATGCTTCGAGCTTGTGTGCTAGATCTGGGTGAGGGATGGTCGCATTACCTACTCCTCGTGGAATTTGCCTATAATAATAGCTATCAAGCTAGTATTCAGAGGGCGCCGTACGAAGCCTTGTACGGGCGCCAATGTCGTTCGCCTATTTGCTGGGACGACTTGGGGGAGAGGAAGCATTTGGGGCCAGACCTCGTAGAGGAAACGGAGGCAAAGGTACGCCTTATCAGGCAGCGACTGTTGACCGCCCAGAGCCGGCAGAAAAGCTACGCGGACCAGAGGCGACGGGAATTGGAATTATGGTGGGGGAATACGTGTTGCTTCGTGTGTCACCGTCTAAGGGGACAAGACGGTTCGGCTTTCGAGGAAAGCTGAGCCCACGGTACGTGGGACCGTTCGAAATCTTGGAGCGCGTGGGCCCGGTGGCATACCGGTTGGCTTTACCGCCAAACCTCGAACGGGTACACAACGTGTTTTACGTCTCGATGCTCCGAAGGTACCTTCCCGACCCGTCCCACGTCCTCGATGTTTCTGCGGTCGAGTTGCGTGAGGATTTGAGCTTCAAGAGAACGCCGATACAGATATTGGCACGAGAGGAAAAGAAACTTCACAATCGGACGATCCCCTACGTAAAGGTGCAATGGAGTAACCATGAGGAGCGCGAGGCGACCTAGGAACTTGAGACGAAAATGAGGGAGTGTTTCCCTGAGTTATTTAGCGAGGGTTGAGGTTAAGTTTCGGGGACGAAACTACTTTTAAGGGGTGAGTGGTGTAATATCACAGATTTTTGTAACGTTTTACCCCCTGCTAATAAAGTTTATGTTTAGAGAAATTGAGTTAACGGGATTACTTAGGTGGGTAATCTCGAGGTGCGGGTATTTTTCTATGATAGAGCTCGAAAAACGGAGAACGGCGGTGCGATTGGATCCGGATTCCGACTTACGGAACCCCGAGAAAGGGGTGGTTAGGATCGCGGTAACCGTAGTGTGCATCGGAATTCGTACAAAAGATCGGGCACGCCTTTCGAAGAGATAAGGAATTATCTCTTATGAATTAATAATTATTAATTAATTATTAATATCCGGATGTGGGTTTAATGTACGTACAAATTATCTCTTACTGGAGAGAAAAGAGAGAAAAAGAAAAGGAAAAGGAAACCCTAACCGGAGAGAAAAGAGAGAAAAAGAAAAGAAAAAGGAAACCCTAATCGGAGAGAAAAGAGAGAAAAAGAAAAGAAAAAGGAAACCCTAATCGGAGAGAAAAGAGAGAAAAGATGGAAAAAGGAGAAAGGAAAAGGAAACCCTAACCGAAGGAAAGAGAAATAGAGAAGGAAGAAGCGGAGGAACCCGATCACCCCGATTGACGTGCCGGAGACCGGAGAACAAGACATCACCGCCATCGGAGGGCGGATCCGGATTCTCACCACCGCAAAGAACGGAGATGGGGATCGCGTTGCCTCCTCCATCAGAGTAAGGTTAGGAATCGTTATTTCTCTCCTTCGTAGGTTTAATCGTGGGTTTTTCCGTGTTCTTTGAGATCGGTTTAATCGGTAAATTGATCACAGGTTTTTTATTGTTTTTAATCGGTGATTTGTTCGTGTTTTGACCGGGTTTAATCGATGGTTTTTTTAACCGGTCTTGATCGGAGGTTTGATCGGGTTACCGATCGACGTTTTGTTTGGCCTCCGATCAATGGTTTTAACGTCGGAGCGATCCGAGGTTTTTGTTTGAGTTATTTTGGGTGCTTCATCGGAGCTTGGGGGAATTAACGGGAGGCCGCCGCCGCCGTTGTTAAACGGGAGGCCGCCGTTGTTAAACGGGAGGCCGCCGCCGTCGTTACCATGTTCGCGGGGTCGTTGCCGAAGCCGCGCGGGGGCGAAAACGGAGAAAAACAACGCGAAACGGGGTGTTACTGTTCACCCCGTACGGCCACCAAGCCCCGCGGTCCACGGCACGGGCTGCACCCAGCGCACGCCTTCGCGGCCTGGAGGCGCGACCCGGTGCACGGGCGCGTGCGCCAGACCGGCCCGCAGCCGCGCGGTCCACACGCCGGGCGTGCACCCGGTGCATGCCTCCGCTGATGGGAGGCACGGACCCGGCGCACGGGCGCGTGCGCCAGACCGGCCCCGCAGGCGCGGTCCACGCCTGGGCGTGCACCCGGTGCTGCCGCCGCGACCGGGAACTGGTGAACCCGGCGCGCGCTTCTTGCCGTGCGCGGCCCGGGCCAAGTCGGTGCGGTCTACCGCACAGCGCGCGCCCGGTCTGTGACGACTGCCACCCTTGGCCGCAGACCCGGTCCACGACCGGCTCCGTGCACCAGCCTCCAACGGAAGAGTCCGGTAGCTCCGTTTTCGGCCCGTTTCGCCCCGTTTTTGAGTGTTTTTGACAACGACGACATTTTTAACAATGATGTAATTCTTCCGGTCAGTTTTTGGTTAGACGGTTTTTTGTTGGACGACACGGTCCGCTTGGCACAGTGATTTTGGTTTTTCGTTAGTCTCTTGTTACAGTGGTTGAGACCACTGATTTTGCCGGTTTAGGGTGAAGGTGCTAAATGTTGTTCTTGGTTATTTTATTAGGCCGCGTGAAGTTCTGATTGCCTAGGAGGATCCCGGGCGCGGTCGTTTATCTTCGTTCAGGTGGGTACCTTTGGTTATTTTTGGTGTAATATCGTCCCGTGTATTTTGCATGATAAAGTAGATGTGTTTGGTAAACTGTCTAACCCCATTGCATGTAAATCCCGTTTACTATTCTAACTGAGGAGGCTGAGGTCGCAATATCGTTTTATGTTCTAACTCAGGCGGCTGAGGTCGCAATATCGTTTCTTGTTCTAATCGAGGCGGCTGCGGTCGTAGTTTCATTTTATATGCTCATATTGCTTACACGCACACCGGTGGTTTGGCCACCGCACAGGGTGTATTTTTCCGGAAAGATGGTAAGGATTACCAGTGTACCCCACGACTCGGGATGATCTGGATCCCTCAAGGGGAGGCGACTGCTACTTGGGCAGTGGAGGGGATTGGAGGCACCAAGAAAGTGAGCACGGTATTTGGGGTTGGGGCCCAACTTATTTCAAATCTGGAGTAGGTGCCCAGTGAGCTTTGTGACAGGGATTTAGCGGTACATGAGGGGGAAGTAAATGCTCCGGTGTATCGTTTGTCTTTTCTGTTATTGCATTTACTGTTTATATCTACTTTATCAGTCACTGACTACCCACACTGTGACAGGTCCGAGCAGGGGTGGGAATCGGGACGACGGTGAGGTAACGGTTAGAGGACCCTAGCCCTTGAGGCTATTAAACTTTATTGTTTTATGGTTATCTTTTATTGTGTTTGGTTAGTCTAGCTGTGATTACTTGTGCATGGTTTGTCGTGGATGTTGGATTGAGGACTTAGTGTAGGAATGTCTTTTCATATATGTGAATGTTGAGATGTATGAATGCGGCTCGTTTTCAAATACAAACATGGTTTCAAAAGCGTTTTCAAACCAAGTGTCGTGTGGGCACTGATTTCTAAACCAGTGGATTTATGCTTTCAAGTAATGTGACCGCTTAAAAGAGTTTGCGAAAATGTTTTGGAAAACCGGGTGTCGAGTGGACACCGACTTTCAAACCTATGGGTTTATGGTGTAGTTTCAATATGATAAATGATATTATATGGTTAAGTATAGTCTTTCCTCATTGTCGTTCATTATTTGCATGGTTAATGTGTTTATCGTGCTCGGAACGCCGTGCATATACAAAGGAGGCTCCGCCCGTTTGGGGAGTGAATTTGTGTATGTGGCGGGTCTGGTGCGCACCGGAGGCGAGGTTCATTTAAGAAAAAAAAAGGGATACGTTTTCCGCTCTTTTAGAACCTCCGGGGCGTGACAATGTGTATGTTAAACTATGGATGATTGGTGAATGTATGTTGTGCGACGCCGTGCATATACCGTGGAGACTATGTCCGTTCGTTGAGTGATCTTTGTTGGGTCGTATATAATACGGATCTAAATAGGGGAAGAAACACCTAGAGGGGGGTGAATAGGTGTAAACGTATAAACACTCCAAAAATCGTTGCGATAAAACCCAATGCGGAAAATAAAATAACACGCAAGATTTTTACGTGGAAAACTCCATCACCGGAGTAAAAAACCACGGGACCGATAACACGGCAGAAATCCACTAGAATTAAAACACGTACAAGGTGATTTACCGTACACACTTACGACTCAACCTTTTCCATACGCTCCTAGAGGATCTTCTCCGCTCGCTCCGACGCTTCTCGAATCCACGATCTGCGCCCAACGCCGAATCCACGGCGTCCAACGTCGAATCCACGACGTCCGACCGAATCCACGGTCTTCACCCAATAGCACCGTTCGAATCCACGAACGTGCCTCGCTCCGAATCCACGAGAGCGATTGAACCTTGAATCCACAAGGACACGCGAATCCACGCGCCGATTTTTGGGGAAAATCGTTGTTTTTTGGGTGGTGATGATCCGCCGAATACTTAGATCAAAGATAGATCGGAAATACCATCTAAGTATTCATTAGTTTGATTCAACTCAAGATGTGAGTATGAAAACCTAGAATCAAACTAATCAATATAGATGAAGAAACATAGAGTATTCTCTAATGATTTCCTTTCTTCTCTATATGTGGATCTATAGCCGTATATGATGATACAAGAAAATGACGGCTATGTGGATTCACCCTAGAAAGAAAGACATAGGGTGTATTTATAGGTTAGAAACCCTAGGAAGGAGATAAGAATCAAAAACCAACCATTTCTGGATATTTACGGACGGCGATCCGGATCGTGATAACTAGGATCCGGATCGTCATAACAAAACAGCCAATTCCAGAAAAACGAAGGTACGGGATCCGGATCATGTGACTACGATCCGGATCGTTCATACAGTTTACCAAACATCAACGTTCGGGATCCGGATTGCGAAGCAAGATCCGGATCGTTCAAGGTAGATGGTAAACTCAACGTTCGGGATCCGGATCAAGAGACTACGATCCGGATTGCGACGATGTATGAACGAACCACCTTCGGGATCCGGATCGAACAACCTGATCCGGATCCTGAACATGTCCCAAGTCCAGTTTTTGATTTTTATGCAATGAAAGATTCTTCCAAGTGTTTCTACACTACAAGAAGTATTCGGATCACACAAATTCTTTAGTTAAACATACCTGATCCTTTTGAATTCTTCTTTCTTGAGATTGAGTTAAATGATCCAACTTTCTTCACCTTCAATCTTCAAGACTTGAGACTTTCACGAAACTACGCCAACTCAAATTCCGTAACAATCTCCCCCTTTGGCGGTTTCGTGACAAAACATAGATCCACTAAAGAAAATTCAAAAAGATATTTTTGTTGCTATCACCATACAACAAAAATTTACAATGGAGATCCAAAATACAATACATGAGTTAAAACCCTAAAACAGACTCTAGACTTAGACATCTGTACTCTCTGCAAAAAGAAATCATTCTTGACAAAAGAAATCGTTAGATACCTCAAGAATTTTGTATTATTCAAAAACCACAAGCAGAGATGAAGTTTAAACTCATTTATACTTACCATGACATTTATATTCAGATATGTAAACTGATCATAGTTAAAGAAACACCAACATATCTTCTTTGCACGTAAAAACCAAATGTCATGAACATGTTTGTGACAAACTTATATATATATATAGATATGTAATTGATCAGAGTTAAGAACCAACATATCTTCTATGCAATCAAAAACCAAGTGTCACAAACTTGTTAGTGAACATCAACTTGTTAGTTATATTACATGCCCAAATAGTTAGCAAAAAGTTAGTCGAGGCATGCATTCATATAGCTGAAAAACCTCAAGTTGAAGTTGAGATCATACTTACCTTGATGTATACAAAATCTTCATCATCAAGATTTTCACAATCAAGATTTTCAAGTTCCCTTACCTTGATGTCCATGCACATCATCATCATTGTTCAATCAATCATTGTTCAAGCATTGTTCAAGTTCCATTGTTCAAGTTCTCTATAAACTCTCTCCCCCTTTTTGTCACAAAATTAGCCAAAAAAAAAACACAAAAATTTAAGGAGAGTTAAAGATTTCAAAAATTGTTCCGAAAAATAAGAACTAGAACTAAAAATAAGTCCTAAAAGCTGAACTAAAGTCTAAACAGATAAAATCCTGCACAAATTTGCACAAAAATTGTTAAAGCACAAATTAGTCATCCGAATCTGAGTCCTCAGACGCACTATATCCCATCTTAGTGAACATGTTCTTGATCAATTTCCTCATTGAATTTACTTTCTTGGTCAATGTAATTTGGGATGCCGTTATGATCTCGAGTTCTTCAGACATCCGCCTTTGTTCTGATGCTTGTTGAGACGGTGAGGCCGAGGTGCCGACACAAGGTTTCTTTCCAGTGGAATGTGTCGGAGTAACATGTGGTAATTTGTGAAGTGACTTCACAATCGTTGACTCATCTATCATCCCCCAACAGTGTTGATAAGATGTCGAGCTTATATCAATGTCAAACTTTTGTAAGATCCTCATGATGATTAACGGAAACGGAAGTCGCTCAGAAGGATGAGGATGCACAATATATCTTGACATTCTATTCCAAATTATGTAGGGGATATTCATGTTCAATCCTACAGCCTCAGAGGGATGACCTAAGAGATATAGGAACAGCAGTCTCTCCCATCTCACGACCTTAGTCTGCATGTTAGGTAGAATGTTGTAACACGTGATGAAATTTAGAAATCGGTATTCCAGTCGAAGATGTTTGGATTTTACACTTTTACCATTAGCTGAATTCGTTCCTTCCAAACAAATTTTATCTATCACTGTTCGCCACAAGGCATTCGTCAAACTTTTTCCTTTCAAAAAGTTGACCCCCGATGTGTTAGATTCCATTCCAAGAACTTCGCCAATTAGCTGCGGAGTGATTTTAAGTTTCATCCCTTGGATAATTGTATAGAAATGCATTGATCCATGTTCTCCTTCTTGAAGATGTGTGGCATTCGTGTAAAAAGTCCTTACACGATACAAACAATACCCAAGTAGTTCGGGGAATCGGCAGACTTGGATGAGATTAGCTTGCTCAATCAAGGTTCCAAACTCAGGTGAGTGATTTCGGAGATCTTCAATGTTGACATGACGTTCACCGATGCATTCACGACGTTCAAACGCTCGAACGCGATCCATGCTGACGAACACTCCTTCCACGCGAGGCGGGGAGTCAGGAACAATCGGTGTGTTAAAATCAGCGTCTCGTCGTAGTCCAAAACGTCTAGTTACTCGTTTCCTTTTCACAGAGATGGTTGGTTTAGTCATAGGCGCTTTTCCTTTGTCCATGGGTGCTTTTCCTTTCGAAGCATCGGACGCCTTTTGTTCAGGCAATGATTCATCATCATCTGTCAATGCAGTCCAATCTATCTCGTGACAATCCACCTCTGTATCACTGACCTCGACAAATTCACCTTTTTGTTGTGTTTTCTTAGCTCTCTTTAATTTGTTTGTGGCCCGAGTGTGCACTATTGTGACCAACAAAAGAATGATCCATGAGAATCCCATTGATCCAAGTGCTTTGAGAAGATTTAAATCCTGTGAAGACCAACTCAAGAACACAAAAATTCTTAGTTTTCAAAAATTGGAAGAATTGTACCCAAACAATCATAATCATGTAGAGAAGCCAAGAATCAAATTAGTTTTGCAAAAGGACTTTTAAAAATAGATCAATTGCATAATTTTCGAAAATCCTTATTATATGCCCTAAAACCGAAATTTTAGAAATCGAAGCCTAAAAATCCGTTAATCAGGAGAAAACCTTGCATATAATCAAAACTAATCTACCGAGAGTTCTTATTTCAAAAGAAATTTGATCAAAAAACATCCACAAACAAAGTTGATCCAAGAAAATCGTGCGTTTGAGGAGGAAAAGAGAAAAACGGTGAAAAACCGAGATTTTGATCAATAAAACTTACTTGGAATTGAAGAACTTTGAGTTTGAAAGCTTCCAAGGAGGATGAAATCTAGAGAGAAGCGCTCTGGAAACTTTTGAACAAAAGATTGGAGTAAAAGAAATCAAAACCCTTTTGTTCTTTATAAAAACCTAGCCGCGATCCGGATCCTCCCGAGCTTGCGATCCGGATCGGCTACCCGCAGTGAGAAAACTGCGTTCGGGATCCGGATCGGCAGGTCCAATCCGGATCGTCAGCCCGCAGGAGAAAACCTGCGTTCGGGATCCGGATCACCTTGCCCGATCCGGATCGGCCCCAACTTTTTCTTAAGAAAATTTCAGAGAAATTCAGGAAAATCCAGAAAAAGATTGTAAGCACAAATGTGTATCAACTTTAAACAAAAATCATCGTTTCATACAACAAGAATTAGATTATGCCAAATCTATCAATAATATCCAAAAATGAAACGAAAATTTACAAAAATTAAATCCCTTAAAGTTGAACACCTTCAATCACATCTAACTTGATCTTATGAGTAATGCCTTTATCAAATCATCAATTCAGTAAAGAAAATGAAATACAAAGATCAATAGATGTTTGAAATCCCAAATATAGTAGATAATATTTCTAGACAATCTGTTGAAGAGAGTGGCTCTTTGAGCATCTTTCTTTAAAATCCCACCTTATACCAACCTTGAAATTTGACAGAGTCAAGTATTTCAATATGCATTTTACTTAATCAAAAATTTGAACAACCATGCTTGGTATACATGTGGTAGCTGCACACAATACTCGGACGACCGAGGTGGTAGCTCTTTCCTCCATGTGGTGGTAGTTTTCACACTCCTCATTGGGATGTAACTCTTTCCACATCTTTTGAGCATTTTACATTATCTTTGACTCCCCCTCAATTGGCTATCAATTATTTAAGATATAAAGTATTCAACCAAAAATTGATCTCGATTTCATACTCGACTAAACAGTCAAATAAGATAATGACTATACCAAGAGATCATTGAGAGAGAAATTGACTTTGATCACTTTAGAAGATGATTTAATTAACATAAATGATCATTGCAACAGTAAAATATTATGATGGGAAAAGCATAATAAATTTCTAAATGTGTGAACAGATGCAATTAAAGTCAATTATGATCTATGCTCAATTAATGTCCTATGTACAAACATAGATATTGAATAGAACAAAACAAATACAAATACAAAACCTATCCTAAGCAAAGATTTCAAAAAGAAGATTATTTCAAGGAAAGCATCCCAATTGCTTTTCGTAAATGAATAAAACGTTTTTGATCCAAAGGTTTTGTTAGAAAGTCAGCTAATTGATCTTCAGTTGAAATATATGAAAGTTGAAGAGTATTTGATTCAACTAGCTCTCTAAGAAAATGATATCTAAGTTCAATATGTTTTGTTCTAGAGTGCAACACAGGGTTTTTAGAAATGTTAATTGCACTTGTGTTGTCACAAAGAATTGTTACCGAAGATGCTGAAATGCGGAAGTCACTCAATACGCTTTTCATCCAAATGAGTTGAGTTGAGCAACTTCCAGCTGAAATGTATTCCGCTTCGGCAGTCGAGAGTGCTATGCAATTCTGCTTTTTACTGTGCCATGCAACAAGGCAATGGCCAAGGTAGAAGCATGCACCACTCGTGCTTTTCCGATCATCCACTGATCCTGCCCAATCGGCATCTGAGTATCCAACAATGTCCAGACTTGTTCCCATAGGATACCAAATTCCGAAATTAATTGATCCTTTGATGTACCGGATGATCCGTTTCACCGCTTTCAGGTGAACCTCCTTTGGTGCTGATTGATATCTCGCGCAAATCCCAACACTAAAGGATATATCCGGGCGACTAGCCGTGAGGTAAAGTAGACTTCCAATCATACTTCTATACAGTTTCTCGTCTACATTCTCACTATGTGATTCACTTCCAAGTCCCTTGTGGCTAGTTCCCATTGGAGTTGGAAAATCTTTACAATTTTCTAGATCAAACTTTTTGACCAACTCCAGTGCATACTTGGATTGACTCAAGTGAATACCTTCATCATTTTGTTTAATTTGCAATCCAAGAAAATAAGACAATTCGCCCATCATGGACATCTCAAATTCGCTTTCCATGGTCTCCGCGAATTTAGAAGCATCATTATCTTTTGTTGCACCAAATACAATGTCATCGACATAGATTTGTGCTACAATGAAATTATTTTGATAATGCTTCACAAAGAGAGTCCTGTCAGCTCCCCCTCGAGTATAGCCCTTCTCCAAAAGGTGCTTTGTTAACCTTTCGTACCATGCTCGCGGTGCTTGTTTCAGACCGTAAAGAGCCTTTTTCAAACGAAAAACATGGTTAGGTTGTTTATGATCTACAAAACCTTTCGGTTGAGCTACATAAACTTCCTCATTTAAAAACCCATTTAGAAATGCGCTCTTGACGTCCATTTGAAATAATTTGATTTTAAAATGACAAGCAATAGCAAACAATATACGAATGGACTCGAGTCTAGCTACAGGGGCGAAAGTTTCGTCAAAGTCTATACCTTCTACTTGAGAGTAGCCTTGAGCAACTAGTCGTGCCTTGTTCCTGATGATAGTACCATCTTCATCTTTCTTGTTCTTGAAGATCCATTTGGTACCTATCACATTATGTTGCTTTGGAGGCTTCGTTAATTCCCAGACTTTGTTTCGCTCAAATTGATGGAGCTCTTCCTGCATTGCTTTAATCCAGTAGTCATCCTGAAGAGCTTCATCTATTGTCTTTGGTTCGATTAAAGATACATAGCAAGCAAATCCGCAAACCAACTGCCTTCGAGTTCTAACTCCTTCTTGTGGATCTCCAATGATGTTCGATTCCGGATGATCCTTGGAGATTCGTAGCGTTTGTTGAAACGGAGTACTCGGAGGTACACGAGATGATTCCTGCATATCAGATAAACTAGAAGAACCATTAGAAGCATCATTAATATTGGAAGTATTATTATGAGAAGATGCGCTAGCAGGAGAATCATCATCTAGAGAGATATCGAGGGTAGATTTTTCAGATTCAAAATGAGAAGCTTCATCTACTTTAATATTTATAGATTCTACGATCGTCTTAGATTCAATGTTAAATACTCGATATGCTCTGCTATTCGTAGAATAACCCAAAAAGATCCCTTCATCACTTCGAGAGTCAAACTTTCCAAGATTTTCACGGTCACGTAAGATGTAACATCGACTCCCGAAGATACGAAAGTACTTGATATCCGGTTTTCTACTAAACCACAGCTCATATGGTGTATTCAAGGTTCCTGGGCGCAAATACACTCTGTTAATGACATAGACAGCGGTGTTCACAGCTTCAGCCCAAAAATGTAGCGGTAATTTCCGGCTATGAAGCATCACACGCGCCATCTCTTGAACAACCCTGTTTTTGCGCTCAACAACACCATTCTGCTGAGGTGTATAGGGTGCCGAGAATTCATGTTTAATGCCATTTGAAGTACAAAAGTCAATGAATTTTGAATTTATGAGTTCTCCACCCCTATCACTTCTAACACGAATGATCTTTTCATTCTTTTCAATCATAATACGATGGCAAATCTCATGAAAAGAGTCAAACGTATCAGCTTTCTCTCTCAAAAATGCTACCCATGAAAACCGAGAGAAATCATCAACTAATAAAAAGATGTACCATTTACCTCCCAAGGATGGTTGACGGGTCGGCCAAAAGAAGAAAAGAAAAATAGTCTACACAAACTATACAAGATTTAATCGTAGAACGATTAAGGACAAGGAGGGGTTTCACCTTTGCATACCCAAACCTTTTGAGTTTTGGAGTATGTTGGTAAAGGTTGAGAGATTCTCCTTGAAGACGACGTCTTGTATGATTGATCTTTTTCTTTTGTCATCGTCTTGTTTGAGGTGCTACCAATGTTCTTTCCTTTTGAAAAATCCTTCCTTGAATTCCGGGAAGTGAGCTTATTGGTAGCAATTGCAAGATGTGGTTGATTTGTTCTTTGAGCTCCAATCTCGCAATTTCTTTCGATGTGCCCTGCAAAATTACAACGAAAACATACCTTTGAGCTTGACGATTCCGAAGAGGATGAGGTAGGTTTGTTGTCGTTGTTTGTCTTGAATTCCGATGTCGGAGGAGGAGATACCGACTGAGGCACAAAGACTGTCCCACTCGAACTTGGACTGTTTCCAGTTTGAGTGTACCCGAGGCCGAACCGATTTGTTTGACCAAGACCAAGGAGTTTATCCAACTTACTCCTTCCTAAGGAGAATTGCTGTAAGTCATCCTTGAGTTGGAGAATGGTCTCTGTCATTTCCCGTCTTTCCTGTCGGCCCTCGCCATAGAGCTTCAAGAAGTAGTTTGCTTTGTTCACCATATCTATATAGTTCTTCTTGAGCTGCTCATTGGACTCTTGAAGGGAAACATTTGCTTTTATCAAACTATCCCTTTCCACTTCAAGATCGGTCGAGAGAGAAGTTACCCTTTTTACTTCTTCTTCGAGATCCTGCAATCTCCCTCTCAACCCCTTGTTTTGCTTAGCCGGTTTCTTTAAATCCTGTAAAGATCTGTGATAGGCTAGAGCAAACTCTTCACCTTCCGAATCATCCGATTCGTTGTCCGTTGCGTTCTTTTCAACAGTGGAGTTGGACAACGACTCAGATGTATTTGCCATAAAGCACATGAAGGGTGAAGATACAGACGCGTGGAATGCCGTGGAGCTCTTTTCTTCATCACTTGAAGACGACTCATTTGACGTTGAGTTGTCATCCCAAGTGACGACTTGCATCGCCTTCTTCTTTGTCGGATACTTGTTAGGACACTCCGTTGCAATGTGGCCGTAGCCTCGACATTTGAAGCATTGCAGTTGTCCTTCTGAACTTTTCTTATCCTTTGAGAAGTTTTCCTGCTTTCTTGACTTGTGACTTGGAGTACCCTTGCCTTTGTTCCACTTTCCGAAGGATGGAGATTTGCTTGAATTACCCCTTCGGAAGTTGCGGCGAAACTTCCTTGTCAAGAGAGCGAGCTGCTTCTCAAATTCCTCCATAGAAAGGTTCTCGTCATCGTCCGAGGAGGATGTATCCGCGTCTTCTTCCTTAGTTGTTTTCAACGCATAACCTGAAGACTTAGAAGAGGATGCTTTTCCAGAAGAATTGTTAGTATTAAAAGTCATTTCATAAGTTTGTAATGAACCAACTAATTCTTCTACACGTATTTCGTCCGGGTGTTTAATAGTTTCAATGGCAGTAACCTTTGGGCGAAATCGTTCAGGAAGAGTTCTCAAGATTTTTCTTACAATCTTAAATTCTGGAATCTTCTCTCCCAGATTAGCACATGAGTTTACGATGTCTTGCAATCGTGTATAGTAGTCCGTGAAAGATTCATTTTCTGCCATTAAGATAGAGTCAAACTTGCTCGTAAGCATTTGCAGTTTCTGAATCTTCACGAGGTTAGTTCCCTCATGTGTAACCTGGAGAACATCCCAGATTTCTTTCGCAGTCTCACATGCCGAGACGCGAGAGAATTCAGTTTGAGATAAGGCATTAAAAATAGCATTAATTCCCTTGCCATTGTAAGAAGATAACTCAAACTCTTCCTTGGTCCATTTCGACCTAGGTTTTAAGGTGTGAACATCAGAGATAAGTTCAGTTGGATTAGACCATCCTGATTCAATTGAATGCCACACCCTTTCGTCGATGGAAGATAAAAAGGCTTTCATCCGTACTTTCCAGTACGCATAATTTGTTCCATCAAAGAAAGGGGGTCGATTGATGTTTCCACCTTCAACCATTGTTCACAACCCTATTCCCGCTCTGATACCACTTGTTGGGTCGTATATAATACGGATCTAAATAGGGGAAGAAACACCTAGAGGGGGGTGAATAGGTGTAAACGTATAAACACTCCAAAAATCGTTGCGATAAAACCCAATGCGGAAAATAAAATAACACGCAAGATTTTTACGTGGAAAACTCCATCACCGGAGTAAAAAACCACGGGACCGATAACACGGCAGAAATCCACTAGAATTAAAACACGTACAAGGTGATTTACCGTACACACTTACGACTCAACCTTTTCCATACGCTCCTAGAGGATCTTCTCCGCTCGCTCCGACGCTTCTCGAATCCACGATCTGCGCCCAACGCCGAATCCACGGCGTCCAACGTCGAATCCACGACGTCCGACCGAATCCACGGTCTTCACCCAATAGCACCGTTCGAATCCACGAACGTGCCTCGCTCCGAATCCACGAGAGCGATTGAACCTTGAATCCACAAGGACACGCGAATCCACGCGCCGATTTTTGGGGAAAATCGTTGTTTTTTGGGTGGTGATGATCCGCCGAATACTTAGATCAAAGATAGATCGGAAATACCATCTAAGTATTCATTAGTTTGATTCAACTCAAGATGTGAGTATGAAAACCTAGAATCAAACTAATCAATATAGATGAAGAAACATAGAGTATTCTCTAATGATTTCCTTTCTTCTCTATATGTGGATCTATAGCCGTATATGATGATACAAGAAAATGACGGCTATGTGGATTCACCCTAGAAAGAAAGACATAGGGTGTATTTATAGGTTAGAAACCCTAGGAAGGAGATAAGAATCAAAAAACCAACCATTTCTGGATATTTACGGACGGCGATCCGGATCGTGATAACTAGGATCCGGATCGTCATAACAAAACAGCCAATTCCAGAAAAACGAAGGTACGGGATCCGGATCATGTGACTATGATCCGGATCGTTCATACAGTTTACCAAACATCAACGTTCGGGATCCGGATTGCGAAGCAAGATCCGGATCGTTCAAGGTAGATGGTAAACTCAACGTTCGGGATCCGGATCAAGAGACTACGATCCGGATTGCGACGATGTATGAAACGAACCACCTTCGGGATCCGGATTGAACAACCTGATCCGGATCCTGAACATGTCCCAAGTCCAGTTTTTGATTTTTATGCAATGAAAGATTCTTCCAAGTGTTTCTACACTACAAGAAGTATTCGGATCACACAAATTCTTTAGTTAACATACCTGATCCTTTTGAATTCTTCTTTCTTGAGATTGAGTTAAATGATCCAACTTTCTTCACCTTCAATCTTCAAGACTTGAGACTTTCACGAAACTACGCCAACTCAAATTCCGTAACC
>CM055068.1:13923668-13966203 GCA_029204045.2 Tillandsia leiboldiana
CAAACAGTTGACCCCCGATGTGTTAGAT
This sequence comes from Tillandsia leiboldiana, assembly GCA_029204045.2. Taxonomy (NCBI): domain Eukaryota; kingdom Viridiplantae; phylum Streptophyta; class Magnoliopsida; order Poales; family Bromeliaceae; genus Tillandsia; species Tillandsia leiboldiana. Next base: position 13,923,697 of record CM055068.1, read on the forward strand.
TCCATTCCAGAACTTCGCTACTGCGGATTGATTTAAAGTTCGTCCCTGGATAAATTGTAATAGAAAGCATGATCCATGTTATCTTTCTTGAAGATGTGTTGCATTCGTGTAAAAGTCCTTACACGATACAAACATACCCAAGTAGTTCGGGGAATCGGAAGGACTTGGATGAGATTAGCTGCTCAATCAAGGTTCCAAACTCAGGTGAGTGATTTCGGAGAGCTCAATGTGACATGACGTTCACGATGCATTCACGACGTTCAAACGCTCGAAGGCGATCCATGCTGACGAACACTCCTTCCACGCGAGGCGGGGAGTCAGGAACTATCGGTTTGTTAAAATCAGCGTCTCGTCGTAGTCCAAAACGTCTAGTTACTCGTTTTTCACAGAGATGGTTGGTTTAGTCATAGGCGCTTTTCTTTGTCCATGGGTGCTTTTCCTCGAAGCATCGGAGCCCTTTTGTTCAGGCAATGATTCATCACATCTGTCAATGCAGTCCAATCTATCTCGTGACAATCCACTCTGTATCTGACTCGACAAATTCACCTTTTTGTTGTGTTTCTTAGCTTCTTTAATTGTTGTGGCCGAGTGTGCACCATTGTGACCAACAAAAGCATGATCCATGAGAATCCATTGATCCAAGTGCTTGAGAAGATTTAAATCCTGTGAAGACCAACTCAAGAACACAAAAAATTCTTAGTTTTCAAAATTGAAAAATTGTACCAAACAATCATAATCATGTAGAGAAGACAAGAATCAAATTAGTTTTGCAAAAGGACTTTTAAAAATAGATCAATTGCATAATTTTCGAAAATCCTTATTATATGCCCTAAAACCGAAATTTTAGAAATCGAAGCCTAAAAATCCGTTAATCAGGAGAAAACCTAGCATATAATCAAAACTAATCTACCCAGAGTTCTTATTTCAAAAGAAATTTGATCAAAAACCATCCACAAACAAAGTTGATCCAAGAAATCGTGCGTTTGAGGAGGAAAAGAGAAAAACGGTGAAAAACCGAGATTTTGATCAATAAAACTTACTTGGAATTGAAGAACTTGAGTTGAAAGCTTCCAAGGAAGGATGAAATCTAGAGAGAAGCGCTCTGGAAACTTTTGAACAAAAGATTGGAGTAAAGAAATCAAAACCCTTTTGTTCTTTATAAAACCTAGCCGCGATCCGGATCCTCCCGAGCTTGCGATCCGGATCGGCTACCCGCAGTGAGAAAACTGCGTTCGGGATCCGGATCGGCAGGTCCAATCCGGATCGTCAGCCCGCAGGAGAAAACCTGCGTTCGGGATCCGGATCACCTGCCCGATCCGGATCGGCCCCAACTTTTTCTTTAGAAAATTTCAGAGAAATTCAGGAAAAACCAGAAAAAGATTGTAAGCACAAATGTGTATCAACTTTAAACAAAAATCATCGTTTCATACAACAAGAATTAGATTATGCCAAATCTATCAATAATATCCAAAAATGAAACGAAAATTTACAAAAATTAAATCCCTTAAAGTTGAACACCTTCAATTACATCTAACTTGATCTTATGAGTAATGCCTTTATCAAATCATCAATTCAGTAAAGAAAATGAAATACAAAGATCAATAGATGTTTGAAATCCCAAATATAGTAGATAATATTTCTAGACAATCTGTTGAAGAGAGTGGCTCTTTGAGCATCTTTCTTTAAAATCCCACCTTATACCAACCTTGAAATTTGACAGAGTCAAGTATTTCAACATGCATTTTACTTAATCAAAAATTTGAACAACCATGCTTGGTATACATGTGGTAGCTGCACACAATACTCGGACGACCGAGGTGGTAGCTCTTTCCTCCATGTGGTGGTAGTTTTCACACTCCTCATTGGGATGTAACTCTTTCCACATCTTTTGAGCATTTTACATTATCTTGACTCCCCCTCAATTGGCTATCAATTATTTAAGATATAAAGTATTCAACCCAAAATTGATCTCGATTTCATACTCGACTAAACAGTCAAATAAGATAATGACTATACCAAGAGATCATTGAGAGAGAAATTGACTTTGATCACTTTAGAAGATGATTTAATTAACATAAATGATCATTGCAACAGTGAAATATTATGATGGCAAAAGCATAATAAATTTCTAAATGTGTGAACAGATGCAATTAAAGTCAATTATGATCTATGCTCAATTAATGTCCTATGTACAAACATAGATAATGAACAAAACAAAACAAATACAAAACCTATCCTAAGCAAAGATTTCAAAAAGAAGTTTATTTCAAGGAAAGCATCCCAATTGCTTTTCGTAAATGAATAAAACGTTTTTGATCCAAAGGTTTTGTTAGAAAGTCAGCTAATTGATCTTCAGTTGAAATATATGAAAGTTGAAGAGTATTTGATTCAACTAGCTCTCTAAGAAAATGATATCTAAGTTCAATATGTTTTGTTCTAGAGTGCAACACAGGGTTTTTAGAAATGTTAATTGCACTTGTGTTGTCACAAGAATTGTTACCGAAGATGCTGAAATGCGGAAGTCACTCAATACGCTTTTCATCCAAATGAGTTGAGTTGAGCAACTTCCAGCTGAAATGTATTCCGCTTCGGCAGTCGAGAGTGCTATGCAATTCTGCTTTTTACTGTGCCATGCAACAAGGCAATGGCCAAGGTAGAGAGCATGCACCACTCGTGCTTTTCCGATCATCCACTGATCCTGCCCAATCGGCATCTGAGTATCCAACAATGTCCAGACTTGTTCCCATAGGATACCAAATTCCGAAATTAATTGATCCTTTGATGTACCGGATGATCCGTTTCACCGCTTTCAGGTGAACCTCCTTTGGTGCTGATTGATATCTCGCGCAAATCCCAACACTAAAGGATATATCCGGGCGACTAGCCAGTGAGGTAAAGTAGACTTCCAATCATACTTCTATACAGTTTCTCGTCTACATTCTCACTATGTGATTCACTTCCAAGTCCCTTGTGGCTAGTTCCCATTGGAGTTGGAAAATCTTTACAATTTTCTAGATCAAACTTTTTGACCAACTCCAGTGCATACTTGGATTGACTCAAGTGAATACCTTCATCATTTTGTTTAATTTGCAATCCAAGAAAATAAGACAATTCGCCATCATGGACATCTCAAATTCGCTTTCCATGGTCTCCGCGAATTTAGAAGCATCATTATCTTTTGTTGCACCAAATACAATGTCATCGACATAGATTTGTGCTACAATGAAATTATTTTGATAATGCTTCACAAAGAGAGTCCTGTCAGCTCCCCTCGAGTATAGCCCTTCTCCAAAAGGTGCCTTTGTTAACCTTTCGTACCATGCTCGCGGTGCTTGTTTCAGACCGTAAAGAGCCTTTTTCAAACGAAAAACATGGTTAGGTTGTTTATGATCTACAAACCTTTCGGTTGACTACATAAACTTCCTCATTTAAAAACCCATTTAGAAATGCGCTCTTGACGTCCATTTGAAATAATTTGATTTTAAAATGACAAGCAATAGCAAACAATATACGAATGGACTCGAGTCTAGCTACAGGGGCGAAAGTTTCGTCAAAGTCTATACCTTCTACTTGAGAGTAGCCTTGAGCAACTAGTCGTGCCTTGTTCCTGATGATAGTACCATCTTCATCTTTCTTGTTCTTGAAGATCCATTTGGTACCTATCACATTATGTTGCTTTGGAGGCTTCGTTAATTCCCAGACTTTGTTTCGCTCAAATTGATGGAGCTCTTCCTGCATTGCTTTATCCAGTAGTCATCCTGAAGAGCTTCATCTATTGTCTTTGGTTCGATTAAAGATACATAGCAAGCAAATCCGCAAACCAACTGCCTTCGAGTTCTAACTCCTTCTTGTGGATCTCCAATGATGTTCGAATTCCGGATGATCCTTGGAGATTCGTAGCGTTTGTTGAAACGGAGTACTCGGAGGTACACGAGATGATTCCTGCAATATCAGATAAACTAGAAGAACCATTAGAAGCATCATTAATATTGGAAGTATTATTATGAGAAGATGCGCTAGCAGGAGAATCATCATCTAGGAGATATCGAGGGTAGATTTTTCAGATTCAAAATGAGAAGCTTCATCTACTTTAATATTTATAGATTCTAACGATCGTCTTAGATTCAATGTTAAATACTCGATATGCGTCTGCTATTCGTAGAATAACCCAAAAAGATCCCTTCAATCACTTCGAGAGTCAAACTTTCCAAGATTTTTCACGGTCACGTAAGATGTAACATCGACTCCCGAAGATACGAAAGTACTTGATATCCGGTTTCTACTAACCACAGCTCATATGGTGTATTCAAGGTTCCTGGGCGCAAATACACTCTGTTAATGACATAGACAGCGGTGTTTCACAGCTTCAGCCCAAAAATGTAGCGGTAATTTCCGGCTATGAAGCATCACACGCGCCATCTCTTGAACAACCCTGTTTTTGCGCTCAACAACACCATTTCTGCTGAGGTGTATAGGGTGCCGAGAATTCATGTTTAATGCCATTTGAAGTACAAAAGTCAATGAATTTTGAATTTATGAGTTCTCCACCCCTATCACTTCTAACACGAATGATCTTTTCATTCTTTTCAATCATAATACGATGGCAAATCTCATGAAAAGAGTCAAACGTATCAGCTTTCTCTCTCAAAAATGCTACCCATGAAAACCGAGAGAAATCATCAACTAATAAAAAGATGTACCATTTACCTCCCAAGGATGGTTGACGGGTCGGCCAAAAGAAGAAAAGAAAAATAGTCTACACAAACTATACAGATTTAATCGTAGAACGATTAAGGACAAGGAGGGGTTTCACCTTTGCATACCCAAACCTTTTGAGTTTGGAGTATGTTGGTAAAGGTTGAGAGATTCTCCTTGAAGACGACGTCTTGTATGATTGATCTTTTTCTTTTGTCATCGTCTTGTTTGAGGTGCTACCAATGTTCTTTCCTTTTGAAAAATCCTTCCTTGAATTCCGGGAAGTGAGCTTATTGGTAGCAATTGCAAGATGTGGTTGATTTGTTCTTTGAGCTCCAATCTCGCAATTTCTTTCGATGTGCCCTGCAAAATTACAACGAAAACATACCTTTGAGCTTGACGATTCCGAAGAGGATGAGGTAGGTTTGTTGTCGTTGTTTGTCTTGAATTCCGATGTCGGAGGAGGAGATACCGACTGAGGCACAAAGACTGTCCCACTCGAACTTGGACTGTTTCCAGTTTGAGTGTACCCGAGGCCGAACCGATTTGTTTGACCAAGACCAAGGAGTTTATCCAACTTACTCCTTCCTAAGGAGAATTGCTGTAAGTCATCCTTGAGTTGGAGAATGGTCTCTGTCATTTCCCGTCTTTCCTGTCGGCCCTCGCCATAGAGCTTCAAGAAGTAGTTTGCTTTGTTCACCATATCTATATAGTTCTTCTTGAGCTGCTCATTGGACTCTTGAAGGGAAACATTTGCTTTTATCAAACTATCCCTTTCCACTTCAAGATCGGTCGAGAGAGAAGTTACCCTTTTTACTTCTTCTTCGAGATCCTGCAATCTCCCTCTCAACCCCTTGTTTTGCTTAGCCGGTTTCTTTAAATCCTGTAAAGATCTGTGATAGGCTAGAGCAAACTCTTCACCTTCCGAATCATCCGATTCGTTGTCCGTTGCGTTCTTTTCAACAGTGGAGTTGGACAACGACTCAGATGTATTTGCCATAAAGCACATGAAGGGTGAAGATACAGACGCGTGGAATGCCGTGGAGCTCTTTTCTTCATCACTTGAAGACGACTCATTTGACGTTGAGTTGTCATCCCAAGTGACGACTTGCATCGCCTTCTTCTTTGTCGGATACTTGTTAGGACACTCCGTTGCAATGTGGCCGTAGCCTCGACATTTGAAGCATTGCAGTTGTCCTTCTGAACTTTTTCTTATCCTTTGAGAAGTTTTCCTGCTTTCTTGACTTGTGACTTGGAGTACCCCTTGCCTTTGTTCCACTTTCCGAAGGATGGAGATTTGCTTGAATTACCCCTTCGGAAGTTGCGGCGAAACTTCCTTGTCAAGAGAGCGAGCTGCTTCTCAAATTCCTCCATAGAAAGGTTCTCGTCATCGTCCGAGGAGGATGTATCCGCGTCTTCTTCCTTAGTTGTTTTCAATGCATAACCTGAAGACTTAGAAGAGGATGCTTTTCCAGAAGAATTGTTAGTATTAAAAGTCATTTCATAAGTTTGTAATGAACCAACTAATTCTTCTACACGTATTTCGTCCGGGTGTTTAATAGTTTCAATGGCAGTAACCTTTGGGCGAAATCGTTCAGGAAGAGTTCTCAAGATTTTTCTTACAATCTTAAATTCTGGAATCTTCTCTCCCAGATTAGCACATGAGTTTACGATGTCTTGCAATCGTGTATAGTAGTCCGTGAAAGATTCATTTTCTGCCATTAAGATAGAGTCAAACTTGCTCGTAAGCATTTGCAGTTTCTGAATCTTCACGAGGTTAGTTCCCTCATGTGTAACCTGGAGAACATCCCAGATTTCTTTCGCAGTCTCACATGCCGAGACGCGAGAGAATTCAGTTTGAGATAAGGCATTAAAAATAGCATTAATTCCCTTGCCATTGTAAGAAGATAACTCAAACTCTTCCTTGGTCCATTTCGACCTAGGTTTTAAGGTGTGAACATCAGAGATAAGTTCAGTTGGATTAGACCATCCTGATTCAATTGAATGCCACACCCTTTCGTCGATGGAAGATAAAAAGGCTTTCATCCGTACTTTCCAGTACGCATAATTTGTTCCATCAAAGAAAGGGGGGTCGATTGATGTTTCCACCTTCAACCATTGTTCACAACCCTATTCCCGCTCTGATACCACTTGTTGGGTCGTATATAATACGGATCTAATAGGGGAAGAAACACCTAGAGGGGGGTGAATAGGTGTAAACGTATAAACACTCCAAAAATCGTTGCGATAAAACCCAATGCGGAAAATAAAATAACACGCAAGATTTTTACGTGGAAAACTCCATCACCGGAGTAAAAAACCACGGGACCGATAACACGGCAGAAATCCACTAGAATTAAAACACGTACAAGGTGATTTACCGTACACACTTACGACTCAACCTTTTCCATACGCTCCTAGAGGATCTTCTCCGCTCGCTCCGACGCTTCTCGAATCCACGATCTGCGCCCAACGCCGAATCCACGGCGTCCAACGTCGAATCCACGACGTCCGACCGAATCCACGGTCTTCACCCAATAGCACCGTTCGAATCCACGAACGTGCCTCGCTCCGAATCCACGAGAGCGATTGAACCTTGAATCCACAAGGACACGCGAATCCACGCGCCGATTTTTGGGGAAAATCGTTGTTTTTTGGGTGGTGATGATCCGCCGAATACTTAGATCAAAGATAGATCGGAAATACCATCTAAGTATTCATTAGTTTGATTCAACTCAAGATGTGAGTATGAAAACCTAGAATCAAACTAATCAATATAGATGAAGAAACATAGAGTATTCTCTAATGATTTCCTTTCTTCTCTATATGTGGATCTATAGCCGTATATGATGATACAAGAAAATGACGGCTATGTGGATTCACCCTAGAAAGAAAGACATAGGGTGTATTTATAGGTTAGAAACCCTAGGAAGGAGATAAGAATCAAAAACCAACCATTTCTGGATATTTACGGACGGCGATCCGGATCGTGATAACTAGGATCCGGATCGTCATAACAAAACAGCCAATTCCAGAAAAACGAAGGTACGGGATCCGGATCATGTGACTATGATCCGGATCGTTCATACAGTTTACCAAACATCAACGTTCGGGATCCGGATTGCGAAGCAAGATCCGGATCGTTCAAGGTAGATGGTAAACTCAACGTTCGGGATCCGGATCAAGAGACTACGATCCGGATTGCGACGATGTATGAACGAACCACCTTCGGGATCCGGATTGAACAACCTGATCCGGATCCTGAACATGTCCCAAGTCCAGTTTTTGATTTTTATGCAATGAAAGATTCTTCCAAGTGTTTCTACACTACAAGAAGTATTCGGATCACACAAATTCTTTAGTTAAACATACCTGATCCTTTTGAATTCTTCTTTCTTGAGATTGAGTTAAATGATCCAACTTTCTTCACCTTCAATCTTCAAGACTTGAGACTTTCACGAAACTACGCCAACTCAAATTCCGTAACAATCTTGTACATGTGGCGGGTCTGGGTACGTGCCGGAGGGTAAAGTCTTTTAAAGAAAAAAAAAAAAATTTATCTCATTTTTCGCTTTCTGATCTACCCTCGGGGCGTGACAGATTAAGATGGTATCAGAGCGTACCAATCACGTAGTTTGCACAGCATTGAGTTCCAATGATGACTAAAACATCCACGATATCTTTTCTTCATGCAAGTAACTAGTGTAATTAACAAGGTCCCTCGGTTACATGAGTAGGTGGCTTTTGTTTTGTTACTAATGGTTATGCTTTCTTTTGCGTATTTTGATTGATCGACCAGCTTTTGGTCATTTTTGGTTGTTGATTCCCTTGCGTCGTGTGCATAGAGGATGGTGCGCACCCGATTGTCGGGTGGAAGGGAGGACGAGGTGAGGCCAGTTGCCGCCGAGGATACCGCGGCCAGGGAGGACCAAGTGCTTCGGCAACAGGTCCAGGGCTTATTGGGGCAACTCACGGCACTCACCAATGTCGTACAGCAGATAGCTAGCGAGGTGGCGACCTTGGTTTCTGCGACACTGACTCCTTCACCGAGATCGGGACCATCGGTGACGCCGGCTCCGGCGAAAGGTGGTGGGGATGTTCTCGCCGTAGACACGACGACAACACGGGTATCAGCAACACCAGCAGCAGCACCCCCGAGTGCCCCCTCACCGGCAACTCAGGGATTGAGGCCGGAAGCTACGGTGGGAGATCCGGCAAGGGGTGTAGGAGCCACACCTTGTCACGCCCTGGGGTCGAAACTGCGACCCGGGCTCGCCAACAGATCCGCCGCCTATACAAAACCCCGCATAGGCGAAGCGTCTAACCTGCAAAAGAATATACTAAAGATATACAAATATCAGAGTTGAAAAGAAAACTACTATAAAACTAAAATCCAATCATTGTACAACTGAAAATAAAGATACAATATCTATCTCCCAAATCCGATCATATACAAAATCCTCTGATACAACACTCCAAACTCTACAGGGAGGTAAACAGAAATAATACATCAGTGTACAGGCTCTCAGTACAAGTCAAATCCTCACAATACAATAGTCTCTCAAAAGTGGAAATAAAACTAATCTACTGACTGTACTGCAAATCTCCAGAAAGGGGGCACCGCTATACTCCAAGGACGGGTAGGGAACTAGCTCGTGACTCCCTCGCCTCGGCCAGTAGGATCAGCAACGGAGCAACAGGAACTGGAGAAGGGGTCCCCGGGGAAAAATACACCACAGCGGGTGTGAGAACTACATCCCACAGTAGTTCTCAGTGGGTACCGCCACCAATCCCGACGGTCTGCCCACTAAGTCTACTAGAGGCATAAGATAACAGAAGACTGAAGAAAGAAAAGCTGAAAAAATAACACTACAGCTACCATGCCTCTATCTACTATGCTCAAAGGGTGATACAGATGAAAATGATGTATCGACTCAAACCCAGTATACTCAATCAACCCAATCACAGTGACTGCCACATAGGGTCCAGTCAAACCTGCGCCCACCTACTGCCGCACATCCACAAGAGGACGGGTCTACCGTAGGGCGTCTGTGACTGCCAAAACTGGCCTAGCCAGAGGGACTGCGTCGACAAGTCGCGATAATAAAGTAACAGGCCCAACTCCGGAGTGGCACTCGAGGGGCGCGACCCCACCGAGGAAAGTATCAACGCATCTCTGTCGAGCTCAATATGGCTCATGCAGGCTATAGTCCAAATCCACGATCAACAAGATCGACAGTAACCAATATCACACCTCTAACTCACTGAATGGAAATACTCACAGCCGGGACCACCGTCAACCTGACGGCTCCCACAACAGAACACCAAACTCACAAGTAACACAGGAAGGACCGACACCATAAGGGTTCAAAAATCCCGATAGGTCGGTGCCTAGACCCCAATCAAACAAGAACAGAATCCAGGCTCCGCCTATCGAAGTTCCCGACCCCCTTACAGTTCGGGAACATGACAACCTCAGTATGACATGCGGAAGACACTAACCAGGGCCCGAAAGTTTCAAGTGACCAACACCTACAACCCTATGAAACAAGAACAGGTTCCAGGCACGGTCCCCGTAGCTTTCGTCCTGAAACAGAACAGAAAAGGCCCCTAGAACCCAAATCACCCAAACTCTCTCGGGTGAGGAAGTTGTAATAAAAAGATGACAGTTATTACTGAAAACTATTTTAATCTGAGAAACCCAATTTGGTATATTTTAGTTCTTTAATAAGAATCAGTTCAAATAAGTTTTATTTTCCAAACCCCGAAGGGCTATTGCCTTCACCCAAATCAAACAAGAACAGGCTCCGGCGACCCCTCGAAATTTGGAAGGAAAACATTAGTTTATAGAAATTATATGTGTCCAAAAACAGTATGGGTTCTAGGTCCTGCTATCACTAGTATACTATTGCCACTAACACAGTGGCAACACAAAAACAGAGAAACAAGACAACCCGGGACCACCGTTCACCCAAACGGTTCCCGCCACAGATAGAAGACCAGCTACATCTACCAGACTCCACTCTGCTCCCAAGCACGAGTGTAACATGCATCCCACACTAAGAGAAATCCCGACCGCTTGGCCCACTACCCGGGCGAGGATAACACTATGTCCAGGAATAGAATACGAAGTGTGGATGTCTAAAGCATAAATAAACCTAGCCCAAGTGAGGGTTTTCTACTAGTCTGGTTACACATGCAACATATGACGGGGTGCTAGGTCAAGTTCCAACATTGGCAATAAATTTAACTAAAGCAGGATCAGGGAATAATAATTAACAGGATATCAATCATAATAGGAAAGATAACATTCCCCCCCCCCCCCCCCCCTAACATGCATCCTAATCCAGCTCATAACATGCATGTTTCCTATATTATAGAATTAACAGGCAGTCCATTGATTTCGGAGGCGAAGCAACCCACCTGAAAGTGCTAAACTGTCCAAAGTCCAACAGCTAAAAATACCCAAGAAAAAATATCTCCATTTTTCCCCGACTCCAACGGGTTCAGAAACACCCGCAAACTCTCCTGGGTATAACAATAAGCTCCAAAGTTACACTTTATTCCAAAAATATCCAAGTACACACAAATTACTGGTAACAGTCCCAAAGATGTGAAATTTTCACCTGCAGAAAGGACTCCAAAAAATCCGACAAAAATACCGCTACGATCGTCGCGTCGAGCCCTTCGAAACGAGTACCTGCACGTCCCAAACCGAATTTAGTACATCAAGATAAAAATCCGACAAGGTGACCCTCTCAAAAGAATCCAGTACAAAAATCTGTAGCACTTGCTCTGGAAAAATGGGATTTTTCACCTTCGGGAGAAACTGAGAAAAATCCAGGAAAATTTGAGGACATTCCTTGCGCTGCGTAGATGCAAAATGACTACTTGAGCGTCCAAATCCGATGCCCGAGCGCGAAGATATAGCCGAAATACCGAGACGCTGTCCAAAACCTCACAGCAGAAAAAGGGGTCACAGAAACACCTCGAGAAACATGCCAAAAACTCGAAATGAGGAGGTGATCAACACGGAAAACGGAGCCTCACCTCTCGTGAATGCGCTGCCGTGAAAATCGGTTCGAAATTCCATCGGGGTGATCCGGTGTGCCTCGCGGACTAAAGAGCGACGGTAATAGCCAAAAATCCAAGGTGCGTCGATGTGCGTCGCGTCGCAGATAACGCCGAAGCCGCAGTCTCCAAAAATGCCCAAGATCCATCAAATAGTGGAGGGTACAGTGTAGAAGATCTCTGCTGAAGGAGGGCTCCCAGAGAAACCAAAAAAAACCCGCACATAGAACCCACTGCCTATTTATAGGCTGAAGAAAAAGGGGAAATACACACTTCCTGGTGCATCTTCCGGGCGCCCGGAATTTCCGAGCGCAAACAGTGCGCTGAAATCCCCTCTCTCCACAGCGCCCGAATCCCTCTCCGTGCGACACGTCGCCATCGAACAGGCAACAGCGAAGCTCACCAACTGCCTTGCGCCATGTGGCCCACCGCACATGCCGACGCATGGCGCGCCCGAGCGCGGGAAACCGGTCAACGCGCGCCCACGTGCGCCTGCGTCGCCGCCTGCACCCTCTGCACGCACGCGCCCCGAGGCCAGGCACACCCGCTCCGTGGACCGAGTCCACTGCACCGACCAAACGCCCGCTGCCACGCGTCCACTGAGATCCACTCAGAAGACGCCACGTGGCAAGACGCTCCTGTGCACCGCGCGACTGCTCGCGCGCCCGCGCACCTGCCCGCGCCCGCGCGCTACCCGTGCCCGCTCCGCCGCCTGCCCGAGCCCGCTCTGCCGCTGCCCGCCGGTCGCCGGAATAGTGCCAAGTGCCTCGAAATCCGTGCGCGGCGTCCGGGCTCCGAAAAATACAAATAAATAGTCCATTTACATCGTTTTCGCGCGCTGAATCCAAATCTGCTGTCCATTTTGCCAAATTCCAACTCTAAAAATTACCGAAGGCATCCGAAAAGGTGTTCTTTTGTCCAAACTTCGCGCTGAGTCTAATTTTGATATCCGTGTCATGCGAAACCACTTCTAAACATCCGACAGGGTCAAGCGATTACCCAAGTAATCCATTTAACACCCGAAGTCCATCACTTATGTCCAATTGGTGCACCAACACCGCCGACACGCCACATAGGCCTCCAGAAGCTACTGGTCACACCATAGAAGCCCTGCAGAGATCCGGGTCACCACACACCTTCCCCTACTTAGTCCGCGGCCGTGGCTGGTAGAGATTCGGCGGTGCACCCGGAGCGGGCTCGGGTGAGGGCGAGCTTGGCGGAATTTCAGAAATATAAGCCACCCGTCTTTGAGGGTGAGACCACGGATCCACGGGTAGTGGAGAAGTGGGTGGACACTATGGAGAAGCTCTTTGAAGATCTCATCATGGAGGAGGACGAGCGGGTTCCTTTGGCGGTTCATTTTCTAGAGGGCACAGCCCGGATTTGGTGGAAGACTGTGCGACCTTCCAGCGGCAGACCTTTTCCTTCATGGTCTACTTTTAGAGAGATGTTATTTGGAGCATTCTTTTCGGATAGCGTCAAACAGAAGCTTGAAGACGACTTGAAATCAATCAAACAAGGCAGCCGGTCAGTAATGGAATATCAAAGGGAGTTCGTGAGGTTGGCAAACTGTGTTCCCTTTGCGATTCGGGATGAGTCTCACAAGGTGCGTCTCTTTGTTGATGGATTGAGAGGTGACATCTTTAGATTGGTACAGTCGGCGGATCTTCATACCTTCCAGCAGGTGGTTGACCGGGCTACTTTGGTTGAGCGAGGAGCGGTCTTGGCTCGCGCTCGGAGTGATGGAACGGATCGCAACAAGGATAAGAAGCGACCCCAAGCACAGTCCGGTGGTAGCAGACCACCCAAGTATCCAAGGACACAGCAGGGGGCTAAGGGCCCAACGGGTTCTGGATAGAGGGCGGGGGACAGACCCTGTATTATTTGTGGAGGAGCACACCCAGTGACAGCCTGTTCACAGCGGCATGATCACTGCTTCAAATGCGACCGCAACGACAGGGCTGGGGGAGGCCATCTACAGGGCAGGCAGGATGCCCTCAGACCCCTCGACGGGAGGAGAGGGTACCACAGCCACAGGTACGGCAACCACAGGCAGGAGGGAGGATCTATTCTATAACACCACTAGGTACAGAGCCACCAGCAGATGTGGTTGCAGGTATGATTACTATTTTTGGCATTCGTGCCAGAACACTTTTCGATACCGGTGCATCTCATTCATATATCTCTCATACCTTTGCTTGTTCTCATGCTTTTGAGGAAAGGGCTCTCCCTTGTGTGTTATCTGTGTTGACGCCGGGCCTCCATTGGAGGCCAATACTTTTGTCCCTATGGGCTCGGTGTGTTTGGGCGACCGTGTGTATCCGATTGACCTTGTGGTGATCCCAATACGAGAGTTTGATGTGGTTTTGGGTATGGATTGGTTGACTCATCACTTTGCCATTATTGATTGTGAGAGGAGGGAGGTGCGATTGCAGGAACCTGGACACCCTGGACTTGTCTTCTAGGCATGCAAGAGCATGTATTTCGCAACCGTCATCTATACTTCGCGGGCAAAGAGTTTAATTCATAATGGATGTTCGACATATTTGGCTTTTGTTGATTTGGTTACACGATCTACACCTTTGATTTTGGACATACCAGTTGTGAGAGAATTTCAAGATGTATTTCCTACTGAGTTACCTGGAATGCCACCTGAGAGGGAGATTGAGTTTACCATTGAGTTGATTCCCGGCACTTAGCCTATTTCGAGGACACCTTACCGCATGGCATTTGCGGAATTGAAGGATCTCAAGGCACAGTTGGAGGATTTGCTGGCCAAGGGTTTTGTGAGGCCAAGTGTTTCGCCTTGGGGAGCTCCGATTTTATTTGTAAGGAAAAAGGATGGCAGTTTAAGGTTGTGTATAGATTATCGAGAACTGAACAAGATCACAATAAGAACAAGTACCTTTTACCTAGAATTGATGATTTATTTGACCAATTGCAAGGTGCTACTGTTTTCTCAAAAATTGATTTGCAATCTGGATATCATCAACTCAGGGTAAAGGGAACGGATGTTCCTAAAACGGCATTCAAAACCCGGTATGGACATTATGAATTCACTGTCATGCCTTTTGGACTTACAAATGCACCGGCAGCATTTATGGATATGATGAACAGAGTGTTTAGACCATACTTGGATCAGTTTGTGGTAGTCTTTATTGACGACATCTTGGTATATTCGCGTTCCGATGAGGAGCATGTGGATCATTTGTGGATCGTCTTGCAGACCTTGAGGGAGCAAAGGCTATTTGCGAAACTCAAGAAGTGTGAGTTTTGGCTTCGGGAGGTTGCCTTCTTGGGACATATCATCACCGCTTCTTGGATAGCGGTAGATCCAAAGAAGGTAGGTTCAGTTTTGGATTGGCCTATGCCTACCACGGTTACGGAGATTCGCAGTTTTCTGGGATTGGCCGTGTATTATCGGCGATTTGTAGAGAGCTTTTCTAAAATCGCATTACCTTTAAACCGGCTAACTCAGAAGGGCGAAAAGTTTGTTTGGACGCCACAATGTCAGGAGAGTTTCGAGGAATTAAAGGGAAGACTGACACGGGCACCGGTCTTAGCCTTACCTAGACCGGGAGAGGATTTTGTGGTATATTGTGATGCTTCACGAGTGAGGTTAGGATGTGTCTTGATGCAACAGGATCGAGTGATAGCTTATGCATCAAGGCAACTCAAGGATTACGAGAAGAATTATCCTACCCATGATTTGGAATTGGCAGTGGTAATTTTTGCTTTGAAATTATGGAGGCACTACTTGTATGGAGCTCATTGCGAGCTTTATACGGATCATCAAAGTTTGAAATAGTTGTTTACTCAAAAGGAACTGAACCTCCGGCAAAGGCGTTGGTTGGAATTGTTAAAGGACTACGATCTGTCTATTCACTATCACCCGGGAAAGGCAAACGTAGTGACAGATGCCTTAAGTAGA
The DNA here is from genome assembly GCA_029204045.2 of Tillandsia leiboldiana. NCBI lineage: Eukaryota > Viridiplantae > Streptophyta > Magnoliopsida > Poales > Bromeliaceae > Tillandsia > Tillandsia leiboldiana. The sequence goes on from CM055068.1 coordinate 13,939,394, forward strand.
AAGACCCCAACCAAAGGTTTGGCATTGGAAATAGTTACTACGCAAAGTGTTTGCAAGCGGAATTTCGAAGGTTGGGATTGGAGGTTGTAAAACAAGGTTCTGTTGCAAGTCTCTTCACTTTGGAGGTTAAACCGACCCTTTTGGATCGCATCCGTAAGGGACAGAAGACGGATGTGGAGCTTCAACGCATACGAGGTCGTTTGACATCGGAAGCAGACGGCGACTTCACTATTTGGAAGGATGATTCAGTTCGGTTTCGAGAACGGTTATGTGTACCGGACCAGCCGGGATTAAAAGAGGAAATATTGACCGAAGCACATCAGGCACCTTACACCGTTCACCCCAGCGGGACAAAGATGTATAAGGATCTGAAACAAACCTTTTGGTGGCCAAAGATGAAGGAGGATGTGACACCTTTTGTAGCACGTTGCTTGATGTGTTAGCAGGTTAAAGCTGAACATCAACGACCTGCGGGAAAGTTACACCCGCTTCCGATTACGCAGTGGAAATGTGAGTGGATTACCATGGACTTTGTCACGGTGCTTCCACGATCGCAACTCGGGCATGATGCGATTTGGGTCGTGGTTGATAGGTTGACAAAGTCGTCACATTTCTTGCCTATTCATACTACTTGGTCACGGAAGCGGCTAGCTCAGTTGTACATCAATGAGATTGTGAGACTTCACAGGGTGCCGATTATGATTACCTCCGACAGAGATACTGTCACGCCCCCGGGGGTTTTTGAGTCTATCAAACGGAAATTGCGTGTATTATTATTATTTTTTTTTCTTAACAAGGTAACTTAAACCTCATCCCCGGTGCATGGCAGACCGCCACATACACAAATTCTCTCTGCCCACGGACAGAGTCTCCTTTGTATATGCACGGCGTCTCATTTACAACAGGCGTTTCGTTTACAACATCATACACCAACCATCAACCATACAATAGACATACCTCGTCAAACAGAGTAAAGTAATTTAACTAATGTTTTAAAAGACCGGCGTCCACTCGACACCTGGTTATTTTATTTTCAAGCGAGTTATTAAAGCGGCATCAACGTTTAGAAAGGATAAAACCAGCGGTTGCAAAACCCGTGCCCACACGGCACTTCGTTTTGAGAAAACATTTTCGAAATCATTTGGTTTATCATGAAAACGTGCCGCGTATGAAAACATTACTAAAAGTATCAAAGTATAAAAGTACACCTCATCCACAGCGCTAACTAATACATGTCCACGACTAATACGATCCACAAGCAAATGAACTAATTAAAGCATAAGGAAGACGAGATAAAAACCCAAGTATCCTGACTACGGTCCTCGCGACGCAGTCTCACCGCCCTCCCGGCTAACGCACCTCGTAACACCTGTCACGGAGTGGGTAAAGTCAGTGACAAACAAAGTAGATGTCTAATATCAATAAGGAATAAGGAGCAAACCAAATACACTGGAACCTTTTGCTAAAACCCTGCACATAATTAAGCTGGGCACCAACCCCAGATTTACCAATTAAGTTGGGCACCAACCCCAGAGTACCTGTCGGGGAGACTAAAGTCTCCCTTCGTGCGCAAACACCTTTTTGATGCTTTTAACCCCTTCACGGTGCTGGTGTGCTATTTCAGCAGGCGCGAAGAGGTCCTCACGGCTCCCACCCCTGTGTGAGGTACACGGGTCAAAAAGAGACCACTTCTCCGAAAAAGTACACCCATGCGGAGGCCAATCCGCCTGTGTACGTGCAGCATCCGAAACGGATTTGCCGAGATCGGCGTGTATTGAGCACCGCGACCGTAGCCGCTTCAATTGTTAGATAAAATACAATTATGCGAAAGGTTAAACTGTCCATCTACTTTGTTAGACAAATTAAGAGCATTTTAATGACGATAGATGCACTTACTGCACTTGTTGCACTTATCGCAACCGTACCCACCTAGTTGAAGAGAAATCGGAACACCTGAATCCTTCGCGCACCCCCGCTGCGCTCCTGGACCTAAAGAAAGTCCGTAAGGATAACTATAGTCAAAAACGTGTACTAACATCCCAAAACAAAAGACCCAATTTACTCTTTTCGACGAAAAAGTCCAACACCGTCCGGGTTGACGAAAACCGGAAATCCCGCGCCGCCGTCGTCGTCCGCCGGAGCCCCGCGCGGTTCGGAACCGCGCGGCGTGTCTCCGCGGGCGACGCCCACGCGGCGCGGTGCCTCGCGCGGGTGCTGCCCATGCGGCGGCCGCGCGGCGCCCGCGCGGTGCCCGCGCGGTTGCGGGTCCGCGTGGGTGCCGCCCGCGGGGTAGCCGCACGGTAGCCACGCGGCGCCCGCGCGGTGCCCGCGCGGTTGCGGGTCTGCGTGGGTGCCGCCCGCGCGGTAGCCGCGCGGCGCCCGCGCGGTGCCCGCGCGGTTGCGGGTCCGCGTGGGTGCCGCCCGCGCGGTAGCCGCGCGGCGCCCACGCGGTGCCCGCGCGGTTGCGGGTCCGCATGGGTGCCGTCCGTGCGGTAGCCGCACGGCGCCCGCGCGGTGCCCGCGCGGTTGCGGGTCCGCGTGGGTGCCGCCCGCGCAGTAGCCGCGCGGCGCCCATGCGGTGCCCGCGCGGTTGCGGGTCCGCATGGGTGCCGTCCGTGCGGTAGCCGCACGGCGCCCGCGCGGGTATGGCCCGCGCGGTCCCATCGCCGCTTGCGGCGGCGATCGGCCGTCCGTGACTCTCCTCCGCGCGATGCCCTAGCGGCACCGTGCGCCTCCGCCGTCCGTTCCGTGCCCTAGCATGGCGACGATGATGGCGACGGCGACGGATACGACGGAGAAACCCAAGAACTCAAACAAAAAGGACGACGGAAAAATCCCAAAAATTTATAACAATTATTTTACTAACCGAAGATCGACGGGAAGGTTGTCCAGTAGCGTTCTTGCCTTCGGTTCGATGTCCGGGAAGATCGGGCTCCTTCTCTTTCTCCTTTCCCTTTCTTCCGGCTAGGGTTCCGTCTTTTCCCTTTTTTTTTCTCTCCTCACCGATTAGGGTTTTTATTTTTCTTTTCTTTCCGATAATCGGGATCCCTTATATAGCTCGTATTATATCTTTAATTAATTTCCTCTTTAATTCGTACGTAAGAGAATTCTATTTTTCGTCATCGGATAATTAATTAACTAATTAATTGTCCCCTACGAGGTAACCCACCTTATCTCTAACGGGTGCAAGATATTTTGCACGGATTCCGATGCATGACTAATCACCGTATCACTAGGAATTTCGTTCCGGGAGATCCCGATATCGGATTTCAGATCTGATCGCACCGTCGGCCTTCTTTTTCCGCGCTCTATCGCAGAAAAATACCAGAACCACACACTGGCCAACTTTTAAGAATTGAATAATTTTATTTCACTTAAAGGCTTAAATGACTACATGTGAGTTAAAAATGCCCCTAAGGGCCGGATCACAACACCACTCACACTTTATAAAAAGTTTCGTCCCGAAACTTAAGTACAAACCCCACTAATCAATTTGGGAAAAAAAAAAAAAAAAAAAAATTCTCTCATCTTCGATTCCAGTTCCCAAGTCGCCTCGCGTTCTTCGTGGTTGCTCCACTGGACCTTTACATAGGGGATTGTTCGTTTGCGCAACTTCTTGTCCTCTCTTGCCAAAATCCGCACCGGCGTCTCCTCGACGCTTAAATCCTCTCGCAACTCGATGGTGGAGGCATCCAAGGCATGAGAGGGATCAGCTAGGTACTTCCGGAGCATTGAGACATGGAACACGTTATGGACTCGTTCGAGATTCGGCGGCAGGGCTAATCGGTACGCCACTGGTCCTACGCGTTCTAGGATCTCGAACGGTCCTACGTACCTCGGGCTTTGCTTTCCCTTTATGCCGAAGCGTCGGTTCCCCTTGGAGGGCGAAACTCGGAGTAACGCATGCTCACCCACCATGAACTCTAAGTCTCGGCGTCTGTTGTACGCGTAGCTTTTCTGTCTGCTCTGGGCGGTCAGTAGCCTTTGTCTAATCAATCTCACCTTTGCTTCGGTCTCCTCCACCAAATCTGGGCCCAGAAACTTACGCTCACCCAAGTCGTCCCAGCATATTGGAGACCGACAGCGGCGCCCGTACAGGGCCTCGTATGGTGCCATCTGAATGCTGGCCTGGTAACTGTTATTGTAGGCAAATTCCACTAGGGGCAAACACCGTGCCCACCCTTCGCCCAAGTCCAAAACGCATGCCCGAAGCATGTCCTCCACAATTTGTATCACCCGCTCTGATTGTCTATCGGTATGCGGGTGAAAAGCCGTACTGAAGTGCAACTTGGTTCCCATTGCTCGCTGCAGGCTCTGCCAAAAAATTGACACAAATCGCGTGTCCCTGTCCGACGTGATGGATGTCGGCACCCCATGCAACCTTACTATCTCGTTGATGTATGTTAGTGCCAGTCGTTCCCGCGTCCACGTCGTGTGTATGGGCAGAAAGTGGGCCGATTTCGTCAGACGGTCCACAATTACCCATATTGCATCGTGTCCCTGTGACGATCTCGGGAACCCGGTCACAAAATCCATGGTAATCATGTCCCACTTCCACTCGGGCACCGGTAAGGGTTGCAATTTTCCTGCTGGACGCTGGTGCTCGGCCTTCACCCGTTGGCACACCAGGCAGTGTGCCACAAACCGAGTCACGTCTCCCTTCATTTTGGGCCACCAGAAGGTCTGTTTGACGTCCTTGTACATCTTCGTTCCCCCGGGATGCGCTGCATATGGAGCAGTATGCGCCTCCCGCAGGATTTCCTCTTTGAGTTCCGGTAGATCCGGCACGCAGATTCATCCCCGAAATCGTATCGTGCCGTCGGAGTTTACTGTGAAATCACCTTCTTGGTCGGCAGTTACTCTACTTCGCACCAGCTGGAGTTGGTCATCAGTCGACTGCCCCTCGAGGATTCTGTCAAGCAAGGTAGGTCTTACCACCAGTGCCAGAAGTTGTGCGACTGTACCCGCCGGTACTACTTCTAGTCTTAATCGCAAAAATTCCGCAATCAGACTATCTTGCTGGGTGATGGCACTTACCCCCGGCCTGCCCCTTGCGGCTCAGGGCGTCGGCCACCACGTTTGCCTTTCCCGGGTGGTAGTGGATCGTTAAATCGTAATCCTTCAGTAGCTCGAGCCACCGTCTTTGTCGCAAATTTAACTCCTTTTGGGTGAAAAGGTACCTAAGACTTTTATGATCTGAGTACACATTGGAGTGGGCCCCATACAGGTAGTGTCTCCAAAGCTTGAGGACGAACACAACCGCTGCGAGTTCCAAATCGTGCACGGGGTAGTTCCGCTCGTATTCCTTGAGCTGCCTTGACGCATAGGCTATAACCTTTCCCCGTTGCATGAGTACTCCACCCAGTCCGTTTCGCGACGCATCGCAATACACTTCATAATCCTCCCCTGGTTCTGGCAGGGCGAGAATCAGGGCTCGCGTCAATCTATCCTTGAGCTCCTCGAAGCTCCTCTGACATTTGTCCGTCCAGATGAACTTTTCCCCCTTTTTAGTCAAACGGTTTAAGGGGGTGGCTATCTTGGAGAAATCCTCCACGAAGCGCCGGTAGTACCCGGCTAACCCCAGGAAGCTTTGAATCTCCGTCACCGTCGTCGGTGGGGACCAGTCCGTCACCGAATATATCTTCTTCGGATCGACTGCTTCTCCAGCCGCCGAGATTACGTGCCCCAAGAAGCCGACCTCACGGAGCCAAAACTCACACTTTTTGAGTTTGGCGTAGAGTTTCTATTCCCGTAGGGTCTGGAGGACTGTGCGCAGATGTTCTTCGTGTTCCTCGTCTGTACGGGAGTAGATGAGGATATCGTCGATGAAGACCACCACGAATAAGTCCAGGAAGGGTTTGAATACCCTGTTCATCATGTCCATGAACACCGCCGGGGCATTTGTGAGCCCGAACGGCGTTACTGTAAATTCGTAATGGCCGTAGCGAGTTCGGAAAGCCGTTTTGGGGATGTCCTCCCCCTTAACCTGGACCTGATGATAGCCCGACTGCAGGTCAATCTTTGAAAACACCGTCGCCCCCTATAGTTGGTCGAAGAGGTCGTCGATCCTTGGCAGGGGGTACTTGTTCTTAACGGTGACCTTATTTATCCCCCGGTAGTCGATGCACAACCGGAGACTTCCGTCCTTCTTCCTCACAAACAGGACGGGCGCGCCCCAGGGTGACGCGCTAGGTCTGATGAAGCCCTTATCCAAAAGGTCCTCCAACTGTGCCTTGAGTTCCTTCAACTCCGCGAAGGCCATCCTGTACGGTGCCTTGGTGATGGGTTTGGTGCCGGGAAGTAGTTCATTAGGGAAGTCGACCTCTCGTTCAGGTGGCATTCCGGGGAGCTCTGCCGGAAATACATCCAGAAATTCCCTTACCACGGGACCGGTGATCCTTATCTGGGGAGCGGCCCTGAACTACCTATCGGCCCATTGGGTTCTCGGCTGCAAGGCATAGGGTGGAGCCTATTCATTCCTTGCATGGCCCTTAACGGGCCCCGAGTACACAAGGTTCTCCTATGCTTCGAAGCCCGCCCGCGTACATCGGCCGGGTAAGGATTCACCTAATACTTAAGGATTTTAGAGAGAGGGAGAGAGAGAGAGAGTCTAACAGGGGTAGTAGGCTAAGGTGTAACCAGTGCTCCTAATCTAAGAGGGAAAAGAGAAACCAAATATTACCTGCCGTTACTAGGTCTGGGACGTCGCGTCCTCCACTGTAGTATCCCGGGGAGTCCGTCCACAGCCCTTGGGCCAGCGTCGTACGGCGTGCTGGGGAAGGGACTTGACGTCTGAGGAGTCTGTGGATTGCTGGTCGCCGGGCAAATCCTTTGGCTGAACGGGGGCCGCAGCACTCTCTGGTCCTTCCTGCTGTGGTGGCGCGGCGGCGGCAGCGGGGGTGGGCCTCTGAGGGCAGAAGGCACGGGAGTGGTCCGGTAAGCCGCACTGATTGCAGTAATGGTACCTCCACATACATTCCGCCACTGGGTGAGCACCCTCGCAGATTACACACGGTCCCTGAGGTGGTTTCGCGCCCCTCGCTGGTGTCGATTCGTCCTTCCGTGCTTTCTCCGGACGTCCTCCTCCTTGGCCCTCCGGGGCGGGGCCCCCTTGCGGAACGGGTGTAGCAGTCTTCTTTGTCCCCTCCGGTCGCGGTGCCGGAGGCCTGGTGGTGCCCGATTTCCGTCAGCACTCATAGCGTGCGTGTCCTGGTCTGCCTCATCGATAGAAGTGGCCGTGTCTCCATGGACAATCAGTCACCTGATGCGCCCCACTGCATATGGGACACGGCTTCCTCTGCGGTTTGGATTCTCCTCTCATCGCCTTTCCAAAGTTCCCCTCTGTCCTCGGGCGTTTGAATGCCGGGCCCTGCTGGAAAGGGTCCTCCGCCGGACTGGGATAGGGATAACTCTGCCGAGCGCGTGTCTCGGCCAGTTCTTGCTCTGCCCGCCGGGCCAACATAACCGCTTCGTTAAAAGTGGGGAACCCTGCCGGTGGCATTCCCCGATAGGTGCCGTCCCTGGCGTCTCGCTGGGTGCAGTCGACACCCTCGAAATCCTGAGTCAGTAGGCCTAGGCACTCAGTGAGAGTTAGCATTTGCCCTGCTATGTCGCGTAGCTGGTTGTGGAGTAAGCGGTTGGCTGCGGCTACGGGATCCATCCTGTCCATTGAGAATGGTTAGCGCTCGGTGGCTGGATCCTGGCCGTTGTCTGCTGTGATACAAAGAAACCACGTTAACCCTAAGGTTATAACCCTAGCACCCTGTCTTACGATTACACCTATATTACGTCCCCTTTTCCCCGTACTCTCACGTACTACGCACCTATACCTCGGTTATCTCATGTCCAATTTGCTTGTGGCACCCTACACTGTGGATGTGGATCACGTCTACTATGGTTATGGTTGTTTTCTCTGATACCATTTAATCTGTCACGCCCCCGGGGGTTTTTGAGTCTATCAAGCGAAAATTGCGTGTATTATTATTATTTTTTTTTTCTTAACAAGGTAACTTAAACCTCATCCCCGGTGCGTGGCAGACCGCCACATACACAAATTCTCTCTGCCCACGGACAGAGTCTCCTTTGTATATGCACGACGTCTCATTTACAACAGGCGTTTCGTTTACAACATCATACACCAACCATCAACCATACAATAGACATACCTCGTCAAACAGAGTACAGTAATTTAACTAATGTTTTAAAAGACCGGCGTCCACTCGACACCTGGTTATTTTATTTTCAAGCGAGTTATTAAAGCGGCATCAACGTTTAGAAAGGATAAAACCAGCGGTTGCAAAACCCGTGCCCACACGGCACTTCGTTTTGAGAAAACATTTTCGAAATCATTTGGTTTATCATGAAAACGTGCCGCATATGAAAACATTACTAAAAGTATCAAAGTATAAAAGTACACCTCATCCACAGCGCTAACTAATACATGTCCACGACTAATACGATCCACAAGCAAATGAACTAATTAAAGCATAAGGAATACGAGATAAAAACCCAAGTATCCTGACTACGGTCCTCGCGACGCAGTCTCACCGCCCTCCCGGCTAACGCACCTCGTAACACCTGTCACGGAGTGGGTAAAGTCAGTGACAAACAAAGTAGATGTCTAATATCAATAAGGAATAAGGAGCAAACCAAATACACCGGAACCTTTCGCTAAAACCCTGCACATAATTAAGCTGGGCACCAACCCCAGATTTACCAATTAAGTTGGGCACCAACCCAAGAGTACCTGTCGGGGAGACTAAAGTCTCCCCTCGTGCGCAAACACCTTTTTGATGCTTTTAACCCCTCCACGGTGCTGGTGTGCTATTTTCAGCAGGCGCGAAGAGGTCCTCATGGCTCCCACCCCTTTGTGAGGTACATGGGTCAAAAAGAGACCACTTCTCCAGAAAAGTACACCTATGCGGAGGCCAATCCGCCTGTGTACGTGCAGCATCCGAAACGGATTTGCCGAGATCGGCGTGTACTGAGCACCGCGACCGTAGCCGCTTCAATTGTTAGATAAAATACAATTATGCGAAAGGTTAAACTGTCCATCTACTTTGTTAGACAAATTAAGAGCATTTTAATGACGATAGATGCACTTACTGCACTTGTTGCACTTATCGCAACCGTACCCACCTAGTTGAAGAGAAATCGGAACACCTGAATCCTTCGCGCACCCCCGCTGCGCTCCTGGACCTAAAGAAAGTCCGTAAGGATAACTATAGTCAAAAACGTGTACTAACATCCCAAAACAAAAGACCCAATTTACTCTTTTCGACGGAAAAGTCCAACACCGTCCGGGTTGACGAAAACCGGAAATCCCGCGCCGCCGTCGTCGTCCGCCGGAGCCCAGCGCGGTTCGGAACCGCGCGGCGTGTCTCCGCGGGCGACACCCACGCGGCGCGGTGCCTCGCGCGGGTGCTGCCCGTGCGGCGGCCGCGCGGCGCCCGCCCATGCGGTGCCCGCGCGGTTGCGGGTCCGCATGGGTGCCGTCCGTGCGGTAGCCGCACGGCGCCCGCGTGGTGCCCGCGCGGTTGCGGGTCCGCGTGGGTGCCGCCCGCGCGGTAGCCGCGCGGCGCCCATGCGGTGCCCGCGCGGTTGCGGGTCCGCATGGGTGCCGTCCGTGCGGTAGCCGCACGGCGCCCACGCGGGTATGGCCCGCGCGGTCCCATCGCCGCTTACGGCGGCGATCGGCCGTCCGCGACTCTCCTCCGCGCGATGCCCTAGCGGCACCGCGCGCCTCCGCCGTCCGTTCCGTGCCCTAGCATGGCGACGATGACGGCGACGGCGACGGATACGACGAAGAAACCCAAGAACTCAAACAAAAAGGACGACGGAAAAATCCCAAAAATTTATAACAATTATTTTACTAACTGAAGATCGACGGGAAGGTTGTCCGGTCGCGTTCTTGCCTTCGGTTCGATGTCCGGGAAGATCGGGCTCCTTCTCTTTCTCCTTTCCCTTTCTTCCGGCTAGGGTTCCGTCTTTTCCCTTTTTTTTTCTCTCCTCACCGATTAGGGTTTTTATTTTTCTTTTCTTTTCGATAATCGGGATCCCTTATATAGCTCGTATTATATCTTTAATTAATTTCCTCTCTAATTCGTACGTAAGAGAATTCTATTTTCCGTCATCGGATAATTAATTAACTAATTAATTATCCCCTACGAGATAACCCACCTTATCTCTAACGGGTGCAAGATATTTTGCACGGATTCCGATGCATGACTAATCACCGTATCACTAGGAATTCCGTTCCGGGAGATCCCGATATCGGATTTCAGATCCGATCGCACCGTCGGCCTTCTTTTTCCGCGCTCTATCGCAGAAAAATACCAGCACCACACACTGGCCAACTTTTAAGAATTGAATAATTTTATTTCACTTAAAGGCTTAAATGACTACATGTGAGTCAAAAATGCCCCTGAGGGCCGGATCACTACAGATACACACTTCGTGTCGAACTTTTGGAAAAGTCTTCAATAGGCAATGGGAACCAAGCTTAGTTTTAGCACGGCATTCCACCCCCAAAGTGATGGACAGTCGGAGCGGGTGATTCAGACTTTAGAGGATATGCTCCGGGCTTGCGTCTTGAATTTTGGAGGGGGATGGCATCTCCATTTGGCATTGGTGGAGTTCGCATATAACAACAGCTACCAAGGAAGTATTCAGATGGCACCATATGAGGCATTGTATGGGCGTAGGTGTCGATCACCGTTGTGTTGGGACGATTTGACGGGGGACAGAAGCATCTCGGACCGGATTTGGTGGAGGAAACAGAGGCTAAGATCCATTTGATTAGGCAACGATTGCTAACCGCACAAAGCCGGCAAAAGAGTTATGTGTTGGGTTATAATTAATATGGATCTGAATAGGGGAAAAAACACCTAGAGTGGGGTGAATAGGTGTAAACAATAAACACTCAAAAAACTTTGCGTAATAAAACCCAATGAGGAAATGTAAATAACACGCAAGATTTTACGTGGAAAAACTCCAAAACCAGGAGTAAAAAACAACAGGACCGATCACACGGTGAAACCAACTAAGATTAAACACGTACAAAGGTGATATACCGTACTCACACACGACTCAACCTTTTTCCATACGCTCCGAGTTGATCTTCTCCGCTCGCTCCGCAACGCGCCTCGAATCCACGATTTGCGTCCAACGCCGAATCCACGACGTCCAACGTCGAGTCCACGACGTCTGACTGAATCCACGGTCTCCACCAAGTAGTACGTATCGATCACACGAACGTACCTCGCTCCAAATCCACGAGAACGGTAGCACCTTGAATCCACAAGGCCACGCGAATCCACGCGCCGATTTTTGGGAAAATCGTTGTTTTGTTGGTGGTGAAAGTCCGCCGAATACTTAGATCAAAGATAGATCGGAAATACCATCTAAGTATTCATTAATTTAATTCTACTCAAAATCTGAGTTTGAAATCCTAGAATCAAATTAATCAATATAGATGAAGAAACATAGAATCAATCTAGTTATTTCCTTTCTTCTCTATATGTGGATTTCTCTAAATCTCCGTTAGTTTTGGATTATGAAATTTTCCACCATACGGATCATTAGATCTTTTTCGGTTTACCCTAAGAAATGAAATTAGGGTTTACTTATAGGTTAGAAACCATTGGAAGTGGATAGGAATAAAAAACTAACTGTAACAAACTTTTTCCCGCACGACGGTCCGGACTGGATTTGGCTTGATCCGGACTGTCGTTGTTTTTCAGAGAATTCCTGAAAAAACAGTGTTCGGGGACCGGACTGAAATAACCACGGTCCAGACTGTTCATGCGATTTCTGCAGAATCCACGTTCGGGGTTCGGACTGAACCAAGGGCGTTCTGGACTGGATTTCCGCATGAACCTACCTACGTTCGGGGTCCGGACTGAAGTAGCCTGATCCGGATCCTGAACATATAACAGTCCAGTTTTCTAATTTTTATGCCATTAAAAACCCATCCAAGTGTTTCTACACAATAAGAAGTATTCGGATCACCAAACTTATTTAGTCGAGGTTCAAGGTGTCCCGATCTTCGCGCAACGAGGTGGGTACTTTCGCAATAAGTTTCAGCGTATGTTATCGTTCGTGGCAAGTGTAATAAAGTAGATGTATTATTTTTAACTGTTTAACTCCATTGCATGAGAAATCCCGCTCTTCTATTTCTAACTGTTGCGACTGAGTGTCGCGGTGCTTTAACACACGCCGGTTTCGGCTATTATGCTCATTAATGCTTACACGCACACCGGCGGTTTGGCCACCGAATCGGTGTACTTTTTCAGAATTGTGGTACGTTGACCCGTGTACCCCACGAAGGTAAAGGTGACGAGTGGGGACCCCTCACGATTACTAAAGGTGCGGCACTAGTACCGGGGAGGGGTTAAAGGCACAATGTGCGAGCAAGGTGATTGTCCACAGGGGGGTCTTTAGACCTTCCGACAAGTGTTCCATTATTTAAAATAGGGGATACGGTGACTCATGAGGGGGAAAGTGGAATGCTCTAGTGTATCGATTTGTCTTTCCGTTACTCTTTATTTGTAGTGGTCCTGATCCCCATGCAACCTTTTCGATGAATCCACTGTGTAGAACACCTAGTGTTGGTGTGTCTGGTCCATGGTGCATCAAAGGGATGGCACAGATGGACCCTGTAAGACATCTTTAGCTGATTTGGCCTTCGGCTGCATTTGCCGAATTTTAGAAATGGTTTTGGGCCAAACGGAGGTTGGATTTGGATTCAGCGCGGAAAAATGCTTGAAAACGGCTATTTGCTTGTTAAATTCGGAGTCCGGATGACCAAAAAGGGGCTTCCGGATGTTTTCGGGGATTTTCAGTGCATGGGGGGAGACCGTGGACCGGCCAGAGCCACGTGGCGGCCTGTCATTGGCCGGCTCACGCAGCTCGGTCCACGGGGGGGCGCAGCTAGTGCATGGACCGCCGTGCGGGCCACGTGGCGTGCCCGGAATGGCGGGTGCACGCGGCGCGGTCCAGGGAAAATTGCGCGGCTTCGGTGGACCGGGTGCATGACACATGGCAGCCTGGCACTGGCTGGCTCACGAAGGCGCGGTCCACGGAGTGCACGGGGGGCGCCTTTGGGCGCGTGCGCGCAGAGATGCCAGGCGCGCTGTCAGCCGCACTCGAGTGCGGCCACGCGTCAACCCGCCGTTGGCGGGCCGTACCTACCGCGCTGACCAGGTGGTGGCCACGCGGCGGGTTCCCAGTCGCCCGTTCACGCTGTCTGCTGTTTGGGGACACGTGGCGGGCGCAGGGACTTCCGGGCGCTCGGTCGGACGAGAGAAATCCGATCGATCGGATTCGGGCGCCCGAATTGGAGTGCCCGAATCCGATTTCTTATGGGCTGCGGGTTGGGCCTATAAATAGGGACTTTTGAGGCCTTGTATCTTTTTTTCTGGGCTCCTTTTCACGGAGGGTGCTGAAGGAAACTTCTCCCTCACACAGCGCACTATTCATTGGAGGACTTTGAGGATTTTTGGAGATCGCCACTTCGGCTTTTTCTGCGACGCGGCGCACAGTGACGCTTCCACACCGGCGACCCGTTTCGTCGCGTTTTAGTGCGCGGGCTCCCCCGGCTTACCCCGACCTCCGATTTAGGTGATTCTCATGTCGTTGGACTCACGACAGGTAGAGCTCCAACTTCTGTGTTTTGAGCTTCCTCTTTTTTCGTTTGGATCTTGGAGTTTCCCGGGCTTCATTTTGACCCATTTTTCCTCACGGAGTTTTGGACAGCACGGTGGTATTTCGGCGATATCTTTGCGCACAGGCGTCGGATCGAGGCGTGCCTGTAGGCGTTTTTCATCTACACGGTGCAAGGAAGACCCTAAAATTTTCTGGGAATTTTCTGAATATTTTCCGAAGGTGAAAATCTTTCTTTTCCCGAGTTCTTTGACACTGAATTCCTGTACAGTATATTTTGGGGTGGTTCCCTTGCAGAATTTGTATCTCAGCGTAGGAAACTCGGATTTCAACGTGCAGGTACTCGTTTCGACCGGTTCCTCGCGAGGATTGTGACAGTATTTTTCTTGGAATTTTTCGGGTAGAACTCGCAGGTGAAATTTGCACAAATCTGGACTGTTATTTTGCGACAGCATATACTTGAATGTAATTGTGAGTTTAATTGTATGTTTTGGGGTAATTGTGAACAGTGTTGTGGTGAGCGTTTGGACCGAGCGTGAACTTCACTTTTGGGACAGGGATTTAGCGCTCGTGGTAGGTACCGTTGTCACCTCCTACTTTTGATCACCCACTAGGCATACTAAGAGATGTTCCTATATCATGATTGATAGTTGAATCAGTGGGATGAACCTAGCATGCTTGTATGGAATTATTGGTTGTTGTCAGCACTTGCATCCTTAGAGGACTAGACATTAATGAATTATTGTTTCTTGCAAAGGATAAGATGTTTAAACCATATTATGTTTTGAGTATATTGGGAGGCTTATGCATGTGTATAGACTAATTTGTGGCATATTAGTACATCACATATTCAAACCAATGTATACTTTAATGCTCATGAGAATTGGAATGCTGGGAACATTTTATTAAGTAAAAGGACCTTGCATGCTTGTATGGTCACCTAGTTAGGCCACTATTTTTCTGTTACCCAGGCAGGCATATATACTCTGATGCATAAATTTAGCTATTCTTTTAGCTGATTATTTTTTAGGCATATTAGTGGTAGCTTTTATCAGTTGTCATGTTTATAGCTTACCACCCTTGTTTTATTTTTGCCTCTAGTAGTCCTAGTGGCCATATCTGAGTTTGAGGTCTACCCACTAGGGGAGGCTATTGTTTTTATAGTAGTTCTCACCCCCCACTGTTTTCCCTTTTCTTTTCCCCTTTGTTTTGCAGAGTCCTCCGCTGGAGTTGCGGGACCCTCTTCCCAGGATCGAGGTAAGAGGATTGCTGATTAGATAGCTACTTCCCCGATCTCGAGTTTAGCAGTTTTGATGTATCCCCTGGACACTCAAACGGTTGTATTTTCCTTTATTTTGGGTCTGGCTTCGGCCAGCTGGTAGTATTTATTTCGTGAGCTGGGAGAGAAACATGTATATATATATATGAGAGTTATGTTGTACTTTTATTGTCACGCCCCGGGGGTCGAAACTGCGACCCGGGCTCGCCAACAGATCCGCCACCTATGCGGAACCCCGCATAAGCGAAGCGTCTAACCTGCAAAGTATCATCTAACAACTAAAATAGATATCAGAGCTGAAGAAAAATTGCTGTAATAAAAAGTCTGAATCGCTGTACAACTGAAAAGTAAAAGTACAATATCCATCTCCCATAAATAATGATACAATAATCCGGTCCACCGAGACTGTAATACAAGTAAAGCCACCTATACAACATCTATAAATCCAAAAAGGGAGATAAACTGAAATAATAAAATACAACTGAGTACAGTGAAACCCACAATCTGGGTTGGTACATCTATCCCACTGTAGAAATCAACACTGGTAAGGATCTATCTCGCGACTCCCTCGCCTCGAACTGTAAACCGAAGATCCGCAACTCTCGTAGCAGACACTGCAAAACAAAGGGAGGAAAGGGGAAAAACAGCAATGGGGGTGAAAACCACTAGTAAAACCAGTAGCCTCCCCCTGTGGGTAAAGCCTCAAACCCCGACGTACCCACAAGTCTACCGGAGGCAAGAAAAAGAATAAGAGAGGTGGTAAGCTATAAACAGAACTACTGATAAAAGAGAGCTACTACTAAAATGCCTCTAAATGCCGAGCTAATAAGGATAGCTAAATATGTGCATCAGAATATAAATGCCTGTCTGAATAAACCCAATCTATACACCAGTAAACACTGGTACTGCCTGCCATGCCTGCCAAACACAAGACTCAACTGCGGGAATACTGACCGACTACTGACTGGTACGGTCGCATCCCGAAATAGGTGACCGACCGACTACTGACCGGTACGGTCGCACCCAAAACAAGTAACAGATCGGCTCCTGACCGGCACGGTCACACACTCCGGAGTGGCACTCGAGGGGAGCGACCCACAAGACTGAAATAAGTAGTCATTGTTGGGTTATATGTAATAAGGATCTAAATAGGGGAAAAAATACCTAGAGGGGGGTGAATAGGTGTAAACGTATAAACACTCAAAAATCGTTGCGATAAAAACCCAATGCGGAAATAAAAGATAATACGCAAGATTTTTACGTGGAAAACTCCATCACCGGAGTAAAAAACCACGGGACCGATAACACGGCAGAAATCCACTAGAATTAAAACACGTACAAGGTGATTTACCGTACACAATTACGACTCAACCTTTTCCATACGCTCCTAGAGGATCTTCTCCGCTCGCTCCGCGACGCTTCTCGAATCCACGATCTGCGCCCAACGCCGAATCCACGGCGTCCAACGTCGAATCCACGACGTCCGACCGAATCCACGGTCTTCACCCAATAGCACCCTTCGAATCCACGAACGTGCCTCGCTCCGAATCCACGAGAGCGGTTGAACCTTGAATCCACAAGGACACGCGAATCCACGCGCCGATTTTTGGGGTAAATCGTTGTTTTTGGGTGGTGATGATCCGCCGAATACTTAGAGCAAAGATAGATCGGAAATACCATCTAAGTATTCATTAGTTTGATTCAACTCAAGATGTGAGTATGAAAACCTAGAATCAAACTAATCAATATAGATGAAGAAACATAGAGTATTCTCTAATGATTTCCTTTCTTCTCTATATGTGGATCTAGAGCCGTATAAGATGATACAGGAAAATGACGGCTATCTGGATTCACGACCCCCAATGAAAAAGAGTCATAGGGTCTATTTATAGGTTAGAAACCCTAGGAAGGAGATAAGAATCAAAAACCTAACATTTCTGGAGATTTTACGGACGGCGATCCGGATCGGATTAGCTGTGATCCGGATCGTCGTAACGAGTCAGGCAATTCCAGAAAAACGAAGGTTCGGGATCCGGATCGAAGTGCTTGATCCGGATCGTTCATACAGTTCACCAAACATCAACGTTCGGGATCCGGATTGCGAAGCCTGATCCGGATCGTTCAAGGAAGATGGTAAACTCAGTGTTCGGGATCCGGATCAAGAGAGGCTACGATCCGGATTGAACTGGTGTATGAACGAACCACCTTCGGGATCCGGATCGAACAACCTGATCCGGATCCTGAACATGTCCCAAGTCCAGTTTTTGATTTTTATGCAATGAAAGATTCTTCCAAGTGTTTCTACACTACAAGAAGTATTCGGATCACACAAAATCTTAGGTTAAACACACCTGATCCTTTTGAATTCTTCTTTCTTGAGATTGAGTTAAATGATCCAACTTTCTTCACCTTCAATCTTCAAGACTTGAGACTTTCACGAAACTACGCCAACTCAAATTCCGTAACAATCTCCCCCTTTGGCGGTTTCGTGACAAAACACAGATCCACTAAAGAAAATTCAAAAAGATATTTTTGTTGCTATCACCATACAACAAAAATTTACAATGGAGATCCAAAAATTTAAAAACATAAGATAAACTCCTAAAACAGACTCTAGACTTAGACATCTGTACTCTCTGCACAAAGAAATCATTCTTGACAAAAAGAGATCGTTAGATACCTCAAGAATATTTAGCATACAAAACCTAGTACAGAGATAGAGTTTATCTGATCATCATGACATTTGAGAATTCAGATATGTAAGAGAATCATAGTCAAAAACCAACATATCTTCTATGCAATTAAAAACCAAATGTCACAAAATGTTAGTCCAACATCAACTTGTTAGTCATAATACATGCCCAAATAGTTAGTCGAATAGTTAGTCGAGACATGCAAACAATCACAAGATAAAAACCAAAGTTGAAGTTGAAGTGATACTTACCTTGATGTATACAAAATCTTCATCAGCAAGATTTTCACAATCATTGTTCAAGTTCCCTTGATGTTCACTTACCTTGATGTTCATTCATATCATCATTGTACCTTGATGCAGTCATCATTGTTCATCATTGATGTATACAAGATCACAATTTTCACAATATCATTGTTCAAGTTCTCTAAACTCTCTCCCCCTTTTTGTCACAAACAAAGCCAAAGTTACCAAAAAATTGAAGGAGAGTTAAAAAAAAATATCAACGAAAATGTTCCGAAATTTAAGAACTAGAACTTAAAGTAAGTCCTAAAAACTGAAAAACCTGCACAAAAGGATTAAAAATCTGCAAAAGAATAAAAAGATGGAATCAGTCATCAGATTCGGAGTCTTCAGAGCTCGTGCAACCCATCTTTGAGAACATCTTTTTCACCAGCTTGTTCATAGAATTGATCTTCTTAGTTATGGTAATGTGAGCTGCCGTGATGAGCTCGAGCTCATTGGAGATTCTCGTCTGTGCCTTCGAGATTTGTTCCTGCTCAACCGATAATCGTTGTTGTTCTTTGTAGATGGATGAGACTGATGCTTCATCCGCTGGTGTGGGTGCTGGTTGTGATGGTGACGCGGAAGTGCCGCTACTAGGTTTCGTTCCGCACGTTGGGACTAGAGTGACATGGGGCAATTTGTGAAGTGACTTCACGACGGTGGACTCATCGATCATACCCAAACATTGATGATAAGTCGGTGAGGTAATGTCAACCTGAAATTTCTTCAAAATCCTCATTATAATCAGTGGAAATGGAATTCTCTCTGTGGGATGAGGGTGCTCAACATATCTTGTCATTCTATTCCAAATAATGTATGGAATGTTGATATTCAATCCCATTGCCTCAGACGGATGTCCTAAGAGATACAAAAATAGCATTCGATCCCATCTCAAGACTTTCGTCTGCAAATTTGGAAGGATATTGTAACAAGTGATGAAGTTTAGAAATCGGTACTCAAGACGAAGTTCCTTGGATCTGATCGATTTCTCCGTTGATTGCGTTCCTTCCAAACAAATTCCCTTTATAACCATTTGCCACACAGTGTTAGTCAAAACCTTTCCCTTCAAGTAATTAACTCCTGTCTTGCTGGCAGGCATTCCCAAAACCTCGCCAATCAATTGTGGAGTAATTTTGAATCTTGTGCCTTGGATGTTCGTGTAAAATTCCATTGGACCGTTTTCAATTTCACGAAGGTGCCGTGCATTTGTATAGAAGGCCCTTACAAGATGCAGACAGTATCCAAGCACTTCTGGAAATCGACAAACTTGAATAAGGTTTGCTTGTTCAATTAGAACGCCAAACTCAGGAGAGTGATCTCGTAGAGCCTCTATATTGACATGCCTCTCACCAATGCATTCACGATTCTCAAATGCCCTTAGGCGATCCGAATTAACGAACACTTGTTCCTCCCGAGGTGGAGAATCCGGAATAATCGGTTCGTTAGCCATGAAACCTCGTGCTCGTCCAAACCGTCGAGCGAGTCGTTTCCTTTTCACTGAGATGGTTGGTGCAGTCATAGGTGCTTTACCTTTGTCCATGGGTGCTTTTTCTTTCGATGCAGCGGACGCCTTTTGTTCAGGCAATGAGTCATCATCATCTGTCAATGCAGTCCAATCTACCTCGTGACAATCTACTTCTGTGTCGCTGATCACATGAAACTCACCCTTTTGTTGTGTTTTCTTAGCTCTTTTTAACTTATTTGTGGCCCGAGTGTGCACCATAGTGACCAATAAAAGAATGATCCATGAGAATCCCATTGATCCAAGTGCTTTAAGAAGATTAAAATCCTGTGAGCAACAACTCAAGAACACATGAGAAAATTGTTAATTTTCAAAGATTTGAAAAATTGTACCCAAACAATCATAATCATGTAGAGAGACTAAGAATCAAATTAGTTTTGCAAAAGGACTTTTAAAAATAGATCAATTGCATGATTTTCGAAAATCCTTATTATATGCCCTAAAACCGAAATTTTAGAAATCGAAGCCTAAAAATCCGTTAATCAGGAGAATACCTAGCATATAATCAAAACTAATCTACCCAGAGTTCTTATTTCAAAAGAAATTTGATCAAAAACCATCCACAAACAAAGTTGATCCAAGAAATTCATGACGTTTGAGGAAGAAGAGAGAAAAACGGTGAAAAACTGAGATTTTGATCAATAAAACTTACTTGGAGTTGAATAACTTGAGTTTGAAAGCTTCCAGGAAGGATGAAATCTAGAGAGAGAGGCTCTGGAAACTTTGGAACAAAAGATTGGAGTAAAAGAAATCAAAACCCTTTTGTTCTTTATAAAACCTAGCCGCGATCCGGATCAGTTCATAACTGCGATCCGGATCGGCTACCCGCAGTGAGAAACTGCGTTCGGGATCCGGATCGGCAGATACAATCCGGATCGTCAGCCCGCAGAAGAATTCCTGCGTTCGGGATCCGGATCATCTTGCCCGATCCGGATCGGCTCCAACTTTTTCTTTAGAAAATTTCAAGAAAAACCAGAAAAAGATTGTAAGCACAAATGTGTATCAACTTTAAACAAAAATCATCGTTTCATACAACAAGAATTAGATTATGCCAAATCTATCAATAATATCCAAAAATGAAACGAAAATTTACAAAAATTAAATCCCTTAAAGTTGAACACCTTCAATTACATCTAACTTGATCTTATGAGTAATGCCTTTATCAAATCATCAATTCAGTAAAGAAAATGAAATACAAAGATCAATAGATGTTTGAAATCCCAAATATAATAGATAATGTATCTAGACAATCTGTTGAAGAGAGTGGCTCTTTGAGCATCTTTCTTTAAAAACCCACCTTATACCAACCTTGAAATTTGACGGAGTCAAGTATTTCAACATGCATTTTACTTAATCAAAAATTTGAACAACCATGCTTGGTATACATGTGGTAGCTGCACACAATACTCGGACGACCGAGGTGGTAGCTCTTTCCTCCATGTGGTGGTAGTTTTCACACTCCTCATTGGGATGTAACTCTTTCCACATCTTTTGAGCATTTTACTTTTTCTATGACTCCCCCTCAATTGGCTATCAATTATTTAAGATATAAAGTATTCAACCAAATATTGATCTCGATTTCATACTCGACTAAGCAGTCAAATAAGATAATGACTATACCAAGAGATCATAGAGAGAGAGAAATTGACTTTGATCACTTAGAAGATGATTTAATTAACATAAATGATCATTGCAACAGTGAAATATTATGATGGCAAAAGCATAATAAATTTCTAAATGTGCGAAAAGATGCAATTAAAGTCAATTATGATCTATGCTCAATTAATGTCCTATGTACAAACATAGATAATGAACAAAACAAAAACAAATACAAAACCTATCCTAAGCAAAGGTTTCAAAAAGAAGTTTATTTCAAGGAAAGCATTCCAATTGCTTTTCGTAAATGAATAAAACGTTTTTGATCCAAAGGTTTTGTTAGAATGTCAGCTAATTGATCCTCAGTTGAAATATATGAAAGTTGAAGAGTATTTGATTCAACTAGCTCTCTAAGAAAATGATATCTAAGTTCAATATGTTTTGTTCTAGAGTGCAACACAGGGTTTTTAGAAATGTTAATTGCACTTGTGTTGTCACAAAGAATTGTTACCGAAGATGCTGAAATGCGGAAGTCGCTCAATACGCTTTTCATCCAAATGAGTTGAGTTGAGCAACTTCCAGCTGAAATGTATTCCGCTTCGGCAGTCGAGAGTGCTATGCAGTTCTGTTTTTTACTGTGCCATGCAACAAGGCAATGGCCAAGATAGAAGCATGCACCACTCGTGCTTTTCCGATCATCCACTGATCCTGCCCAATCGGCATCTGAGTATCCAACAATATCCAAACTTGTTCCCATAGGATACCAAATTCCGAAATTAATTGATCCTTTGATATACCGGATGATCCTTTTCACCGCTTTCAGGTGAACCTCCTTTGGTGCTGATTGATATCTCGCGCAAATCCCAACACCAAAAGATATATCCGGGCGACTAGCCGTGAGGTAAAGTAGACTTCCAATCATACTTCGATACAGTTTCTCGTCTACATTCTCACTATGTGATTCACTTCCAAGTCCCTTGTGGCTAGTTCCCATTGGAGTCGGAAAATCTTTACAATTTTCGAGATCAAACTTTTTGACCAACTCCATTGCATACTCGGATTGACTCAAGTGAATACCTTCATCATTTTGTTTAATTTGCAATCCAAGGAAATAAGTCAATTCGCCCATCATGGACATCTCAAATTCGCTTTCCATGGTCTCCGCGAATTTAGAAGCATCATTATCTCTTGTTGCGCCAAATACAATGTCATCGACATAGATTTGTGCTACAATAAAATTGCTTTGATAATGCTTCACAAAGAGAGTCCTATCAGCTCCCCCTCGAGTATAGCCCTTCTCCAAAAGGTGCTTTGTTAACCTTTCGTACCATGCTCGCGGTGCTTGTTTCAGACCGTAAAGAGCCTTTTTCAAACGAAAAACATGGTTAGGTTGTTTATGATCTACAAAACCTTTCGGTTGAGCCACATAAACTTCCTCATTTAAAAACCCATTTAGAAATGCGCTCTTAACGTCCATTTGAAATAATTTGATTTTAAAATGACAAGCAATAGCAAATAGTATACGAATGGACTCGAGTCTAGCTACAGGGGCGAATGTTTCATCAAAGTCTATACCTTCTACTTGAGAATAGCCTTGAGCAACTAATCGTGCCTTGTTCCTGATGATAGTACCATCCTCATTTTTCTTGTTCTTGAAGATCCATTTGGTACCTATCACATTGTGTTGCTTTGGAGGCTTCGTTAATTCCCAGACTTTGTTTCGCTCAAATTGATGGAGCTCTTCCTGCATTGCTTTAATCCAGTAGTCATCCTGAAGAGCTTCATCTATGTTCTTTGGTTCGATTAAAGATACGTAGCAAGCGAATCCACAAACCAACTGCCTCCGAGTTCTGACTCCTTCTTGTGGATCTCCAATAATATTCGATTCCGGATGATCCTTGGAGATTCGTAACGTTTGTTGAAACGGAGTACTCGGAGATACATGAGATGATTCCTGCACATCAGATAAACTTGAAGAACCATTAGATGCATCATTAATATTGGAAGTATTATTATGAGAAGATGCATTAGCAGGAGAATCATCATCTAGAGAGATATCGAGGGTAGATTTTCCAGATCCAAAGTGAAAAGCTTCATCTACTTTAACATTTATAGATTCTACGATCGTCTTAGGTTCAATGTTAAAAACTCGATATGCTCTGCTATTCGTAGAATAACCCAAAAAGATCCCTTCATCACTTCGAGAGTCGAACTTTCCAAGATTTTCACGGTCACGTAAAATGTAACATCGACTCCCGAAGACACGAAAATATTTGATGTTGGGTTTTCTACTAAACCACAGCTCATATGGTGTATTTAAAGTTCCTGGGCGCAAGTAAACTCTATTAATGACATAGACAGCGGTGTTCACGGCTTCAGCCCAAAAATGTAGCGGTAAATTCCGGCTATGAAGCATCACACGCGCCATCTCTTGAACAACCCTGTTCTTGCGCTCAACAACACCATTCTGCTGAGGTGTATAGGGTGCCGAGAATTCATGTTTAATGCCATTTGAAGTGCAAAAATCAATGAATTTTGAATTTATGAATTCTCCACCTCTATCACTTCTAACACGAATGATCTTTTCATTCTTTCAATCATAATACGATGGCAAATCTCATGAAAAGAGTCAAACGTATCAGCTTTCTCTTTTAAAAATGCTACCCAAGAAAACCGAGAGAAATCATCAACCAATAAAAAAAAAATGTACCATTTACCTCCCAAAGATGGTTGACGGGTCGGCCCCATTAAGTCCATGTGCAAAAGTTCCAAGGGCCGTTTTGTACCAACGTGGTTCAAGTTCTTGTGTGCAGTCCTAGACTGTTTTCCCTTTTGGCAACCACCACACACAAAGTTTTGTTTAAATAAAAGCTTTGGAACCCCCTTGACCACGTCCTTGTTTGAAATTCTAGTAAGTTCCTTAAAATTTAAGTGACCTAGCCTTTCATGCCAAAGAGTTTCATTATTCAAAGCGGCTAAGTTACAATTTTCAGAAAATTTATTAGGAACAACATAACAATTGTTTTCAGATCTAACCCCTTTTAAAAAGAAGACATGGTCCTTATCAGTTACAACGCATTCAACAGATGAAAAGTTAACTGAAAAACCATTGTCGCAAAGTTGACTTATGCTTATGAGGTTAGTCTTAAGGCCATCAACAAATAAGACGTTTTTCAAAATCGGGCCATCTGGAATAGCTACCGTCTCTTTTCCAACAATTTTGGAAGATCGACCGTCTCCGAACACTACGTGTCCTCCGGAGATTTTCTCAAGATTTTGAAAACTATTTTTGTCACCGGTCATGTGACGGGAACACCCGCTATCCAGATACCAAGACGAACTATCATATGCATGCAAGGAAACATTGGAAACAAGACAAGGGAAAATTTCACCTTTGCGCACCCAAACCCTTTTGGAGTGCGTCGGTAATGGTCGTGAAGTTATATGCCTAGGTGAAGGCGTCTTGTTATAGCGATTGTTGTTCCTTGATGAAATCGTCTTGCGCGATGAACTACCAAGTCTCTTTTCATTTGAAAAGTTTTGCTTTGATTTTCGGGGAGGAGCCTTTTTGGTAGTTGTTGCAAGAGGTCCTTGAGATGAGCGTTCGACTCCCGTCTTGCAATATCTTCTTATGTGCCCTGAAACACCACAACGAAAACATATCTTAGATCTTGACGATCCCAAAGAGGATGAAGTAGGTTTGTTGTCGTTGTTTGTCTTGAATTCCGGTGTCGGAGGAGGAGATACCGACTGAGGCACAAAAACTGTCTCACTCGAACTTGGACTGTTTCCAGTTTGAGTGTATCCGAGGCCGAACCGATTTGATTGACCAAGACCAAGAAGTCTATCCAACTTACTCCTTCCTGAAGAGAATCGCTGTAAGTCATTCTTGAGTTGGAAAATGGTCTTTGTCATTTCCAGGTTATCCTGTCGAGCCTCGTTGTAGAGCTTTGAGAAGTGATTCGCGTTATCCACCAGATTTGTATGTTCCTTCTCAAGTTGCTCATTGGACTCTTGAAGGGAAACATTTGCCTTTATCAGGTTTTTCCTTTCCACTTCAAGAGCGTTTGAGAGAGAAGTCGTTCTTTTTGCTTCTTCTTCGAGATCATGCACTCTCCCTCTCAAACTCTTGTTTTGCTTAGCCACTTTCTTTGAGTCCCTCAAAAGTCTGTGGTAGGCTAGAGCAAAATCTTCACCTTCCGAATCATCCGATTCGTTGTCCGTTGCATTCTTTTCAACAGTGGAGTTGGACAACGACTCGGATGTACTTGCCATAAAGCACATGAAGGGTGAAGATACGGACGCGTGGAATGCGGTGGAGCTCTTTTCTTCATCACTCGAAGACGACTCATTTGACGTTGAGTTGTCATCCCAAGTGACGACTTGCATCGCCTTCTTCTTTGCCGGATACTTGTTAGGACACTCCGTTGCAATGTGGCCGTAGCCTCGACATTTGAAGCATTGTAGTTGTCCTTCTGAACTTTTCTTATCCTTTGAGAAGTTCTCTAGCTTTCTTGACTTGTAACTTGAAGTACCCTTGCCTTTGTTCGACTTTCCGAAGGATGGAGATTTGCTTGAATTACCCCTTCGAAAGTTGCGGCGAAACTTCCTTGTCAAGAGAGCGAGCTGCTTCTCAAATTCCTCCATAGAAAGGTTCTCGTCATCGTCTGAGGAGGATGTATCCGCGTCTTCTTCCTTAGTTGTTTTCAACGCATAACCTGAAGACTTAGAAGTGGATGCCTTTCCAGAAGAATTGTTAGTAGTAAATGTCATTTCATAAGTTTGTAATGAACCAACTAATTCTTCTACACGTATTTCGTCCGGGTGTTTAATAGTTTCAATGGCAGTAATCTTTGGGCGAAATCGTTCAGGAAGAGTTCTTAAGATCTTTCTTACAATCTTAAATTCTGGAATCTTCTCTCCCAGATTAGCACATGAGTTTACGATGTCTTGCAATCGTGTATAGTAGTCCGTGAAAGATTCATTTTCTGCCATTAAGATAGAGTCAAACTTGCTCGTAAGCATTTGCAGTTTCTGAATCTTCACGAGGTTAGTTCCCTCATGTGTAACCTGAAGAACATCCCAGATTTCTTTCACAGTCTCACATGCCGAGACGCGAGAGAATTCAGTTTGAGATAAGGCATTAAAGATAGCATTAATTCCCTTGCCATTGTAAGAAGATGAATCTAACTCTTCCTTGGTCCATTTCGACCTACGTTTTAAGGTGCGAACATCACCAATAAATTCAGTTGGATTAGACCATCCTAATTCAATTGATTGCCACCACCCGTTCGTCGATGGAAATTTAAAAAGGCTTTCATCCGTACTTTCCAGTACGCATAATTTGTTCCATCGAAGAACGGGGGTCGGTTGATGTTTCCACCTTCAAACCATGTTTACAACCCTATTCCCGCTCTGATACCACTTGTTGGGTTATATGTAATAAGGATCTAAATAGGGGAAAAAACACCTAGAGGGGGGGTGAATAGGTGTAACCGTATAACACTCAAAATCGTTTGCGATAAAAACCCAATGCGGAAATAAAGATAATACGCAAGATTTTTACGTGGAAAACTCCATCACCGGAGTAAAAAACCACGGGACCGATAACACGGCAGAAATCCACTAGAATTAAAACACGTACAAGGTGATTTACCGTACACACTTACGACTCAACCTTTTCCATACGCTCCTAGAGATCTTCTCCGCTCGCTCCGCGACGCTTCTCGAATCCACGATCTGCGCCCAACGCCGAATCCACGGCGTCCAACGTT